>CANTUQ010000110.1:752500-1200000 GCA_947683425.1 Excoecaria cochinchinensis
TGAGCGGGGCTCAACAAGGGGTGGCAAGGCCAACGTTAAATGCAAATCAATTTGAAATTAAACCCTCTCTTTTACAAATGATTCAAAATAGTAAACAATTATGTGGTTTGTCAAATGAGGATCCAAACGCTCATTTGGCAAATTTCTTAAAAATTTGTGATACATTTAAGATCAATTAAGTCTCGGTGGATGCAATTAAGCTTAGGCTATTTCCTTTTACGTTAAAGGATAAGGCCATAGCTTGGTTGAATTCTCTTGCTAGAGGATCCATTACGACTTAGGACCAATTGGCTCAAGCATTTTTATCTAAACATTTTCCCATAGCCAAAACTGCAAAGATAATTAAGGACATAACTACTTGTGTGCAATATGATAATGAATCTTTGTATGAAGCATGGGAAAGATTTAAAGAATTACAGCGGAGTTGTCCCCACCACAATCTACCAAGAGAGTTGCTCATGTAGACTTTTTACAATGGTGCAAATCCTATCACAAGAGGTACCATAGATGCTGCTGCGGGTGGTTCTCTTATGAGAAAGACGACGAATGCTGCATTTGAATTGCTTGAGGAGATGTCAATCAATAATTGCATGTGGCCGACGGAAAGAGCTAAGGTATCAAATTCTTCCCCTGTAAAAGGTTTACATTAAGTTGATTTTATTGTTGCTTTGCAAGCACAAGTTGCAGCTTTGACCCACAAGATAGACAACTTGAGCATGGGAGGAACTCTACCCAATGCATGCACTATTTGTGGACAACAAGGACATTCTAGTGAAAGCTATAATTTGGGTATAGCATGCACAAAGGAGCACGTAAGTTTGATTCAAAGCCAAGGATGTGGAAATCCCTATTCAAATACCTACAACCCTGGGTGGAGAAGCCATCTAAATTTCTCATAGGGGAATAATAATAATTAGAATAGAGGAGGTGTAGGATTTTAACCACCACAAGACAAATTTGGAGCATTGGAGGTTAAGATGGATAGATTCTTGAAGGGAATAAATTTGTAATTTAATTCACAAGAGGCTGGAGTCTAAGTTTGATCAAATTACTAAGAAACAAGCCTTATCCATTCACAACCTTGAGGTTCAATTGGGACAAATTACCAATGCACTACCATCAAGAATACAAGGATGCCTTCCGAGTAACACGAAAGATGATCCGATTGAGCAATTGAAGGCAGTCACACTAAGGTCAGGTAAAAAATATGTTAATGAATCAATTTTAACTAACCAAGATGGAGTGTTGCAGGAAAATGAAATTTGAAAGGAAGATGGACCTTCTGTAACAAGCACGACACCATTCACGAGTGCGACAGTAAGGAAACCGACCAACATCGCGAGAGCGATACCATTCGCGAGTGCGTCAGAAGAGAAAGAGCCTTCTGTCGCGAGCGCGACTCCAGTTGCAGGCGCGACAGAGGGGGCAACAAAGGCTAATATTCCAAGAGTTTTCCAACTTTGTCCACCGTTTTTGCAACGTCTCAATAACAAAATAATGATAAGCAATTTTAGACTTTTCTTGAGAAATTGAACCATTTGCACATTAATTTAAATTTTATTGAGGCACTAACTCAAATTCCTAACTATGCTAAGTTTTAAAGGATTTAATTTCTAAGAAAAAGAGTTGGGAAGATTTATCTACTATTGAATTGACTGAAGCTTGTAGTTCAGTAATCACTAATAATGTGCCTAGCAAGCTTAAAGATCATGGGAGTTTTACTATTCCTTGCACTTTGGGGGATATGGAGTTTCCTAGATGCTTGTGTGATTTAGGGGCTAGTATCAATCTTATGCCATTTTCTATCTTTAAGAAGTTGGGTTTGGATGATCTTAAACTTACTTCAATGGTCATGCAACTAGCTGACCAATCAATTAAATAATCATATGGCAAAGTAGAGGATGTGCTAGTTAAAGTAGATAAATTCATTTTGCCCCACTGATTTTGTGATTTTATATTTTGCCTATGATTTTAAATGCCTATTGATTTTAGGAAGACCATTCATGCAAACTGGTAGGGCATTAGGTGATGTATATGGACATTGGTTTTAAGAGTGGGGGTATAGACAAAGCACTCAAATAACCCATGGATGAAAATGTGTGCATGAAAATTGATGTTATTAATGCTTGTGTGCTGGAAGTTTTGGATGATGCAGGTCAAGAGGAGGTCAATCTTGATGAAGAAGTTCACTAGGATGAGGAGCAAGATAGCTCAATGTCGGAACTTTTGTATCGAAATGAGGTGCCTTTGCTGCTATCCATTGTAAGTCCACTTAACGTTGAGTTGAAGGAGCTTCCGAGCCATTTGAGGTAGGAATTTTTGGGTAACAATAGCACTTTACCTATCATTGTTTCCAACAAACTCACTAGAGAGCAAGAAAGTTTGTTAATAGAGGTTGTACGAAGGAGAATAAAGAGTATAGGTTGGCAAATTTCTGACTTAAAGGGAATTAGTCCCAATATTGTGATGCATAGAATTCATATGGAAGATAATTACCAACCTAAAGCTGATAGACAAAGGAGACTTAACCCCAATATGAAAGGGGTGGTTAAAAAGGAAGTTATTAAGCTGTTAGATGCTGGCATTATCTATCCAATTTTGGATAGTGCTTGGGTGATTCCTATCCAATGTGTGCCAAAGAAAGGGGGTATGACCATAGTAAGAAATGAGAATGGAGATTTAATTCCTACTAGAACCACCACGTGTTGGAGGGTTTGCATTCACTATAGGAAATTGAATTTGGCTACTAGGAAGGATCACTTTCCTTTGCCATTCATAGATCAAATGTTAGAAATGACAGCTAGCCATTCTTATTATTGCTTCCTAGATGAATTTTTAGGTTATTTTCAAATTTTCATATACCCTAGTGACCAAGAGAAGACCACATTTACTTGTCCCTATGGGACTTTTGCCTATAGAAGGATGCCCTTTGGGCTTTGTAATGCACCAACCACTTTTCAAAGGTGCATGACTTCAATTTTTAGGGATATGATAGAAGAGATAATGGAGGTGTTCATGGACGATTTTTCAGTCTATGGCGATTCTTTTGAGTTGTGTTTGAATAACGTGGATAGAGTTCTAGCTAGATGTGAGGAGACCAATTTGGTACTTAATTGGAAAAAGTGCTATTTCATGGTTGAGGAAGGGGTAGTTCTAGGACACAAGATCTCAAGTAGAGGTATAGAGGACAATAGAGCTAAAATCGAGTTAATAGAGAAGTTGCCTCCACCTACTACAATTAAGGGTGTAAGATCATTTTTGGGTCATGCAGGATTTTATAGGAGATTTATAAAGGATTTTTCTTTAATTGCTAAACCATTAACTAATTTATTGATTAAGGATGTGCCTTTTTGTTTTTCTCCTGCATGTATGGAAGCTTTTGAGCAATCAAACAAAGCTCTTGTGAGTGCACCTATTATAACTTCTCCTAATTGGAATTTACCCATTGAGATAATGTGTGATGCTAGTGACCTAGTGGTAGGATGTGTGTTAGGTCAACGCCAAGATAAGCATTTGCATGTCTATGCTAGCCATTCATTATCAGCACCTCAATTGAATTATACAACAACTAAAAAAGAAATGTTAGTTGTTGCCTTTGCATGTGATAAGTTTAGATCTTATTTATTGGGATCTAAGGTTATAATCTATACGAATCATGTAGCCCTTAGGTATTTGTTTACTAAGAAGGATGCTAAAGCTCCTCTTATACGTTGGATTCTCTTATTACAAGAATTTGACATTGAGATTAGGGATAAGAAAGGCTCTGAAAATTTGGTATCCGACCATTTGTCAAGATTAGAAAATAATGAAGGACCTTTGGGGGATAGCAATGAAATTAAGGAATCTTTTCTGAATGAGACTTTAATGTTAATTGAGCAAGTGAATGTACCATGGTATGCAAATTTTGCTAATTTTCTTGCTGTAGGAATTGTGCCTCATGGTTTAACATGGCAACAAAGGAAAAAATTATTTTCTGATGTTAAGAATTACCTTTGGGAGGAGCCTTATATGTTTAAGATAGGTGGGGATGGTGTGATTCGTAGGTGTGTGAGTGAGGAAGAGTATGTCAACATTTTGAAGCATTGCCATTCATCTTTATATTCAGGTCATAATGGGAGTACAAAAATTACATCTCGTGTGCTTGAGTGTGGATTTTATTAGCCTACTTTATTTCATGATGCTAGGAGTTTTGTAGCCCAATGTGATAGGTGTCAAAGGGTTAGTAATATAGGGAAAAGAGATGAGATGCCTTTGAATAACATTTTATAGGTAGAAATATTTGATGTGTGGGGGATAGACTTCATGGGTCCTTTCCCTAGTTATTTTGGGCAAAGCTATATATTGGTTGGGGTGGATTATGTATCAAAATGGGTAGAAGCCAAAACAACACCAACCAATAATTTAAAGGCAGTTGTGAAGTTTTTAAAGAAGCTCTTTTCAAGATTTGGAGTGCCTCGAACTACAATAATTGATAGAGGTACGCATTTCATAAACTAATCTTTTGATTTTTTATTACATAAATATGGTGTGCATTATAGGGCAGCTACTCCCTACCATCCACAAACTAGTGGTCACGTAGAGGTTTCAAATAGAGAGCTTAAATGGATACTTGAAAAAACAGTTTTTAGTTCAAGAAAACATTGGGCGTACAAGCTTGATGATACACTTTAGGCATATCGTACTGGATTTAAAACACCTATTGGGATGTCACCATATAGGTTAGTGTATGGTAAAGCATGTCATTTGCCCGTCGAGTTAGATCATAGGGCTTATTGGGCAATTAGGACCTTGAATTATGATCTTAAGGAGGCTGGTGTGAAAAGATGTTTACAATTAAATGAGCTTGATGAATTATGCCTCATTTCATATAAAAATTCAAGAGTCTATAAGGAACGATCTAAGAAATGGCATGATGCTCATATTAAATATAAAAGTTTTAAGGTAAGAGACAAAGTCCTTTTATTCAACTCTAGATTAAAGTTGTTTCTTGGAAAATTACGGTCTAGGTGGAGTGGACCTTTTGAGATCAATCAAGTGTTTGACCATGGCTATTTAGAACTTAAAAATGAAAAAGGGAAATTATTTAAAGCTAATGGTCAACGATGTAAAGTGTACTTTAAAGGCAATTTTAAGGGTAGAGAGGTCTCATATATCTCTATATGCTTGGGTTGAAGGTTCTTTGCATAATCTTTTTATTTTGTATTTATTTCATTGATAAGTTATTTTTGTGTGTGTTGTTAATTAGATTTCATTTTAGTAATTTAGATTATAATGTTACTAACACAGTTATTTTTGTTCTACAGGTTAAATTTATAAGTAGGTTTATTAATATAAGTTCCAATATAGAATTTCTTGCTCAAAATAAAAATATATTGTGTTTTTTCTTACTGTCGCGAGTGCGACAGATCAAGGAAGTTGGTTAAGTAACCTTCTGTTGTGAGCACCTTTGGCTTCGCAAGAGCGATAGATCAAGGGAATTGTTTATGTCACGAGCATGACAGAGAAGGGAATTTATTTCTATCACGAGCGTGACGGGTGTCACGGGCGCTACGAAGTGTGGGATTTGAATTAATGAGGGGAATTCTGACCGTTGGAACCCCAATTTCTATCCTATATAAATACTTTTTGAGCCCTAATTCCCTATTTTCACTCTATTTTTCTATCGTTTTTCTTTTGCTTTTATCTCTAATTTCTATTTCTTCCTTGGTTGTTCTTTGGATTTTGCTTGATTTTTCTTGGTTTTTGCTGTGTTCTTTCTTGGTTTTATTGGTTCTACTGAAAATTTCTGTTGATTTCAAACCTTTTAAACCCTTATTTTCACTCTTTCAAACATCAAAACGTTTGATTCCTTAAGTTTTTGAATTTCAAAAGTTTTCTTCTCTTCCTTTTCATCTTTCCTTTCTTTATTTGCATCTCTCTGTTCCGATTTTCATTTTATTTCATCTTCAATCATCAATTGGAGTCAAGATGGTGAGAACAAAAAGGATGGCAGACAAGCGTAAGGGGAAGGAGCCAACTTCAAATTCTCAAGCGCCAGGAGCTACAACTCTATCCAGGTTGTATAAATGCCCTTTTCCTTTATTATCTGATGATAAAGGTAAAAAATTTGAATTTTTTGCTAAAAAGGAGATTGTAGGCATGTATCATTTGGACTTTGATTTGTTAGAAGACTTAGGAATAAGTCAAGGTTTTGGGAATTGTTTGAAATATATGAAATGCGAGTCTTTTGCCCACTTAAAATTACTTGTTAGGAAGGATTGGGCTGTGAAATTTTTAGTAAGATTGGCCTATGTTGATGAAAGGAAAAAACAATTTAAGTTTAGGCATGAAAGAATTGAATTTTGAGGATATGCATCCTTGGTTTAATTTTCCTTTTGATGGGCAGACTTTTGTGCCGCAACAGTTTGTGGCTTCAGATTATTGGAAAAGGTTAACTGAGTTAGATAGTTATCACGCTAAAAATTCTTCCAATAGGTTAATAAAGAATAATGCTCTTTTGCTTTTCCATAAATATCTTTACAATGCTTTGTTTGGAAAGCAACAAAGTCCAATCGAAAGACTTATTTGTATGGTCTATGCTTCGGGCTAGAAAGACACCCTACTCCATTTCTTTTATTTTTGATGGTCTGTATAATGCCTCTATTTCGAAGACTAAAACTATGGGTATGCGACATATGATTACTGGTATAATTTTGGGGTGTTTAGGGCAATTGGAGGGTTTTGTGCATGAAGAAGGGGAGCATTTAACTATGTTTAATGTGGTATTTTCGAGAAATTCTCAGTTAGTTAAAAAAGAAGGCTGGCCACCAAGATTTCTATCCTATGAAGAGCGTACAGCCAAGACAGTTGTGTGCAAGGGGAAGCAGCAAGTTCCTACACTTGATGTAACACCCTGTACCCTTAAGTGGTACGGATACCCGATGTCACAATAGATCCGTAGGATTTTTTTTTCAACAATAACAATCACAACAAACATATACAAACTTAATAGTACACTAACATACAATTCAACTACTTATACCATACGTCATTGCTTCATCTACTGCGGTTGTATACATGCCATGCCAGCCCTTTTTATCCTTGCTGTCGAAACTTCCTTCGATCATCGCTAAATTTTCAGCCAAATCAAAATCTACTATAACCTGCGCACAGTAACACTATACGCGCTGAGCATTAAAAATGCCCAATAGTGGATATATATTCTAAATTTTCCATTATTATAATTGCATGCATGTACATATAACTGTATTTCCTTAATCCCACTATTTGAGTATCAATTCTTTACTTTGGTCATTCATCTTTTGTTTCCTTTTCTGTAACTATCCTTTAATATTTTCAATTCTATTATCAGTGTCATTATTATGTGCACTATTAATACTGACAATTCTAATACTACGTTCGGTCTATTAATTAACAATCAATTACATTAACAATCTTTATTATCACTCTGTCTATTTCTAGAATCCATACTTGGGCACATCATTAGTCATCTAATCACATACTAGAACAGTCCTTATTGCAACTCTTGGCAGTACCAATTAAACATTTTTACTTTTTTCATGTCCTTAACGATTCCTTTGCTTTTCCTTTAATTACACTAACTCTCTTGCATTTTACAGTTGCACTAATATTTTCCACTTGTTCAAATCTTATATAGTTTACTTAATTTCAATTAACCGTACTTCGAAATATATTTCTGAATTATTAATGCTAGAATACAAATTACTGACTTGTCTAGACACTTATTATTCCTATCATTACTCTTTTACTTTTCTTGATCAAAACTATTACTATCATTAATGACATTATTATCAATCTTATTATTCACACTAACAATTCCCTACATATTCACAATTATATCAGTTCTAAAATATGGCATTGACAATTACACTACTATATTTTACTATTATCTTTACCTTCATTATTTCCCACTATAATTATTTAAATACTTTTGTTATATTTTATTTGGCAGATCATACAATTAGTCTCATTAGCCCTTTTTAATTCCACTCAATATCCATACACAATAGTTTAAATTCACTAAAGTCCTTCACATTCTTCATACTTACTAATTTACCCTTCCATGTCACTTTATTATCATTATCATTATTATTTTTTTTATTAGTTAGATTTATTGATTTCTATTTTCATTTCTTAACTTACAATAATATATCTGAATTAATGTCCTGATAATTTCATTTAATAGTCCAACCACTTATTAATATACGATT
The DNA here is from genome assembly GCA_947683425.1 of Excoecaria cochinchinensis. NCBI lineage: Eukaryota > Viridiplantae > Streptophyta > Magnoliopsida > Malpighiales > Euphorbiaceae > Excoecaria > Excoecaria cochinchinensis. The sequence goes on from CANTUQ010000110.1 coordinate 760,732, forward strand.
AGGTCCTTATATTAGCACTATTACGATCAATTACCCTTAAATCCCTCATTTTCACTTATTCACAATAATGCCACTACTTCACATTTTTGCCCTTCATTATTTCTTAGTTACAATTATGTCACTATATAAACTTAATTAAATTACATACACACATACCCAATTTTATATATATATATATATATATATATATATATATATATAAAATCAATTAAAACCATTATTCACTTAATAATTATTTATACCATAATATTCCATTTTCATTGATTATTTATTCATTAATTATTAACTATGCATTTAATATTTATTTTAATGATTAATTCCTCTTTAATCCCTTAATTAGCCTTACTATTGTAAATTTACAATTAGGTCCTTAAACTTTTATCAATTTATGATTTTACCCTTAATTGTCTCATATTTACAAAAATGCCACTAAATAATTTTATTTTTATATTTATTTATCATTTGTCCTACAAATTACCATTTAATCCTTACACTATTATCTTTAAACTAATTTACACTTTAATCCTTATATTTTCCTTAAATTTCAATTTTACCATTCAATTTCACTATAATTACAATTATGCCACTATTTATTCTTAATTTCACTTTTAATTTATTATTAACATACAAATTTACATTTTAGTCCTTTTGATCACATTTTTATGCCAATTTTTATTTTAGTCCCTAGCATGTAATCAAATTACATCATTAATCATTCAATTACACTTTTCTTCTTTAGCACATTTAATTTCTCAATTATACACTAAATTATCGTCTTACCCCTACCCCATTTTATTTCTTTTAATTTAGTCCTCAAACCATTTATTTAAATCATTTATCCACTTAGATACATACATTAGTCAATAATTACACTTAAATCCTTTAATTAGCTATTCATTTGTAAAATTACATTTAGGTCCTCAACTTTTTACAAAAATTACGATTATGTCCCCAATTTTACCTTATTTATTGAAATACCCTTATTTACACTTTACTTTCATCTTAATCATTACATAACCTACCAAATTATATTTTAGTCCCTAATTTACTATTTTCACGTCAAATTACCATTTAGCCCCCATATCTTAATTTATTTACACTATCATCATTTTATTTACACTTTTCACTTAATTATCACTTATTTTCACTCATGAGTGTAAGATTACCGTTTTATCCCTAAACTTTTTATTTCTTCCAATTTAGTATCATTTTCATTTATTTTCTCATTTATCACTATTTTAATCAATTTAAATGCATTTTACCATAATGTCTCAATCTTATGCATAATTACCATATTGCCCCTAGTATACATCCGGTAGAAATCTATGAACTGGATATGTGGAATGTGGATCCTACAGATCCACTACACTGTAGAATGATCCCAAAGGAACCATTCAATATTGGCAATGCACTACACTGATCACTTTAAACATTGAATACTGCACTGAGATAGACCGTCATTGGCCTATCGATAGCGAGTCGCCATGACTCGGACCTCGATGTGGAATCCCTATGGCTAGCCAATTATATCCTGGACTAGATTTTACTACCAGACTATTATAAGGGCAAATAATATCAGATTTTCACTTATATTACTTAATATATCAACAAATACACTTCACTTTAAAATTTACATATCACTTATAATTCGCTTTCTTTGCATATATTCATTATTTATATCTTCAATTATGCCATTGAGTTCATTTAATCATATAATAATCATTTTCACTTTTCTCTTTTTCCATCAATTTCATTCTAATACACTTATTATTCAATTTTAACATTAATTATGTTATTTCTTTACCTTAATATAGCATAGCCCATAACATTCACTTTAGGCATAATGTACGTTCAACATATAAAATATTCAATTAAACAATTAAAAATTCTAACTAATATATTTTACACTCCATTTCATTTATACATTTATTTTTAAACATTTCTATTACCAATTTCACAAAATTAACTATAAGATTATCAACATACTCATGCGGCCATCACTTGCACTATACTTTAAAATTTCTCATTTTAAACATTAATCACTTCTATCTCACTTACTATCCCATATTGACACTAAACATAACATTTTACACAATTTACATTATACATGTCAATATTTTTATTTTATACATATTAGATTATCATACCAAATTATTTCAATTAAATTTCATTTATTCTAGTTAACTTAATACACACTCTATTATCATTCTAATGTCATTTTATGCCATTACACTTAGTCAATTATCAAAGTATACTAAATTACCCTAACCTATTCCAGTCGGCCAAGGTGTGTCCATACCATTTCACTTAGTTTTCTTTCTTCTAATCACTCAATTAACTAAATTAAATGTAATACATAACAAATATACCATTTATTTGCATTAATCACTAAAGTATACCTTTGTATACTAAGGTATACCATTCGGCCTACATGGTGTCTATGGTATATAATTTATTTCTTTCTATTTTAATAATAAAAAATCTCATTTTTATCCTTCCTAAACATATCGATCAAATTTGTTTCAATTAAACATGCATAAATCACATACATACAATATGAACATAGCCTAAAATCATACTTTTTCAATGGAAAAAAGAAGGATATTGTATCCACTAACCTTATTTTCTTATTCTCCACATATTAAAAATGCTTTCCATGCCTTAGCTCCTTGAAACACCATCATCACCTTTATCTTCCTTAAGTGGCCGAATACAATCATCAAAGAAATCACCATAAATTTGCTTCCTTTATGCAATATAATTACACTCTACACATCCTAAAGTAGCGATGTGAAGCTTTAAATCAATTTAAAAAAATCAAATTTACATACCTCAATTTGACCCATAGAACTTTCCACTTATTTTCTCCCACTTTTTCCACTTTAAATGAGCTCTAATCACTACCATCAGATTCTAAAGAGGCTAAAATTTTCTTAGAAGGCTTGGATTTGGGGAGAGATAGAGAGAAAATTGAAGAAAAATGGAGAAGAAAGGAAAAAATTCACTTAGGCCAAAGGAGGAGAGGATAAGGTCAGTTTCTCTAGGGATTTCTCTAAAAAAATTTGGCCTTGGGGGGGATTTATAGGTGTAATTTTAATCAAACCAGGACCAACCAACGTGGTCGAGCCGATTTGAACCAAATTTATATTTTTAGGCCATTTTCCACTTTCCAATGGTAACTATAAGTTACTCAACTTATTTTCACTCACAAATAATTTCATCATTCTTAAAATATAAAAATTAGCCTCCCTGTAAAATTTTAGCTCAATCGGAGTCCGTTTGGGGCCCAGTTCACTCAAACCGATCCAATTCATCACTGTTCAGTTCTACCGTAATTTGCTAATCTATTATTGTCAAAAATGGCAAAAAATGTCGTGAGCATGAGGGCTGTCATGAGCGTGGCACTAAGTGAGCTTCGCCTCTGTTGTGAGCGCGACTCCTTCTGTTTTCAAAATGAGTTTTCTCTTATGCAATTGATACTTGATTTCCCATCTTGTGACACTATTATTCTTATGGATGGATGAGGTTATGTACATTATATAATTGATTTGATGAATGATGGATGGCCTGCAAGAGTCAATTTAGTGGATAGATAGGCATGCCTATAGAGTTCTGTTAGCTGTAGTCTAATGTGTCGTGGACCCTGATCAGGTCCCCGTTTGGGTCCTCACGATCTTTAATGTGCTTGGATCTTGTTTAAGATCCCCCAATGTGAAAATTTTTTTGGACGAAAAATAAAGATGTTGCTTTTGACTGAACTTACAGGTACCAATGTGTTCACTGGTTATCCGTTATTCTGAATTTTCAGGCATTTTGTTGTGTATTACATGAATATAAAATTATTGTGAAACATGTTCAGATTATGAGCATTATGAATGTGATTTATAGTATTTTTTTTTTAATTATGATTTCCGTTGAATGTATTTATTAGCATGTGCCATTCATGTGTGTTCTGCTTTGACGACCATTGTGAATGGCCGTTCATATTTGTGTTTTCCCCACTAAGCGTTATTGCTTAGCACGGGTATTTCATCCGTGCAGGTGCGAAAGTAGTGAAGTTTTTGGGAGTGTCTCCGCAGGCCAGGCCAACGCAGTAGGAGTGCAAATTTGGGAAGTTTAGCTTTTGTATTATGTATATCTTTTTGTAATCTTTTGGTTTCATTTTGTACCTATCTTGTTGTAATCCTTCAGTTATGTATTTTTTTTGGAAGCTTGTAATTTTTGTAAAGGCACCTTTGTACTGTCATATTTTTGTAATGAACTCTTGGTTATATCAATGAAAGAAATTTTGATAGTTATGTTTTAATTTCCTCTGTTAGCTATATTTATCTTCGTATCTATGCTTTTAGTAGATTGTTTGGTAATACCCTTATCCACATGGGCGTTCACTCCCTCTAAGGATGAGCTCCCTTACGTATGGGTATAGGTGTTACAATTTTTGGTATCAGAGCCTAGATTTAGGTGTTTCTGGGCAATCGTAGGATATAGATATATGTTTAGGACTGTGTTGGCCTAATACAGATGTCTTTATGTTTATAGTAGATGGAGTCTACATATGGGTCCCTCGAGGGGTCAGCTGAGAGCGCTAATCCCCAAGAGCAACATCCATCGTTGTCTGGTCGGCTCAGCCAGCTAGGCTGCAACCTGAGGCCACAGCCATGCCTTTTGAGGCGATGTTGAAGATATCCCAAGACATGGCTCGGGTCTTAGAGAGATCGAGAGCCCCTATAGAGAGTATGAGGAAGGCTAGGGCGGAAGATTTCCATGGGACGAGTTTGGATGAATCAGAGTTGGTAGAGAAATAGATTGAGAAGGTGGAAAGAGTTTTATAAGAGATTCGCTGTCCTCCGGATAGGCAAGTGGAATGTGTGGTGGCATTGCTCCAAGGTTTGGCTTACGATTGGTGGAAGTTGGTCCGTAGGCATCCTCAGTTACCAGACCCGGTCACGTGGGAGTTCTTTGAAAGAGAGTTCACTAATAAGTATGTGACCAAGGCCTATAAGGTGGCTAAGTGGGCTCAATTCTTAAGTCTTAAGCAGAGAGCGATGTCGTTAGCTAAGTATGAGAAGGAATTTAACTGGCTTGGTAAGTATGCTTCTCCGGCTATTTTGACAGAAGATTTTCGATGTAAACATTTTGAAGCTGGTTTAAATGAGTCTTTGAGGGCCATGTTGATATCTTTGATGAGTGCTCCTTTTGTTAGTTATTACCAGATTGTCCAAGCAGCTCTGCGTGCAAAGAGATCTGAATCGGTGTTGAGTGATAGAGCTCAAAGAAGGAATCCCCCTCATAGAGGTTCATCTTCGGGTAAGAGATCAAGGAACCCGCATGCAAATTCTTAGGATGAGTCCTCCACTAGTCCGGCTACAAGGGGTAGGAGACAAGGATCTTCATTTGTTCCTAGTGGTGGTAGAGGTGGTTCTAGTGGCAAGAGTGAGGTTTTGCTTGAGTGTTCTCACTGTAGTAAGCGCCACAAGGGCGAGTGTCATTGGTTAACTAGAGGGTGTTTCCGCCGTGGAAGCATGGATCACTTTCTAGCAAACTGTCCCAAGTTGAGTGAGAACACTCGAGATCAGCAAGAGGCCAACCGATCGGGATCTAATGCCCCTCAAGCTAGTTGGGGTAGGGGCAGAGGTAGAGGTTGAGGTGGTCGGCCTAGAGAAGGAGCTCCATCGGAGTCAGTGGACCGTCCTCAGATGGCACTAGCTAGGGCCTATGCCATGAGAGCTCGTGTAACACCCCGATATCCCCGTAGGAAGGATACCGGAGCGCCACGCACAATCATATATTGCATACACTCATGCATCACGAAAGCTGAAACATATAAACCAAAAAGAAAACAAAATTAACATATAATATTACAATAGAAGAATGTAAACATATTTCATGTACATATACCGAGATATTCTTATACAAAAAGTTACACTGTTAAAATCAATATCTCTTTACAAAACATATGCATATACATGGGCAATTGTAATAACAAAAGACAAAAAAGAACTTCATCTACAAACTCCTAGTGGCCGACCTGGAGATGCCCAACTCCGAAAGAGCCTGCTACCTACACGGAGAAACACTCGTGCTAAGCAATAACGCTTAGTGGGGAGGAACAAACCAAGAGAAACATGTATACAATAATAATAATAATAATAATAATAATAATAATAATAATAATAATAATAATAATAATAATAATAATAATAACAATCAAATGCATAATTGTTAGCTTACAACACATGAGAACATTTATATAACCATATATTTATATGATCTGAACATTGTATGATCATATAACAACTTTACATGTTTATAGCACATACACTGAGGTAATGAGTAATCAATCATCAAACTACTTTACATCTAGTTGTACATCATATACATAAACATATAGCATACCCACGAATAAAAAGGTAAACAACCATCAATATCCGACAACAATTATCTCATCATATCTTGTCATATCTCGAGAACTTATACATGTAGCATATACCCATTTACATTTCATTGGAAACACATATAATAGCCTGAGTTCACTACACAAATAGTGGATATGGGTACTATTGATACTGATAGGATACAGTATCGAAAACATATTGTAACACCCCGATACCCCCGGGAAGAAATATCGGGTTGCTACACACGCCAAACACCCAATACGCACATACTGAACACGAGCCAGCTCAACTAACGCATGCAAGAACAGAAATAACATAAATCATAGCTTAAACTTGCATTACCAAAACTTATAAAGTATACATATACAAATTCATTACATGCCAAGTATCCAAAATTTACATGCATTTACAACTTATACAAAAAGCTCCTATACTAGTACAAAAGAACGACTTCAACTCCTAGTTGCCAGCAGATGGACTTCCTTCCACAAAATAGAACATGCAACCTACATGGGAAAAACACCCGTGCTAAGCGATAACGCTTAGTGGGGATAAATAATACAAAGACTTCTACCGAAGTCGCACAAAAGTTACACCTTTCATATTTATAATCATGCTCAGTACATAATAATAGTCATATTTCATCATCCATATAAAATCTTACTCTTACACTAGTCACACCAATGAAACATCACTCTTATGCATTCACGATTACATAGAACAGTGACTTCCACTTCAACTCATATACAAAACAAAGCATTTATTAGCCTGAAGTCCTCTAATGGTGGATATGGGTACCTCTAGATACTGTTTAATAGTATCATACAAGTAGAGACCTAACGCAAATCATTCGAATACACTATATATTCAACATATAGGCACAAACGGTGCCCCATTAGCAGCTGCACTCTAACCCTTTATAAGCATGCTTATCTATCCACTACTATGACCATTCAGGCTTAACATAAAGACTCTATATACTATATCATATGCATTACAATCACTCAAGCATTATATCATGATTCAATCATATATGATCAATATTACAAGGCATGTTATATACAACAGTTAAAAAGCCTATGTACATTAGTTCCATTCTTAAACTCTTATTCCGTAGCATTATTTACATATATTTCAATTGTCAAACATTCATATACTCATATCACAATCTTAAACATGAATTGGATAAGCTATAATAACTTATAGTAAAGTTTGGGTACATTTCAGAAAGAAAAAACACATAAAAATACTCAAACTAGAGAAGGGTAAAGGTGGGAAATGATTCATGACAACCATGGGCTCCAAATCAAGAAGAAAATCACTCTTATGACCTATTCTATCGCGCTCGTGACCCCTGTCGTGCTTGCGACAATAGGCTCCAATAGGAACTTCATGAGACTGCTTTTTACCTCAAATCTGTATCACCTAAACCAATGCCTAAACCTCATTTTTAGGCAAAACATCCTTCTTAACAAATGTTCCTTAGGATATTAACTTTCAAATGGGACAAGTTTAAGGTCATTGGGAATTATAAAATGTTAACCTAAACAAGCTATACTATTCTAATAAACCTGCCAGAATAGAGACACTAATGTTTTTGCCATTTTTAAGGGTCTTAGAGTCAGAATACATTCATGGTTAGTTTTGAGACATTTATAGGTATTGAAGTGATGGTTCTAATAGCTCAACAATCACTCAATTTAGAGGTCTACAACTCCACTTATGACAAAAACATTACACGGAGGTCTGATGAAAAATGAGCATAGTTTCCCCAAAATCATATCTTACACTCAAAAACTATATGGCAATCATCTAACATTATCAACACACATGCAAATGATCAAATTACATAATCAAAAACATATATCATAGGAACACCGCAAGCAATCAAAATGAACAAAGTCATATATCTTATTCTAGAACTAGGTTAAGACCCTCTAACCTTCTATCATGCATATAACATTCACATAAGTGCAAAAGCAACTAAAACATGCATCCAACACAAAATCACAAACTATCCTGACCTTTAGATAGCTTGACCACATCTCTCTAATCGGTTCCAATCTTCTCTTTTCCCTTATCTCTCTTCTTGTCCACAGCTTTCATACACCAATCAACCAAGAGAACACTTAAACCAAACTCTTAACTGCAAATCAAAAACAGAAATATGGAAAGAAAAAGGAGGTCAGATCGGAGAACTAATCAAGCTTACCTTCTCAAGAACCAACTCAACCCTTATCTCACTCCTTCAAACCAATCCAAGTGATCCACTTAAGGAGCAAACCAATGGAGAAGAAAAGAAAAGAGAGAGAGAGAACCCGGCAGAAACTAAAGAACAAGGAGAGAAGGAACAAAAGCCAAAAGCAGAAAATGAAGAGAAAGTAAGGAAATGGCCGGTCAAACCCATCAAAAGCCAACTACTCATAATAAAGCGAACCAAACCCCATTCAAGGCCACAAACCAACATTAATGCCATAAATCACCTAAATTAACTCACATCAAACAAGTTAATTGCCAAGTGTCAATCTCCTATCCTGCCACATGTCAAAACCCCCACACACACTCCCTCTAAACCAGCTTAAAAAAAGGACTTCTGTTGGAGTCGTTCGCGACGCTTGTCGCGCTCGTGATAGAACCCTTACACAGGCCACTCACTCCTCTTCTAAAGCCACTCTTGCATAACCAAAACTCTTTATACTTTATCACTCACAACCACTAATAATTATGTCTTATTTACTCTTAAACTTATCGTAACCCGACAAAACATTGTGAAAACTACTAGGGTCAAAATTGGGTTGTTACACATATAGAGACATGAGTCTGGAATCATATATACCCGAAGGTAGAAAGGGAGACCAAAGTCTCGAATCATATGGACCCAAACGGGGTTGACTTATAGGACCCAAATGGGGCCAACATATAGCAGCTGCACTCACACTCTAACCCTTAATAAGCATGCTTATCTATCCACTGCTATGACACATCAGGCTCAACTTACTCACTCAAGCATAACACTAGACAGCACAAAATTCACAAGTCATAACACTATCTTATCATTAATTACTAACACAAAATGGGGACATTAATATTCGCTAGCATAAGTAAAAACATAACCCATGCAATAGTGAGAAACCATGCAGAGTAAGACAAGAAAATCATTTTAAAAAATAGGGTAGAAAATAGGGCAGGCAGGATAGGGTAGCTGTCACGAGTCGTGCTTAGTGTCACGACTCGTGACACTAGCTGCACGAGTTATGGTAGCCCTCATGACTCACGCTTCACGAGTCGTGCATACCTTCATGACTCGTGAAGGAGTTTCGCAAGTCATGACTCACGCTTCACGAGTCGTGCTTACACGACTCGAGAAGGAGCTTCACGAGTCATGCTTACACGACTCGTGAAGGAGCTTCACGAGTCGTGATGACCTTCATGACTCGTGAAGGAACCAAAATCATGCCGAGCAACATGTCCAGAGAGCTATTACATGGCGGTATGGACTATCCTTACCGCTGTATAGCTTGACGTATAAGCAAAATCGCCAATCCAGAATATGTTTACACGGCAGTATGGGGATCCCTTACCGCCGTGTAAATCATTCCAAACCCAGATTTATAGAAAACTAACATGTTAACTTACCAATCTCCACTTTTATCTCAAAACAACCATCTATAATCATACATATATGAGTTCAATCATGCATCAATGCATCAAAAACATATTCAAAAGCATATAACAATATGTACACTGATTTAAAATAATTAATTTAGACATGCAAAGCTCATCCAAATAATCAAACCCAGCTATAGCTCTAATGTCCACACAAATCCATCATTAATGATCATATACCAACAATAAATTCTAACATATGAACATATACTCAAACTCAACTCAACCATGTATTAAAACTGTAACACCCCAAATCGGGCCTAGTCGGAATCGGAAAGCTAAGTCAGTTAAGTGAAGGGTATTTCGGTAATTTGTGCTTGAGAAAGTTTGGTTAATTAGGACTAGAGTGCAAAGAAAATAATTAATTATTAAGATGTTAAGTGAGAAATCATTTAGTAGAACATGTGTATGGTATTTAGGAAGTGATTGGATAGGATTGGGACACTTGGGTTTGTAGGATGATGACAAGTGGTTTATAAGGAATTGTTAGAGTATGCTTGAAGTGTATGGAAGTAGGATGTGAGTGGGCTGAGAAATGATATGGTGTGAGTGGTGTTTGGTGTATTGAAGATATTTATTCAAGAATTGTTTGTGTGTGTATGGTGTATGGTGCAAGGTGGAACAAGTCAAAAGATGGATTAAGGAACCAATAAGATTAGGACACATGGCTTGTGGTAGGTGTGCATTAAGTGTGAAAAAGAAAAACAAAGTGAAAGAAAAAGAGGAGTCCACGTTTGTTTCCTTTCATCTTTTCGATTTTTCCATTTCCTTTTCTTTTCTTCCCTTTCTTTGCTCAATCTCTTGGTTTAGAATAAATTAGAAGTGATTTAGTGGAGATTGGAAGCAAGATTGTTAAGGTAAGTTGGAGTTTCAGGGTTCCTATGGTTGGGTTCTCCTTTCTCTCTTTTTATTTCTTTTGATTTTGTTTGAATTAGGGTTTTTGGGTTAAGAGTAATTCTTGGGTTTTGATTTGTGTAAGCTTTGGATATCAAGAGGATGATTAAAGGCAAAGAGAAGGTGGAGGTTTGAAACAGAAGATTGAAGCTTCATTTGAGGTTTGGGAAACTTTATTTTTATATATATGAATTTTTATATATATAAATATATATATTCATGTATGTTATAAGTTTCTTGATTATGTGGTTGTTGATAGATGATTATGGTAGTGAGTGTTGGTTTAATTGCTCAATTGTGCATGTGAGTAGGTTTTTGGGTGAAACTGGGTTGGAATGCACTTGACCTCTCTTCAGTAATTAGGCTGTATTGGGAGTTTTAGAACTCCAAATCATACGATTCTTGAACCTTTAGAACCATGAATTCCATTACTTTAAAAGTCTTATAAATAGCCTTGGGCAAATTCTTGCTCTAAGACCCTGAATTTGTGATAATACCGTAGTGTTTCTTTTTGTGACGGGTTGTTTGAGCAGTATGGGTTGTGGAGTGCATATCTGGAGTTGTAGATGTCCAATTGATGTAAAACTTGTTTCATTTGAAAGATACGACGTAGGAGAACATTTGTTAAGAAGACCACTTTTCCTAAAAATGAGGTTTAGAGGTCAGTTTTCGCGATACTAGTTTATAGTAGAAAGCAGTCCGTTTTGGTAGCTGAGGCGAGCCTCTGTCGCGAGCGCGACAAGGGTCGCGACCTCGCGACAGAAAAATATGTTTTGAGCCTTTTCTTCTTTATTTTTGAGTCTAGGGGTGACCCGGATCAATCCCGTATCTTTCCCATCAGTTATTACGCATGTTTAGGGTAATTAATTGGCTATACAAGCAATTATCGTTGGGAAAACTTAGGAATACGTTTAAGATTGGTGATTTAACTAGTAATTAATCATAGATATAATCCTATGAAGGATTGTTTATGAATGAGTGCTATTATGTGATAGTCTCATGAGTAACCTTAACATGATGTACCGTATGTATGAATGCAGTTAATGTGGGTGCGATTGAAACGATTGACGAATAATGTTGTTATTATAGATTGTGTATATGGGTATTGATAATGGCATGTTTTATTGAAATACTTGATACGAATGTTGGATTTATGTTGTCAATGATGTGTGACTGGCTGGAGATGAGGTAAGAGACCTTTGGATGTGTTTCGTGCGTTGTGGGTGAGTTTGAGGAAGGAAAGATCTTGCAAAATTTTGCAGATTTTTGGAATCATGACTCTGTCGCGAGCGCGACAGAGACCGGTGATTTTGATGCTGTACTATCGCGAGCACGCGACGCTGTCGCGAGCCCGCAATAGCAATAGCTTGTCTGCTCTCTGTCGCGAGCGCGACAACCGTCGCGATCGCGACAGAGCACATTGTTGGCCTGTGCCATCGCGAGCACGCGACTTGTCGCGACCCCGTGATAGCAATACTTGCCCTCTGTCGCGACCGCGACAATATCGCGAGCGCGACAGAGCCGGGCCCTTCTCTCCTTCCCGTGATTGCGAAGCCGTCGCACGCGCGCAGCGAAGAGACTATGGTCTCTGTCGCGAGCGCGACAGTTGTGTTGTGTTGAATGAGTTTTCTTCGGTGATTCCAATGTTTGAGTTCCGAACTTATGATGCCTTTAAGTGTATTCTTTGACTATTTTATGAAGTATGTTAATATAATTGAATGTATTATGCATATCTATATTTATGATCTTTCTCTAAGATTATTATGATATGCTTAAGTGTAAATTGTATGATGCATTACTGACTTTATGATTTTATTCATATGTCTCACCTATTGCTGATTATGTATAATGATATAAATTATGTGATGTGAAATATGATTTGTATGATGCATGACCTGCGAGAGTTAGTCTAGTGGATAGTTAGGCATGCCTAATAGAGTCTTTGTAGCTGCAGCGCCCTTTGAACGATTTGGACCCTGATCAGGTCCCACGACTGGTTCCTCGCGAACCCCTATCAGTACGGATCCTCGCGATCCTTTTTAATGTGGTTGGATCGGGTTAAGATCCCTCATCAGTAAAATGCTTTTGTGACAAAATAAAATAATTTTCGATTAGTACCCGTAAGGTACTCTCTGGCCGACTTGTACCCGTAAGGTACTAATCAGTTCACTCGTTATCCACTATTATGAGTCAGCAGGTATTTTGATGGTTTGTTTTATTCTGTTTTGAAATAGCCATCAGAATGTGATATCTGAATGAGCAAGAATCAGTTTATGTGTATATGAATATGACTACGGGCTTCAGAAGGTAAATCTGTATTTAGTAAACATGACTTTTCAGTTAACATGATTATCCGTACTTGGCATGTGATTTGTTATTAGTTTCTGAATGCTTTGAAATGATTCGATCGATGTATTTATGTATATGAGTTAAGCATGGTTTTGATATGAATGTGAAGTGATGTGATTATGCCTTCAGTCTTCGTTATGGGAGTGTTTACAGCATAATATGCTATGTATTAGAGTTGTGCAGCAGAAGTGTGGTGTTTTGCATGATTTTCTTGGGTATGTGGCTCAGCATGATAACACTGGTGTCGTGTTTTGGGTTATGACTGTTTTGGCCCATTCCTGATATATGTATATGATTATGTATATGAGTTTCCGAATGAATGCCTTTATTATGCAAGTCTGTTTAGATATGTGTTTTGAATATCCGCAATTGCCATTTGAATGTATTTTGCCTCGACGACCATTGTGAATGGCTGTCCATATTATTATGTTTGTTTTCCCCACTAAGCGTTATCGCTTAGCACGGGCTCTTTTCCCCGTGCAGGTGGCAGGTTTTCTTTTGTTCGAGTCGCGCATCTGCAGAGTCGGCCACATAGGAGCTAGAAGTTTTGTATCTTGTTCAGCTTTTGTAATTTGGAATTTTTGTATATCGGTGTAATATGTATCTGTAATAATATGTAAAGAGAATGATGTAATATTTCAGGCTCCTATTGTATGATTGTACGTTTGTATATGTGTATGGTTTCGTTTAAATTATGCACGTTTATGAATATGTATGTTCAGATTTTGTTCCGTAAAGTTTTTAATTCTTTCATAATTATATACGCTTTGTATCGTTTCTGTTCGGTAACACACCTACTCGTACGGCTTCCTACTCCCTTGCGGATGGGTTCGCCTACGTATGAGTTGGGGTGTTACATTTAGTGGTATCAGAGCACAAGATTCTGGTTGCCTTATTTGTTTGAGTATTGGGTCTTTGTATGTTACTTGTTGTGTGTCGAGTTTTTGTTTGAGAGTCAGTTTTGTGTCGTGGCCTAATGCAGATGTGTTTTGTCTTGTGTGTGTTTAATGGTTAGATGGAGTCTAACCCTAGTGAGAAGGTGGGCGAGACGATAGATAGTGTGAATCCAGTTAGTGTTGATCAGAGTGTTTCCGAGCATCCTCTGGCTAGGGATTCTGGTTTTGTTTCTGACGATAGGGCTCTAGTGCGAGGATTGATTCAGATTTTGGATAGATTAATAACCCCTCGCGTTCCTCAGGATTTTGTTCGGGAGAGACCTCAGAAGAGAAAAGTTTCAGGCAGTGAAGGGTCGGCAGGGAAAAGAATTCGAGAAATTCCGGTATGCCAATTCTGTCAAAAGCAACATTGGGGTCCTTGTCGAAAACTCACTGGAGCTTGTTTCCGATGTGGTAGCAAAGCCCATCAGCTTGCCAATTGTCCGAAGTCACGGGAGAATCTAGCTAGGCAAGCTAGGAAAGATATGGAGGAATTGCTTAGAACCACTCGTGGGCCAACAAGGTTTATTGAGCACCGTAGTGTAATGACAGAGCCTGTAGAACCTTCTGGTAAGTTTTGTTTTGAGGTGTTCGAGTAAATTGTTTAGTAATCTGAGGTAGAAGGGTATTTGGATTCCATAAGGTTTTGGTAGTACTCTATATACCTGTCAGCTATCTCCAGAAAAGTATTTGAATAAAAGCATATTACATCATGGGGATGGGACTAAATGCATCATTACAGCATTACTTGCATTTTCTCAGCATCATTCTGCATACATGAGCCATCACATTTTCATTGCATCATCATCCCTTTGACCATACATGAAAAATGTTTGTATATGTGTTTTGATTGAGAGAAAGCTGACAGGGTGTACGTGTACTATTTTCTATTAGGAAAAAAAAAGAGTAGTAGTGATAAGTATAAGCAAGTAAGTGGATAGAATTGCAGACTTTCGTATAAGGTGATTAAATAATAAGTACTGTAAGATTATGTGATGATTTAAAAGTGAAAACCAAATTGTGACTAGTGATACTAGTAATTTAGGAGGAAATGTTATAGTCATTTTGATCAAGGAAAGAGTATAGTGAATGCGTGAACGATTCTGTATTTAAAAAGACGAGAATTGTTATGAGAAAGGAGTTAAGTGAAAAGATTGACATGATGGTGACTGAATGCAAATGATCTGTAACTCAAAATTATGGAGATGTTTATTTAGTGAGAAGGATTTCTATTATATGTCTTGATACTAGTAAAAATGACTTGAATAGTATAATGTTAGTGTGTGAATGTTAGTAATAAAGGTTTTGAAATTCAGAAAATCAGATATAAGTGAATTTCGAGGACGAAATTCTTTTAAGGAGGGTAGATTTGTAACACCCCAAATCGGGCCCAGTCGGAATCGGAAAGCTAAGTCAGTTAAGTGAAGGGTATTTTGGTAATTTGTGCTTGAGAAAGTTTGGTTAATTAGGACTAGAGTGCAAAGAAAATAATTAATTATTAAGATGTTAAGTGAGAAATCATTTAGTGGAACATGTGTATGGTATTTAGGAAGTGATTGGATAGGATTGGGACACTTGGGTTTGTAGGATGATGACAAGTGGTTTATAAGGAATTGTTAGAGTATGCTTGAAGTGTATGGAAGTAGGATGTGAGTGGGCTGAGAAATGATATGGTGTGAGTGGTGTTTGGTGTATTGAAGATATTTATTCAAGAATTATTTGTGTGTGTATGGTGTATGGTGCAAGGTGGAACAAGTCAAAAGATGGATTAAGGAACCAATAAGATTAGGACACATGGCTTGTGGTAGGTGTGCATTAAGTGTGAAAAAGAAAAACAAAGTGAAAGAAAAAGAGGAGTCCACGTTTGTTTCCTTTCATCTTTCCGATTTTTCCATTTCCTTTTCTTGTCTTCCCTTTCTTTGCTCAATCTCTTGGTTTAGAATAAATTAGAAGTGATTTAGTGGAGATTGGAAGCAAGATTGTTAAGGTAAGTTGGAGTTTCAGGGTTCCTATGGTTGGGTTCTCCTTTCTCTCTTTTTATTTCTTTTGATTTTGTTTGAATTAGGGTTTTTGGGTTAAGAGTAATTCTTGGGTTTTGATTTGTGTAAGCTTTGGATATCAAGAGGATGATTAAAGGCAAAGAGAAGGTGGAGGTTTGAAACAGAAGATTGAAGCTTCATTTGAGGTTTGGGAAACTTTATTTTTATATATATGAATTTTTATATATATAAATATATATATTCATGTATGTTATAAGTTTCTTGATTATGTGGTTGTTGATAGATGATGATGGTAGTGAGTGTTGGTTTAATTGCTCAATTGTGCATGTGAGTAGGTTTTTGGGTGAAACTGGGTTGGAATGCACTTGACCTCTCTTCAGTAATTAGGCTGTATTGGGAGTTTTAGAACTCCAAATCATGCGATTCTTGAACCTTTAGAACCATGAATTCCATTACTTTAAAAGTCTTAAAAATAGCCTTGGGCAAATTCTTGCTCTAAGACCCTGAATTTTTGATAATACCGTAGTGTTTCTTTTTGTGACGGGTTGTTTGAGCAGTATGGGTTGTGGAGTGCATATCTGGAGTTGTAGATGTCCAATTGATGTGAAACTTGTTTCATTTGAAAGCTAAGACGTAGGAGAACATTTGTTAAGAATACCACGTTTCCTAAAAACGAGGTTTAGAGGTCGGTTTTCGCCATACTAGTTTATAGTAGAAAGCAGTCCGTTTTGGTAGCTGAGGCGAGCCTCTGTCGCGAGCGCGACAAGGGTCGCGACCTCGCGACAGAAAAATATGTTTTGAGCCTTTTCTTCTTTATTTTTGAGTCTAGGGGTGACCCGGATCAATCCCATATCTTTCCCATCAGTTATTACGCATGTTTAGGGTAATTAATTGGCTATACAAGCAATTATCGTTGGGAAAACTTAGGAGTACGTTTAAGATTGGTGATTTAACTAGTAATTAATCATAGATATAATCCTATGAAGGATTGTTTATGAATGAGTGCTATTATGTGATAGTCTCATGAGTAACCTTAACATGATGTACCGTATGTATGAATGCAGTTAATGTGGGTGCGATTGAAACGATTGACGAATAATGTTGTTATTATAGATTGTGTATATGGGTATTGATAATGGCATATTTTATTGAAATACTTGATACGAATGTTGGATTTATGTTGTCAATGATGTGTGACTGGCTGGAGATGAGGTAAGAGACCTTTGGATGTGTTTCGTGCGTTGTGGGTGAGTTTGAGGAAGGAAAGATCTTGCAAAATTTTGCAGATTTTCGGAATCATGACTCTGTCGCGATCGCGACACTTTCGCGAGCACGACAGAGACCGGTGATTTTGATGCTGTACTGTCGCGAGCACGCGACGCTGTCGCGAGCCCGCGATAGCAATAGCTTGTCTGCTCTCTATCGCGAGCGCGACAACCGTCGCGATCGCGACAGAGCACATTGTTGGCCTGTGCCATCGCGAGCACGCGACTTGTCGCGACCCCGCGATAGCAATACTTGCCCTCTGTCGCGACCGCGACAATATCGCGAGCGCGACAGAGCCGGGCCCTTCTCTCCTTCCCGCGATCGCGAAGCCGTCGCGCGCGCGCAGCGAAGAGACTATGGTCTCTGTCGCGAGCGCGACAGGGATCGCGAGCGCGACAGTTGTGTTGTGTTGAATGAGTTTTCTTCGGTGATTCCAATGTTTGAGTTCCGAACTTGTGATGCCTTTAGGTGTATTCTTTGACTATTTTATGAAGTATGTTAATATAATTGAATGTATTATGCATATCTATATTTATGATCTTTCTCTAAGATTATTATGATATGCTTAAGTGTAAATTGTATGATGCATTACTGACTTTATGATTTTATTCATATGTCTCACCTATTGCTGATTATGTATAATGATATAAATTATGTGATGTGAAATATGATTTGTATGATGCATGACCTGCGAGAGTCAGTCTAGTGGATAGTTAGGCATGCCTAATAGAGTCTTTGTAGCTGCAGCGCCCTTTGAACGATTTGGACCCTGATCAGGTCCCACGACTGGTTCCTCGCGAACCCCTATCAGTACGGATCCTCGCGATCCTTTTTAATGTGGTTGGATCGGGTTAAGATCCCTCATCAGTAAAATGCTTTTATGACAAAATAAAATGATTTTCGATTAGTACCCGTAAGGTACTCTCTGGCCGACTTGTACCCGTAAGGTACTAATCAGTTCACTCGTTATCCACTATTATGAGTCAGCAGGTATTTTGATGGTTTGTTTTATTCTGTTTTGAAATAGCCATCAGAATGTGATATCTGAATGAGCAAGAATCAGTTTATGTGTATATGAATATGACTACGGGCTTCAGAAGGTAAATCTGTATTTAGTAAACATGACTTTTCAATTAACATGATTATCCGTACTTGGCATGTGATTTGTTATTAGTTTCTGAATGCTTTGAAATGATTCGATCGATGTATTTATGTATATGAGTTAAGCATGGTTTTGATATGAATGTGAAGTGATGTGATTATGCCTTCAGTCTTCGTTATGGGAGTGTTTACAGCATAATATGCTATGTATTAGAGTTGTGCAGTAGAAGTGTGGTGTTTTGGATGATTTTCTTGGGTATGTGGCTCAGCATGATAACACTGGTGTCGTGTTTTGGGTTATGACTGTTTTGGCCCATTCCTGATATATGTATATGATTATGTATGTGAGTTTCCGAATGAATGCCTTTATTATGCAAGTCTGTTTAGATATGTGTTTTGAATATCCGCAATTGCCATTTGAATGTATTTTGCCTCGACGACCATTGTGAATGGCCGTCCATATTATTATGTTTGTTTTCCCCACTAAGCGTTATCGCTTAGCACGGGCTCTTTTCCCCGTGTAGGTGGCAGGTTTTCTTTTGTTCGAGTCGCGCATCTGCAGAGTCGGCCACATAGGAGCTAGAAGTTTTGTATCTTGTTCAGCTTTTGTAATTTGGAATTTTTGTATATCGGTGTAATATGTATCTGTAATAATATGTAAAGAGAATGATGTAATATTTCAGGCTCCTATTGTATGATTGTACGTTTGTATATGTGTATGGTTTCGTTTAAATTATGCACGTTTATGAATATGTATGTTCAGATTTTGTTCCGTAAAGTTTTTAATTCTTTCATAATTATATACGCTTTGTATCGTTTCTGTTCGGTAACACACCTACTCGTACGGCTTCCTACTCCCTTGCGGATGGGTTCGCCTACGTATGAGTTGGGGTGTTACAAAAACTCATTTAGCATCACAAATTCCAGCATGCAAACATTTGATAAAATCAAACAAGAAGTAATAAATTCCCAAACCTGTAATTGCAGTTCAACTACTATCTTCAAGACCCAACCTTTTCCTTGCCTTTACTCTTCCTTCTCTCTTCAGATTCTTGCATAAACCCAACCAAAACAAGTAAGTAGCAAATCCATATACCAAAAACAAACCCGAATAGAAAAAGAAGAAGCAACCCATATAAAACCCAGACACTTACCTCTTGGAACCAGTTCTTGACCTCAATAGACCCAACCAAGCTTAAATAACACACAAGAGTAAGACTAGAGGGAAGAAAAGGAAAAGAAGAAGAGAAAGAGGAAGGAACGGCAGGAGCAGGAAAAGAAACAAAGCTTCCACGAGAAGCAAACAATTTCTGCTTTCTTCCCTCTCTCTTCCCTCAATTCAATTAATGCTCTCACCCACCAAGCCAAGTGTCAATTCCTCATTGGTTCTATTAGTCAATTATCTTGACTTACACTTTAATCCTTGGTAAATCTCACTTGGGTCCATAATAATTGCAAAACACTCACTAAACAAATATTTCCTTTGCTAAACTTTAATTCACTTTCAATTTAGTCCTCAATTAAATCCAATTCCACTTGCATAAATTACCAAAGTACCTTTAATTACCCAATTAACCATGCAAATTCCTTTTAAGCCCTAATTTGGGATGTTACAGCTTGGGAAGAGCAGGATGCGCCTGATGTGATTGCAGGTAAGTTCCTACTATGTGACACTGAATTGTATGCTCTAATTGACCCTGGTTTCACACACTCATACCTGTGTTCTGAAAACTTATACGATAAGTTGCCTATGGTTGACTAGTTAGATTATGAGATTTGTGTGACCAGTCCTTTAGGGCATAGTATTAATGTGAGTAGAGTGCTTAGGAATTGCCCCCTCCTGGTTCAAGGAATAGAATTTTTTGCGGATTTGATAGATTTGCCTTTTCAAGAGTTTAATTTAATTTTGGGAATGGATTGGTTATCTAAGCATTGAGCCATAGTAGATTTTCATAGAAAGACTATAGTGCTTCAAAATAGAGATCAGTTTTCAGTTGTGATGAAAGGTCTGGGTTCTGGTTCCTTGGGAAATATTATTTCAGCCATGCAAGCTAGGCGGTTAATGAGGAAAGGTTGTGAGGGGTTTTTGGCTTTGGTGTTGGACTCTAGGCGCAGTCAAGTTAATATTGAGGACATTCCAGTGGTTAAAGAGTTTGAGGATGTGTTTCCTAGTGAGTTGCCTTGATTACCTCCAGAGAGAGAGGTGGAGTTATCCATAGAGATATTGCCGGGTACCATTCCTATTTCTAAGGAACCTTATTAAATGGCTCCTGTGGAATTGAGGGAACTTAAAACTCAATTATAGGAGCTATTGGATAAAGGCTTTATCAGACCCAGCGTATCTCCATGGGGTGCTCCGATTCTATTTGTGAAGAAAAATGATGGTACGTTAAGGATGTGTATCGATTATCGACAAAATAATAAGGTCACTGTGAAGAATAAGTACCCATTGCCTAGGATCAAGGATTTGTTTGATCAGCTAAGAGGAGCTGGGATCTTTTCCAAGATTGGTCTATGTTCTGGATACTATCAGCTTCGAGTTAAGGATGCAGATGTGGTTCAGACTGCTTTTCGAACGCGATATGGTCACTATGAGTTTCTTGTGATGCCGTTTGGATTGACCAATGCACCAGTGGCTTTTATGGATTTGATGAATAGAATATTTTGGCCTTATCTCGATCAATTTATAGTGGTATTTATTGATGACATCCCGGTTTACTCGAAGAATGAGAGTGAGCATGAAGAGCATCTTTGGATAGTGCTTCAAGTTTTGAGGGATCGCCAATTATTTGCAAAGTTAAGTAAGTGTTACTTTTGGCTTAAGGAGGTGTCCTTTTTTGGCCATATTGTTTCTGCTGAGGGTATTCGAGTTGATCTGGTGAAGATTGAGGCCATTGTGAATTGGAAGGCACCTAGGAATGTACCTGAAGTGAGAAGCTTTTGTAAAAGGGTTTTCAGTTATTGCGGCACCTATAACAAGACTTCTTCGGAAAGGGGTAAAATTCGAATGGTCCGACAAATGTCAGGAGTGTTTTGAACAGTTTTAGAGTTTATTGATTGAGGCTCCTGTGCTTACTCAACCCATTTCGGGTAAGGAGTATGTGATATACAGTGATGATTTAGGAGTTAGACTTGGCTGTGTTCTGAAGCAAGAAGGTAAGGTGGTGGCTTATGCGTCCTGTCAGTTGAAGCCTCATAAAAGGAATTATCCGACGCATGACCTAGAGTTAGCTGTTATGATCTTTGCTATCAAGATTTGGCAGTATTATCTATATGGGGAGACGTGTAGGATTTTTACTGACCATAAGAGTTTAAAGTATCTCCTCATGCAAAAAGAGATGAATTTGAGGCAGCGTCGTTGGTTGGAACTATTTAAAGATTATGATTGTATTTTGGAATACCACCCGGGTAAGGCAAATGTTATCGCCGGTGCTTTGAGTAGGAAATTGATGTCGGCTTTAGTAATGCAACATTGTAAGTGGAGGCTAGATTCGGAAGGAGCTTTGGTTGCTCAGTTGAAAGCTAAGCCTTCTTTGAGACAGTCGATAGTTGATGCTCAGAGAGAAGATTTAAAGTTGCAACAAGTGTTGAGAGAGATTCAGAATGGTAAGCAATCTGAGTTTTCTATAGTGGATGGAGTGCTTATTTATAGAAATCATTTATGTGTGCCAAGTGACGATGAGTTAAAGAAGAAGCTTTTGCGTGAGGCACACACTACGATTTTTACCATGCATCCTGGTAGTGAGAAGATGTATCGAGATTTAAAGCAGTTTTATTGGTGGCAAGGGATGAAGAGAGACATTGTAGAATTTGTGTCTAAGTGTTTGACATGTCAGCAAGTAAAGGCCGAGCATCAAGTTCTATCTGGACTTCTCAATCCTTTACCCATCCCTCAGTGGAAGTGGGATGATATTACCATGGATTTTATAGTTGGTTTGCCTTTGACTCAGTGGAAGCATAATGCAGTGTGGGTTATAGTTGATCGACTCACCAAATCAATGCATTTTCTATCAGTTAGGATGAGTTATTCGATCGATAAGTTAGCAGATATTTATGTTAATGAAGTAGTCAGACTGCATGGCATTCCGTTATCGATTGTGTCAAATCAGGATCTGAGGTTTATGTCAAAGTTTTGGAAAGTGTTGCAAACAGTTTTGGGTACTCGACCAAACTTTAATACTGCTTTTCATCCTCAGTCAGATGGACAGTCAGAACGGGTTATTCAGGTTCTAGAAGATATGCTTCGTGGCTGCACCTTAGAATTTTCGGGCAGTTGGGATAGATATGTGTCGCTCATGGAATTCGCCTATAATAATAATCATCAGGCAAGCATTGAAATGTCAATGTATGAAGCTCTGTATGGACGGAAGTGTAGGACTCCAGTCTGTTGGACCGAGCTAGAATTGGTTAGAGATACCAAAGAGAAGATCCGAGTGGTACAATAAATTTGAAGGCAGCCAAAGATAGACAGAGATCCTATGCCAACTTGAAACGGAAAGACATTCAGTTTGAGGTTGGAGACAAGGTGTTTCTTAAAGTATCGCCTTGGCAAAAAGTTTTGTGTTTTGGCAAAAAGGGTAAGCTAAGTCTTAGATTTATTAGGCCTTATGAAGTGTTGGAAAAGATTGGACCAGTTGCGTATAAATTAGCTTTGCCTTTAGAATTGGCTAAGCTGCACGATGTATTCCATTTGTCCATGCTTCATCACTACCGATTAGATCCATCTCATGTGTTATCAGTTCAAGATGTAAGGATTTAACCTGATTATTCGTATGACGAAGAATTGAGAGCTATTTTAGCTCGGGAATTGAGACAACTCAGAAGCAAGCAAGTTTCTTTAGTTAAGGTATTGTGGCAGCACCATGGGGTTGAAGAAGCTACTTGGGAGCTAGAGTCAGTTATGAGATCTTAGTATTCGCAACTGTTTAGCTTAGGTGAGAATTTCGAGGACAAAATTCTTGTTAGGAGGGGAGAGTTGTAACACCCCCTTTCCCACTCTAGTAATTTTGAGCAATTTTGTGTGTATTTTTGCATGTGTTGTTTTAATTTTGGAGTCAATTGCATGATATTATAAGTTAGTAGGGAGTATTAGTATGTTTTTTTGTTGTAGTGTGAGTTTTGTTTAGGTGTTTTGAGGAAGAGGAGAATTTGGGTGTGAGTTTTCAAGACCCACCATTGGATTTGACGTGTGGCAAGAGGAGGAAAGAGGGGGGTATAAAAACCTAGGAGAGAGAAAATGAGAGAGAGCAGTTGCCCTTTCTTGTATCCCCTCCCTATCCTCGTCTCCTCCTCCTTCTTCTTCCCTCTTATTGCCCTAAGTTTCTCAAGTTGTTCTTTGGTGGAATTTGACAACACTAGAGGTTAATTGGTAGGTTTTGCTGTCCTTCTTCCTCTTCTTCCTCTTCTTTTTCTCTGTTTCCCATTGGTTAGTTGGGTGAGGTGTTTTGTTGAGTTTGTATGTAGTTTTGTTGATCAGATTTACCTACTAGAGAGCCCAAGGGGAAAGACGTAGCAAGTGGTAGTGTAGCCCCTTGAATTTGTGGAGCTAAGGAGTTAAAGGTTTGGGAAGTTTATTGTTCTTGCATAAATTTGATTTTGTATAATTGTGTTGTTTTCTGGAAATTTGTGTTGGTAATGTGTATTCTGGTGCTTAATTGATGTATTTAATGATTAATAGAAGCAATATTGTTAATTGTGTGGGTTGAATTTGATTAACCATGAATTGGGTTTGTGTTCAGTAAAATTCTGGGTTTGATGAATTTCTGGGTTTAATTGATGGAATTGGAAGTTTTGTTTCATGATTTTCAACATAAAACTTGGGCTTTATATTGTATGATGCGTTTTGAATATTTGATTGTGATGGTGTTATAGTTTTGGGTCATTTGGAGGTTTGGGGAATACTTTGAAGGAGAAGGATTTCTACAGATCGGTTGGAGAGCTAGGAAAACCGACTCGATCGCGAGCGCAACAGAGCTCTGGTGATCCAAGCCCTTGCCGCTGTTGAGCTCCTATATACTGAGCTCCTGCTAAATGAGCCTCTATCGCGAGCGCGATAGAGAGCTCGGCTTCTGAGCTGAGCGTGGGCAGATCGTCGTCGCGAGCGCGATAGTGATACCCTCTCTCACGAGCACGATAGAGGCTATCCAGCCCTTCTTCGCGCGAGCGTGAGGGCTGTCGCGAGTGCAACTTCTTCTGTTTTCCAAATGAGTTTTCTCTTATGTAATTGATACTTGATTCCCCATCTTGTGACGCTATTATGCTTATGCATGGATGAGGTTATGTACATTATATAATTGATTTGACGAATGATGCATGGCCTGCAAGAGTCAATTTAGTGGATAGATAGGCATGCCTATAGAGTTCTATTAGCTGTAGCCCAATGTGTTGCGGACCCTGATCAGGTCCCCGTTTGGGTCCTCGCGATCTTTAATGTGTTTGGATCTTGTTTAAGATCCCCCAATGTGAAAATATTTTTGGATGAAAAATAAAGATGTTGCTTTTGACTATACCTACAGGTACCAATGTGTTCACTCGTTATCCGCTATTCTGAATTTGTAGGCATTTTGTTGTGTATTACACACGGTGCCACTCTAGCAGCTGCACTCTAACCCATTTATAAGCATGCTTATCTATTCACTACTATGACTTTTTAGGCTCATACAAATAACCTCTATACCATAACCAAATGCTCTACATGTATTCAAATATCTATAAAATCACTATTGATCAACACCATTCAAGTATTAACTGAGCAAACCATGCAAAGTATAAATGAGAATTCATGTATAAATCATAAACAAAGACCTTCATCGCACTCGCGACAGAGAGCTAGATTTCTTCTTTCGCACACGCGACAGAGAGCTAGATTTCTTCTTTTGCGCTCGCGCTCGAGGTTGCACTCGGAATAGAAGCCAAAAGCCCTCGATCACACTCACGCACTCAGGATAACCCGGGACATCCAAATGGCCTGGCCTTAGCTCGGCTACCGAACTCTCTGTCGCAACGCGACAGAGGACTCCTCTGTGGAAACTCAAATGACCGAGCTCTATCCCACTCGCGATAGAACCAATATTCCCACTCACATGCTAGTCAACACAACTCTTTTCAAGCCAATTTTCACACACAATACTTTAATCACATGCAGTCTAATATACACATATTCATCAGATCACACATTCACTACAAAATATTCATTAATAACAAATCATATTCAATTTAACAACTAAGAGAACTGTTGAACTATATAAAAGCCCTCACATTTGTAATCTTCATTCATGCATTTAAACACCAATCAAGTATAATAACAGCTCAATATCATGCATCAAACAAACCACACACGGTCCCTACCTCAAAAGTAGCTTGACCACTATCTCTCCTTCAGCTCAAATCTTCTCCTTGCCCATGTCTTCCATCTTGCCAACTGCTTCCATGCACAAAATCACCCAAACAAACACTTAATCCATTTACTCATTTTACTTTAAATCCAAAATATAAATGCAGCAATAAAAAGATCTTGATTTGAAAATCCAACTACTTACCTCCTCAAACTCACTACAAAACCTTCACTACAGTCTTCAAACCAATCCAAGCTAAAGCTTAACTTGAGGTGCTCAAATGGGAAAAGAAACAAGAAGAAGAAGCACGAGAGGAAGAGCAAAGAAAGAGAAAAAGAGCCAAAAGATGCAAAATATAGAAAATGAAAAAGTCAAAGAGAGAGTTCAAGGATGAGGGCCGGCCAACTAACCCATTAAAGGTCACTAAACACATTAATTTCACTATTTATAGCATGCCTCAAGTATAGGTGTGAAACCCCCAAACAGCCACTTGTCCAACTTTTGTTAAATTTCCCATTCTGTGTTCTGTCGCGCCCAGGACAGAACTCGAATTCAGCTCACTCCCACTAACTCCTTAGGCCAAATTACACTTTAGTCCCACTAACTAATTCTTTCCTTTACAAACTTATTTTCTCTTGCAATTACATCCTCTAAACCCATGATTCCATATAAAAACAAATACTTTTGTACTGTTGCTATACAATTAACACTACAAATCCTACTAGGGTCCAAATTGTGTTGTTACAATTCTCCCCTCCTTAAGAAATTTCGTCCTTGAAATTTCTCGCTACCATACACATAACCAATCTATACTTTACCAATAACTTTATACTATAACTTAAACAATCAAGGAACATACTAGAAGATCCGGTAGGCTCCTCTACTGCCTTTCTGGTAATAGCATATACTATGGCTGGACCACCGGAAGGAATCGGCTTCTCAATCATTTTCGATGGCGCTCGTGTAGTAATACCTCTTCCTCTTCTAGCAAATCCAGACCCATCGACATTGTCTTTACTTGTTTGCGAGGCTAAATTCTCTTTTGACTTCAGGCAACTAGTGAGCATGTGTTCCATGCTGCCACACTTGAAATGGGCTCCTGTGAGCTTCCTACACTCACCCCAATGGTGCCTTTGATAGTGATCACACTTCGGTGCAGCACTCCCTTTACTTGAGGGTGGCATAGCACTTTCGATCGAAGTAGGCGCTTGAACCACCTCTCGAACAGCCTGTCCACTAATATCTCTACCCGATACTTTTCTCTTTTGATCTCTCTTTTGCTTCAATAACTCCGACTCCTCTAGCTTAATGGCTGCTAATACCAACTTGTAGTAGCTCACTGACTGCAAGGGAGCCATTATCGATAACGTCCCTCTAATACTTTATCTTAATCCATCTTGAAATTGCCGACACTTAAATCTTCAGTAAGCAAAACATCAAGCACATATTTACTCAACCTACTGAACTCTTTTTCATATTCACCTATCGTCATGTTTCTTTACTTCTAGCTCATAAACTCTTTCCATTTCACCTCTCTATAGGCCTTAGTCACATACTTCTCCTTAAACTCGTGGACAAAGAAGTTCCACGCCAATTCAACCAGTTGTTGAGGATTCTTCAACACCAATTTCCACCAGTCATATGCTAAGCCTTGCAGCAATGACACAGCACATGCCCCTCTCTGGTTCTGTGGGCAGTTAATCTCTCGTAAAATTCTTTCAGTCCTCTCTAGCCAAAACTCGGCCACAACCAATTGATCCATAGAGGTACCACTGAACTCTTCTGCTCCTCTCTTCCTTATAAGGTTCGTAGTAGCCTTAGGAGCAGTCAGTCTATCTATCAAATGCATCAGCCCTTGCACCAATACCGAGGTATCCTGAGCAGGACCTAACCCTTCAGCTCGAGGTTGCTCAGGCACCAGTTGATTAACATGTACCGAATTCACACTCCTAGTCGTCTCTCCTATGTCCTCACTCGGGTCTGACTCCATCTAACTCTACAAAACAACATCTGTATTAGGCCACGACACTAAACAACTCACTTACATCTACTATATACTCTAACATCTTATTGTCCTGAACCGCCTAAACCTATGCTCTGATACCAATAAAACTGTAACACCCCAATACCCCTTGGGAGGATATCGAGTCGCTACGCACTCACACAAATACATAACACATACATGCATACTCTATTGTAGAAAAAAAGAACATTACTAAAAGCAAACATACTTCTCATATATATATATATATATAAACTAAAGATATTACAAAATATTGTCATATTTATATTACATGATCATTCTTCTATACATATACATTTCATTACATATACCCAAAAATCTCTTATACAAACATTGTATTGTTCAAAACAAAAAGATTCAACTACAAGAGGCAAAAGACTCCACTCTAGCTTCTAGTGGCCAATAGATGAGCACTCTGTAATCCAATCTTGCAAACCTATACGGGAAACACACTCGTGCTAAGCGAAAATGCTTAGTGGGGATAAACAAAAAAAAGGGCATCTATTGAAGTCACAAAATATAGCACACACCGCACATCAATAGTCAAGCAAATGTCATATACAAAAAGACACATTTCACTAACTCATACTTATGTTCGTACACTTGTACATTAAACACGTTATTATCATTTCATGTAAAGACATAACATATACAAGCTTCCACTACGTCTCATGCACAATACAGAACATCTAAAAGCCTAAATTCTCATCACTAGTGGATACGGGTACACTGGATACTGGTTAACAGTATCAAAACATATGGAGACCTAACTCAATTAACTGAATACATAGGGTATTCAACATTTAGGCGCAAACGGAGCAACTCTTGTAGCTGCACTCTAACCCATTTATAAGCATGCTTATCTATCTACTACTATGACTATTCAGGCTCATACAAATAACCTCTATACCATAACCAAATGCTCTACATGTATTCAAATATCTATAAAATAACTATGCATCAACACCATTCAAGTATTAACTAAGCAAACCATGCAAAGTATAAATGAGAATTCATGAATAAATCATAAACAAAGACTTTTTAAAGTACCAAGAAGCATTGTGCTCACGACCATCATCACGCCCGCGATATAGAGCTTGATTTCTTCTGTAGCGCCTGCACTCGAGGTCGCGCTCGCTATAGAAGCCAGAAGGCCTCGGTCAATCTCGCGCACTCAGGATAGCCCGCGACATCCAATTGGCCCTGCCGTAGCTCGGCTACCAAACTATCTGTCGCGCTAGTAACACTAGGCTTGCTCGCGACATAGGACTCCTCAGTGGAAGCTCGAATGACCGAGCTCTATCGCACTGGCAGTGCGACAGAGCTCGCGCTCGTGATAACCGATCTTCCCACTCACATGCTAGTCAACACAACTTTATTCAAGCCAATTTTCACACACAATATTCCAATCATATGCACTCTAATATGCACATATTCATCAGATCACACATTCATTACAAAATATTCATTAATAACAAATCATATTCAATTTAACAACCAAGAGAACTGTTGAACTATATCAAAGCCCTCACATTTCTAATCATTATTCATGCATTTGAAGACCAATCAAGTCTAATAATAGCTCAAGAACATGCATCAAACAAACCACACACGATCCCTGCTTCAAAACTAGCTTGACCACTATCTCTCCTTCAGCTCAAATCTTTTCCTTGCCTCTGTCTTTTGTCTTGCCAACAGCTTCCATGCAAAAAATACCTAAACAAACACTTAATCCATTTACTCATTTTACTTTAAATCCAAAATAGAAATGCAACAATAAAAGATCTTGATTTGGAAATCCAACAACTTACCTCCTCAAACTCACTACATTTAAAACCAATCCAAGCTAAAGCTTAACTTGAGGTGCTCAAATGGGAAAATAAACAAGAAGAAGAAGCACGAGAAGAAGAACAAAGAAAGAGAAGAAGAGCCAAAAGATGCAAAATACAGAAAATGAAAAAGTCAAAGAGAAAGTTCAAGTTGAGGACTTGCCAACATTAAAGGTCACCAAACACATTAATTTCACTATTTATAGCATGCCTCAAGTATTGGTGTCAAACCCCCAAACACTCGGATTCAGCTCACTCCCACTAACTCCTTAAGCCAAATTACACTTTAGTCCCACTAACTAATTCTTTCCTTTACAAACTTATTTTCTCTTGCAATTACATCCTTTAAACCCATGATTCCATATAAAAACAAATACTTTTGTACTCTTTCTATACAATTAACACTACAAATCCTACTAGTGTCCAAATTAGGTTGTTACAGTAGTGCTCTTTCGGCGAAGCTCGGGTGACCTGTGATGGGTCATGTAACACCCCTTACTCATACGTGGCCCTCCACACAGTAATATGATTAGAGTGCGACGACAACTAAAGAATACTACCGGACAAAAATACTTATTAGGCAAAACAGAAAATAGGATAATAAAATTTCTAAGATCAGAACCTCAACGACATACACATCCTAACTTATAACACTAGTATACAATTATTCGCACTAAAATATTACATCTCAATACCAAAAGCCATAAAATAAAACTTAATTACATTCAAATAATCCGTATAAATTTCCTATAAAACTTCTACCGACTTATTGGCCAAAGTCACAGCGGACCGTATGAATTAAACTTTGATCTCCTAACCTGCACGAATAAATAACCGTGCTAAGCGATAACGCTTAGCGGAGTGGGTGTCGAAACAAATACATGCATAATCAATACATACATAAGCATAAAGATACCGACTAGAGTTAGCACAAAATTGCAACATTAATCTCATACGAAAGCTTAAGCCATTTCACACGCATATTCATTTTATAAACCATAAACAGAAATAATTTACTACTTTTCATCACAATACAATATACATACTTATCGTTTGCACAAAATCGCTTAATGATCTTATAAATAGCTATATCTCATGAATTCCCAAAATATGTTTTCGAAAATCAAAATATAAAGTCTAGAAATTCCCATTATTATGAATACTTCCAAAACCATGCAAATTACAGTATCAATACTTAAGTCAAGACATTTCTTTTGATCAAACCATTACTTGTTCAAAACTAAACAAAACACTTCAATTCTCAGATTTGGTTCGGGCTTGAAGTAATTATCCCAAGCTTCCTATGTATCCCTATAGTTGGGAATTAGAACCACGTAGTTCTACAGAAAACCTTTATACACACATGTTCCAAAATTAATCCTAACTCATTCTCTAAACCCATTTATTTATATCATGCATACTACTTTATTATTCCATACTTACCAAGCATTACTTAGTTACCGTATTCAGTAAAACCAACAAACAATGCACATAAATTGCTTACCAATATACTTATAATAGTTATCCCGCCAATGGTCCAGAAGGCAGATAACATATAACATACCTGTATTCTCATTTCAAACATATAAACGAATACATTCATAGAATTCATTTACTGAATAATTGACTATAGCAATTACGCATATCAATTACTTCAATAATGCTTTACAAACAATTTAATAAAGGCAATCATACTCCTAACTTTTAAACAAATTAATGACATGCATTTATCACATACAAATTCTTATGCAGTCAATAGTCATTCACACACCTTCATTAGATTAAACATTATTTGCTGTACCTCTTTTCATTTAATTGACATTAGGTTCAGATGCAATGAATTTAGGTATTCGAAGATACCACACAATTCCACATAGGTGTCCATAAAGGATCCAGAACATATAAGTACGTAAAGCACAAACTCAAAGGATATATATATATATATATATATATATATATATATATATATATATCAACAGACACATTCATTGCTTATTCACATGTCTTTTTGCAATTCATCAAAGAACTTATCACTTTATTCACATTCTTTTAGTCTTTAATTGCCTGCTAAGTCAAAGGGGGTGGATAAGCGAGTGAACAAAACACATTGGGGTACCTGAGGGTACAGTCGAAAAGCAACATCTTTATTTTCTCATAAAAAACGTTTTCATATTGGGGGATCTTAGGCAAGATCCGTACACATTGAGGATCATGAGGATCCAAACGGGGACCTGATCAGGGTCCAGAACAAAGGGGTTGCAGCTATCAGAACTCTATAGGCATGCCTATCTATCCACAGACTGACTCACGCAGGCTATACATTTTAACATTGTCATATAATACTTATAACATTCCTTTAATTTCACATAGGTTCATACATTCATAAACATGCATATCATTGGCACTAATCACACTTATCATATTCAAGCTAATCATGCATTCTTACCTGGGTCGAAAGATTCATACAACATATTAAACATATTCACGTTATTAGGTATCATGCACTCATTTAAACTTAATAAATAAGTTTGCATTACCTTAAACATATACATTCAAATAATAGTAATAGATAAAATTCCCATATATTTCAATTATTACACAAATAGAACATTTGAATAATTTCTATTTAAAGTCATATTTGCATAACACAAGTGAGAAACCATGCAAATAGGAACTTAGCAAAACCATTTTTAGGCAAAAAGGTCTGTTGCGCTCGCGACAGAAGCGTCCCAGGCGGGTTGTCACAAGTCGTGCTCAATGTCACGACTCGTGAAGGCAAATCTAATCCAACATATCATTGAGACAACATATCAAAAGAATGAAGGGCAGGCAAATGGAGGAGAGGAAGCTATCATGAGTTGTGCTTAGTAACACAACTCGTGCTCTATTGCACGAGTCGTGACAGTAGCCATTGCACGACTCGTGACAGTAGCTTACTGTCATGACTCATGCTCCCTTGTCACTACTCATGACAACTAAAATCATGTCGAGTCGTGAAGATTGTCACGACTCGGACAGGTCCTCCACTGAGAACTGAGAGCTTAGCTGGCCACGAGATGCTGGAATCGCTGGCTCTGTTGTGCTCGCGACAGGGTCGTGCTTGCGATAGAGTCGCATTTTTCCAGATCTCTAGAATTCTGCATAAATCCTTTTCTTCCAAAATCATGCCCAAAACTCCCATTCAAATCAAATTTCAACACAACACAAATCATTCATTCAAAACCTCATAATTGACACAAAACCCAACTTTATACCATTTAACACAATTAAATCATGCTATTAACATCATCAAGATCCCCAAATAACAAAACCAGAAATTTATTGCATAAACTCATAAATTTCCCAAACTCAATTCCTTTGCTCTTATTAGCTTCCTTGGTTGATCATTCTTGCTCCCAAACTCATCCAAGGTCTTTTTCATCCAAAATCCTCATCAATCACGACTCGTGCACACCAACACCGATAACTGGTAGCGAAGAACCCGTCTCTGTCATGATCGTGACAAGTATAGCGCTTGTGACAGAGTCGAATTTTCTAGATTCCAGCAAAAATTACACAAATCCTTCTTCCAAAAATCACACCCAAAACCATTCAATTCAAACTTCAACACAACACAAATAGCTCATTCAAAACCTCATAATTAACACAAAACCCAACTTTTATTCCAATTATTACAATCAAATCATAAATTAATCATAATCAAAATCTTTAAATTGACAATTAGCAAAACAACTTCAAAATTCCAATCAAAATACACTTTGTTTCAATAATCCACATACAAAACATCTTAACCCAAAGTTATTCAAACACATAACACTTGGAACATTTCTAAACAATTTTAACTCCATAAAATTTCCAAAAGATTAAATAAAATCCCAAATCAAATATACCTCAAAATAACAAAAAAACCCTAACCTCAACTCCTTTGCTCCTAATGGATTTTCCCAGCTGATCTTTCTCATCCAAATTCCTCATCAATCACACATAAAAATACATAAAATGTAAATCTAGGGTTAAGAATCTAATCAAAAGAAATCAAAGAAATCAAAATGGAACTTACCTTTCCAACACAATCTTCACTTAAATCTCTCACTCAAACACTTGGACTTAAAGATTCTATCATCAAAATTTTTAAAGCTGGAATAGAGAGGGGAAACGGCAATGGAAGCGAAAGAAGAAAAGATGAAGAAGAGAAGAAGAAGAGGGACCAGCGTGAGGGTAGGCAGAAAATCGGCCTCTCACATATTTCTCTCTCTCCTTTTATACCTCTTCAAAGCCCCTTGCCACTTGTCATTTTGCCATTGGCCCAACCAAGATATTTATGCCAAATTCTCCTCTAGATCCTTCAACTCTCAAAATCTCATACATTGACATTTATAACTTTTCAATCCTTCACATTAACCCACTAAATAAATCTCTATTCTTTCAATCAAATCCTAATTTCATACTTCACAATTTTGCCATTAACCGCACTTATAGGAACTTTTACACAAATTCTTAATTTGTCCATTTGGCACACCTAACACTTCAATTTACATAACTTTGGTCACCACTAATGCCCAATATGTACTAATCTTTCTAGGGTAGATTTCGGGTTGTTACACTTAAAATATATAAGTTAGCCTCCACGTAAAAGTTTAGCTTAATCGAAAACCCTTTTTTAGTCCGATAATTTCTTACTATTTTGATAACTAAATTTTCTGTTTCATTGTAAAATTTATTTTTCATTACCATTTGATTATCCATATTATTTCAAGCAAATCCATGCTTTCAAATAATTTTTATTAGGTTCGTAGCATCATTTAGAGCTTAGTAAAATCTTGGTCAAACTAATCAGACTAAAGTCAAACTGGTTCAATCGGTTTGATTCACTAATTGAATCGGTTCGGTTCACTTTTCAACATTAAGTTTCTTTTTGCTCTTAATAACTCATTTGACCTTGGTTTCATCTTAATCAGGGTCCATTTCTGGTCCGGTTCAATTAAATCGGTCCGATTCATCCATTTTTCAAAGTCACCATAAAAATTAATTTTTGACTACCAAACTGTTCTACACACTATTCTGAGTCTATCTGTGCCTTAAGATAACTTTTCAAAGGTCATTTACTATCTTTAAAACCTTGGTCAAACTTCAGTCAAACCTAGTTACTATTTGAACTGAACTAGAGGCTTTTATTCTTTTTGACTTTTAGGGACTTATTTGACCTCATTTTCACTCCAAATTATACCACCAGACTCCTTATAACTTTTACTTTCCAATGGTCCAATAAAATATTTTGCTCTTCCAGGTTCCTAAGAGGTCACCCTTCCATGGCCCCAAGCACGTTTAACCTTATAACTCCATTGAATTTCAAGGCGTAATTATAGGTATTTTCACACCAAAACCACACTATACACTCTACAGAATTTACTGATCGATACTATACCAGTTTTCAAGCCATTACATGACGAATATGGCAATTTTGGGCCATTACAATTCTACCCCACTTATAAAATTTCATCCTCGAAATTTTCTTATGTACCACAATTATATATCACAACCACTATGCTGTGAAGAAATTCAGTTCAGGAGATCCATTTACTTTCTATCAGTCATCATAACTTACATTCCCTTACAATTTTGTGAACCTATACTATCATTATGTCTCCTCAGATACCTTTACTTACTTCTGTCAACAATACCTATTCATGGCATGTATGCGTTTCACTTCGTCTTCATTACACTATCTTCGATCTTAGGATTGCTTAAGGCTTTGCTCTGATATCGCTAAATATAACACCCTATACTCATAAATGGTACGGATATCGAATGTCACAACACTATACTGGAATACACTATACTGCACTTATCAGATTTAGTGGAATTTTTTCTTTTTTTTTTCAACAATAACATTCATACAAATACAACAATAAAAC
The DNA here is from genome assembly GCA_947683425.1 of Excoecaria cochinchinensis. Classification (NCBI taxonomy): domain Eukaryota; kingdom Viridiplantae; phylum Streptophyta; class Magnoliopsida; order Malpighiales; family Euphorbiaceae; genus Excoecaria; species Excoecaria cochinchinensis. The sequence goes on from CANTUQ010000110.1 coordinate 796,439, forward strand.
GGACATACCGATACACAATTCATATACCTATCCTGTACAATCTCGTGTTCATCTATTGCAGTCATATACATATCATGCCTATACCTGTATCCTTGATGTCGAATATTCTTTCAATCATTAGTAAACCTCGGCCACTACCACTTCTTTTCTTTTATAACATGCACGCAGTAACCACACTACGTGCTGAGTATTAAAAATGCCCAGTGGTGGATACATATCCTAAACTAATTACATGCATGAACACAAGCATATCTTTTATTCACTATATATACATATTAATTCTTTAGACTTTTACTCAATTTATACTTTATTTTGATGTTTTAAATAAATCCTTTATTTTAGTCGTTAATCACTATGCCTTTTGTAACACTTTCTGTAACAATATTTTAACTTTACCATTTCAGTTAACAATATCATTATAATCTATACTATTAACCTTAACATTCATATTATTATGTTCAATCTGATAATTTAATAACCAGTTACATTAACATTCCTTGTTAATATTTTATTAATGTCTTCATAAGTTTTCTTCATTTTTATTCATAACTTATTTACTCAGTTACACACTATATTTTGGTACAATGTCAATTAATGAATTATTCATTAGGGCAGATATTATTCTTTGATACTTTCATCATTCATTTCTAATCATGCTAATCTTTTTATGTTTTATATTCATATCACTATTTTCCTTTTCAACATTTCTTTTATAGTGCTATTGTTACAGTTGTAATATCATCACAATAAATTCATAGAGTTTTATCTATTTAAATTCAATTAGATACATTTATTTTAATACTTTAATTATATAACCCTAAAACTCTAATTCATTTTACATTACATAACATTTCCTTAAGAATTCCAATAATTTCATTATCATTATCAATATTATTTTGACCATTGTCATTATTTAAGTAAATTCAATTTATTCCTTTTACTTAACTATACATGTTTGATTCCATATCCAATTTTTCCCTAATCCGTGACAATAGTTCTTTAACACTACCATGACATTTTCCATTTGTTTACTGATACTATCATTACTCATTTATTTTTCTTGCATTTAATACTATTGCCATTTTCAGTGACGCTAACATTTACATTAACACTACTTTATCAATATTTTAGACAATAACAATAATATTAACATGACCGTCACCTTAATATTAGTTTTAGCAATAACATTAACATGAATATTGATATTAACATAAATTCTAATATTAACATAATCTTATCTTTATTCTATTATTAGTGTAATGTCATTATTTTCTCCATTATCAATTAATTATACAATTAGTATTCATATTATCTGTCAATTAATTTTCAATCCTTATTTTACATTATTATTGATAAATTACATTTAAGTCCCTAGACTTTCACTAATTTACAGTTTTGCCCTTCACTTTTCATTTTTTACAATAATGCCATTAATTAACTTATTATCATATTTATTTTATTATTTAACATGCAATTTTCCACTTAGTCCTTAGAATATTATTCTTATACTAAATTACACTTATGTCCTTAAAATATTACTACAATTACAATTTTACCTTTAAGCAATTATTTATTCCATTCGATTATTTACATGCAATAGTCTTTACTTTAAATCATTTATACAATCAGTACCCTTAAAAAATATATTTGCATTTCGGTCCCTTAACTATGGCATAATTACAATAAGTTCCTTACACTATATCACATTTGCATTTAGGTACTCCTGCTATGTCATATTTACATTTAAGTCCTTCAACCTTTGCTAAATTATAATTTTACCCCTAACTTTCTCATATTTACAAACTTGCCACTAATTTATCTTATTTACTTATTTAATCCATTAGTTAACATGCAAATTACCGTTTAGTCCTCAAATTACCATTATCATGCCAATTTACACTTAAATCCTTAAAATGTGACTAAATTACATTATTAACACTTATTTAATTCATTTATGAACTAAATTATCATTTTACCCCTAAACGTTTTATTTCTTTCAATTAAGTCATCTTTCACTTTAATTTCCATTTAAACTTGAAATTGATCATTTTAATTCCATTCTTATCATATTGTCTCAATCTTTTACATAATTACCAATTAGTCTTTAAAATACTACTATTTTCCAATCAAATTTCATTTCCATCCTTATCTTATATTATCTTCTCTCATCCATATCTTATCTTATCCTTATCTTATCTTAACACTTATCTTATCTTATCACTTATCTTATCTTATCTTATCTTATTATTTGTTTACCTATTATAACCATTTAATTATCTATTTTTTCCATTATTACCTCTTTTTTCACTACATTTCTCAAACAAACTCATTTTAATGCATTTTTTTCTTAATTGCCCATAGTATAATTCCGGCAGAAATCTCTGAACTCTATACCCAAGATGTATCCTATAGGTTGAATACATTTTAGAGAGACCCCGAAGGACCATATTTTATGGTTCAATACATTTTAGAAGAACCCTGGAGGACCACCCCTACATTTCATTTCATTTGACATTTCAACATTTCCATACATTTTAATCATTTAAGTAGGACCGTCATTGGCCTACAATAGGTGAGAAGTAATACTCACCACCGTGGTATAGTGTCCCTATGGCTAGCCAACTATATTATGATCTACATTTAATCACCGGACTACTGCTAAGGGCATTAATCTTTCCTCTTAACCATTATCTGGTTAAAATATACATTATCAATGGAACATAACCATACCATTCCATTTTTTTTACATCAAATCATTTGTAAATCACTTAATCCTTACATTTTAGCATCAATCATGCCATGACATAAATTAAATATAACTCAACGTATACTTTTCATTTTAAATATAATATTTCATTCCATGGAAACACATTCAATTTCCATTCTAAAGTTATCAATTAAATTACTATACACTTAATTTTTTATACCATTAACATTTTTATACCCTTAATTTTTAATAAATCATCAAATAACATTACATTATTCTTATATATACCATTCGACCAAGGTGAAATTCTTTCACCATAAATTACTTTCATACCATTTATCACTCATTTTGTTAAATTTCATGTTAATTAACCTAGTTATACCTTAAAAAAAATTATATCATAAAATATTCATTGTACCCTTAAGATTATCATTCGGCCATGTCATTACATATTCATTAAATTTATTTTTCTTTCCTTTAAACATTAAATTAGCTAGATCACATGTCAAACATTATGAATATACCATTTATATGCATTAAACATCAAAGTATACTATGGTAAACTATAGGTATACCATTTGACCAAGCATTTATTTTTTTTCTCCAATTATTTTTTATTCATTTATCACTTAATTAGCTAGATCACATGTTAATAAGTTTAAATATACAATTATATGCCATTAGATCATAAAGTATACCTAAACATACCATTCGGCCTCCATGTTGTCCATGGTATAAAGTTTATTTCTTTTCATTTTAATCATTTAAAATCTCATTTTAAACCTTCTTAAAGATGACTAGATGGTTTGATTAAATTAAACATACATATTTACATACTTTATGTTTAAACATAACCAAAAATCATACTTTTAACATAGAAAAAGGAGGATATTGTATCCACTAACCTTATTTTCTTGTTCTCCAGATCTTAAACATCCTTCCATACCATTGGCTTGTTAAAACACCATCACTTTCCTTATATTCCTTAAGTGTCCGAATATAAAAACAAAAGAAACCACAATAAATTTACTTGCTTTTTGCAATATAATTAGATACATACTCTATACATCCTAAAATAGCTATTTGAACCTTTAAAACAATTTAAAAATATCAACTTTACATACCTCAATTTGACACATAAACTTTTTCGCTTACTTTCTCCCACTTCTTTCACTTCAAATGAGCTTTAGAGGCCACCATCATTGAAAAAAGAGGCTGGAAATTATTTAGGAAGGTTGGATTTTATGGGAACCATGGAAGAGAAATAATGAAAATCCATGGAGGAGGAAAAGTTCTATTCGGCCAAGGAAGAGAGGAAGGAGGCTGCTGGATTTCTAGGGATTTCTCTAGAGAAATCTATAATTCAAGGGTTTATATGGCTTCCTTATTAGGCTGGGCTTGGTACAACCAAGTTGGGCCAACCATACTTAAGCCCAATTAAGTTTAAGCCCATTTTGTAACCCAATATGATTTTTATCACTTCCCATGTTCAATTCCTCTCAAATTCAGTTTCATAATTCTTAAAATTTATAATGTAGCCTTCACATAAAATTTTAGCTTAATCGAAGACCGTTTTTCGGTCCAATAATTTCTTACCAGTCCGATAACTAAATTTTCTGTTTCACCGTAAAATTTATTTTAATGACCATTTGATTATCCATATTATTTCAAGAAAATCTATGCTTTCAAATAATTTTTATGAGGTATGTAGAATTAGTTAGAGCTCAGTCAAATCTTGATCAAACTAATCAGATTGAAGTCAAACTGGGCCGACTGGTTCACTAATTGAATCGGTCCGGTTCACTTTTCAGCCTTAACTTTCTTTTTGCTTTTAATAGCTCATTTGACCTTGGTTTTATCTTAATCAGGGTGCATTTCTAGTCCAGTTCAATTAAATCGGTCTGATTTATCAATTTTGCATTGTTACCATAAAATTAATTTTTCACTACCAAACTATTTTACACACTATTCTAAGTCTATCCACGCCTTCAAATAAATTTTTAGAGGTCATTTACTATCTTTAAAACCTTAGTCAAACTTCGGTCAAAATTAGTTACTATTTGAACCGAACGGGAGGCTTTTCTTCTTTGTGACTTCTACGACTTATTTGACCTTATTTTCATTCCAAATTATACCACCAGACTCCTTATAACTTGCACTTTCCAATGGTCTAATAAAATATTCTGCTATTTCGAGAGGTCACCCAACCCTGGGCTTCCATAGCCCGAGCACGTTTAACCTTATAACTCCACTAAATTTCAAGGCGTAATTACATGTTTTTTCACACACAAACCACACTATACATTATACATAATTAACTGATTGATACTATACCAGTATTTAAGTAATTACATGCCGACTATGGCTATTTTGGGCCATTACATTTGCACCTTTCTAATGCTACTAAGTTCTATTATTATAGTACAGTCCTATATGGGGGAGCATGAAATGTATCATTATAGTAGGCTATTTCTCCTCAAAGAGTGTACATTTAAAAGAATCTTCGCTTGACTGGCTTTCTGAACCAATTAATCTTAGGAAATAATATCACCCAAATACATAAGTTTTCTATGCAATTGGATCCTGAAAGACAAAACAAAGGGGTGAGCTCCGCTAATAAGTCATCAAAAGGTTTGTGTGAATAATGAATGGAGTAGCTTAGTAGCAATCACCTTCAAAGGATCAGCAAATTCAAATTGCTTTCTTTTGCAGTTATACGAAGATTTAAGCAAAGGGATCCTTATTCTCAATTAGTAAAAGAAACCAAACAAAATCACAAAACATTCTGATGTGCAATATATGAATTGAAAGGAAAAACTCGCCATTTTTTAGTATTCTAATCTTCAGTCTGCTTTTTTCTCCCAAGCACTTAGTTGACAAACGACCGACTTTTAATCAACAAGTCATAGGGAAGCAAAATTCAAAAAAGAATAATCAATCATGGTAAAAGGAGCGATGTGCTGGATGTATCCTTTTACCCTTGTGTGCTATGTGGCCGATGTGGTGGGGTAGTTTTATTTTCTTTTATTTATTTAACTTTTCTTAGCTTGCTTAGTATAATAAAAGATTTTCTACTGCCTAATGGAAAATATCGCATATTTGTACTAAATAATTAAGGTTTTTGTTAATAAAACAGGACTAATGTCTTATTTTATGCCCAAAACTTATGTATAAATAATAAGTTTTTAATAATGTAAAATATTTAGTATATAATAATTTGGCAATTTTTCTAATAAAATAAGACCAATGTCCAGGTGTTTAGCAAATAATATTCAAAATAAATGCATCGTTATAATTACATTCGAGGACCAAAGTCCTTACCTAATTGGACTTAATAAATAACTCAATTTATGGATGCTTAATTGGTTCAGAATGTATGCTTATGCCATGATTATAACTTTCTGGTTTGATTGGGTGCACTTAACTATCTTTTGCCATATTATACGCATGAGAAAAGAGATAAAACTATTAACCTAAGATGTTTAATTATGTCACATTAACCAAGGGTATGAATAGGAGTGAGGTTTTGAATCCTTCTCTTAGTTTTGGACTCACAATGTCGAACCACAATTACCCAAAATTTTATTAGGTGGTGAAGCCTTTAATACCTACCTTGTAATGCCCAACGGACGTATCTCGAGGTCAATTGCTAATAATGGGATAGGGGTACCCAAAATGTTATCGCATGCCTTTTTAAGGTTTGGGACTTGGTGAATTCGGTCGAATTCCTTGACCATTGCGAAATGATCAATTGTCACGGATGGGAGACCTTTACCTAAGCATCCTTAAAAGTAGGATCGATCTAGATAAAATGATATGCCAGGTAAGGCGTGCATGTCAGAATCGCGACTCGACTGGGGATCACAAGACTTTATTTTGAAAGTACTTTTGTTTAATACGACATGAATAGGCTTATGGTTAAGAAATTTTATCTCTTTTTGAAATTGTATTAGAATCATGCTAAAGCCTTTGATTATGTTAATATCCCTATTTTTTACCCCAGTACATTCTTGAAGCACAACCTCATGTTCACTCAATATGGGGGAAGTGTTAGGATAATTAACAGTCCAAGCCATGTACCTTGTGTTATATGAAATGATAACCCTATTGGTCCTTATGCTTATGATTAGCTAGACCCGTTAGGAGAAATCATGCTGGGATAGCACTAAATTTGTATACTTGTATTGAAGTCCATGTATTGGCATAGATACATCCACTAGGTTAGCAAAGATCATGCTTACTAAAGTCCATGTAATGGCATAGATACATCACTAGGTTAGCTAGTAAGCTCCTTATTAATTTTGCATTGTCTGTGTTGTGGGCCGTTGCGTATTGAGCAAACCTAAACAAGTTTAAGTGTCTATTTATCAAGCCTTTTATGCTAAGGTAAGCCCTTTTCGGTTTGTTTAGATTGCTCAAATACACAATGGCCAAACCTTTTTGCTTACGCTTTCAATAAAGAGGCGTTATGCTATTAGATTTTTTTCATGCATCATACAAGTCCATTAGGTTCCCTATTGATGCTTAGACTAAGCCCGCTTAAGGAATAGACTGACTGACCACATGTGTGGAGGATTTGTATGTTATTATCGGCTCTGTATTTCATGATCATGCATGCACATTTTGTGTAACACCCCCACTGCCGCCCCCGTTGGAAGGGCGCCGGCGGGTGCGCTACCCAACGCTCACTCACAATATACATACATACATACATACATACATACATACATCCATGCATGCATACATACATACATATATACATACATACATACATACATAAATACATGCATACATATATACATACATACATACATACATACATACATACATACATCCATACATACATACATACATACATACATGCGCTAAGCGGAAGCATTCACTAAGAATATTAATAAAGGCAGAACATAAATCTCATATAATCAAAATATAGAGTTAAATACAATCCCAAAAGATTACATCATTCCTTTACAAAAAGTTACATAAGCCACTATAAAAAAATATTACATACAAAAAGAATTACAGGAGTAGATAACAAAAATAAGGACTCTACTCCTATGTGGCCGACTTGCAGATGCGCGACACGAGCGAATTCCCAAAACCTGTCACCTACACGGGACAAAAACCCGTGCTAAGCGATAACGCTTAGTGGGGAGGAACAAAACACAACAGAGCACTATGCAAGATATTAAACATTATCATACAGAATTCACTAAACATTAGAGGGCAGAAATAGATATACAGCTCAAGAGTCACTATATGTACGTCAGAATTGAAACAGAAAAAATGATACATTGATCATAATCAGAATCTCGCAATAATTAAAACCCTTCACTAATCACATACTAGACACTTAACACAATAGCCTGAATTCAATGGTGGAGGATACGGGAACATTACACGGGAGACCAAGTCTCAAAATAGTTTTTATACCCGAAGGTAGCGCGGGAGACCGGAGTCTCAAAACATTTTAACACTACACGGAAGATGACCATCTCGGAGGTCGACCACTTCGCCCAAACGGGCGAACACGGGCAGCTGCACTCACTAACCCTTCTTAAGCATGCTTAATTATCCAGTACCTTGATACTTTAGGCTCGACAACTCATTCACTCACACGACAATACACAATCAAAACAAGATTCAACTCAAGACTCTAACATCAAATAAATTTATAACTAAGACACTAGTACAATAATATCACGAGTCATAATTACAACCATATTTCATGCAATAGTGAGAAACCGTGCAAAGTGGAACAAAAGAAGCAAATTCAAAAAACAGGGCAAGCAGGAAGGGCCTCTATCGCGATCGCGACAGTGTTGCGCTCGCGACAGAGCACGGGGCACCTCCTCGCGAGCTCGCGCCAGAAGGCCTGCTCGCGACGAAGCCCACAAGGCAAATTCGCGCAACCGAGATCTGTCGCGGTCGCGACAGAGACCAGTCCCTTCCTCCTCGTGCGCACGCTCGGCAGCATGCTCGCGCGGAGGACTCGGCTACATAGCCCTCTGTCGCGTCGGGACAATGCCGCGATCGCGACAGAGTGCTCATCAAGAATAAGGGGCCAAATCCGCACTCTGTCGCGCTCGCGACAGCGTCGCGATCGCGATAGAGCCCAGATTCGCCAAAAATCTGCACTTTTCCTACTCTTTCACACACAATCCTTTATACATGCAAATAACCATACACAAACACTTACCTCAAGCCTCCAGCACATCACAGCATAATTCTCAAGCCACATAAACACATTTTACACAATTATCAAACATCAATTCATCAAGAATTAACTCACCACCAAACTCAAAATTCATTAACATAACATGCTCAAGTTCCAAAAACACATACTATCCTCACTATATCACTAACATTTCACTATAAATCACTACTTAATTTAAACATGCATTCATCTAACAAAACACTCAAGGTCACAAATGGCATACAATCACAAAATAGAATCGATCCAAGGAGGAAAATAGGGGAAAAACGTACTCCACACACACAGCTTCCAATCACATTCAAATTAACTCCGAAACACATACACACACTCAAAAACGCAGCTCCCAAACCTGGAAAATTGCAGCTTCAAACCAAGCCCCTCACGAGTCCGCTTTCTCTTTTCCCTTGCTCTTTCTTCTAGCTTTCGATTCTTGCACAAACCCAATCAAAACTCACTCAAATCAAACCCAAATTCCACAATTAAAATCAGAAAAAGAAGGAGAAGAGAAGAACCGAAATAACTAGAGAACTCTAGACCACTTACCTCTTACAATCCTTCAAGAACTCAGCTCAAAAACTCAAAGAAAACACAAGAGGGAAAGGTTGAGAGCAGAAAATGGTATCAAGAGGGAGAGAGAGGACGGGAAAGAAGAAGAAAAGAGAGAGAGAGCTAGCTTCTACGGGAAGCTAGGCAAAATTATGCCCCTCCCTTCCCTCTCTCCTACTTTACCATCAATGCTCACCTACCCTTGCTACTTGTCACAATCCTAGAGAATCAAACTCCACTATCTTGACTTAACCACTCTTGGCACCATACACTTCACACACACAAACTTCTCTCACACAAATATCTTCCATGCACTAAACTCAACTCACACAAAAATATTTCTCATAACCCACTTATCTTCCAAGGCACCATGAACAAAAACCACACAATAAAATCCCTAAGTCCACTTATATCCTACTCCCATACACAACAAGTACACCATAACATTTCCTTCACTTAACTTATTACTTAATTAATTAATTCCTTAACAAATAATTTCTTATTATCCAAATTTTTCTCTTGCTCAAATTACGAAAATACCCTTACTTACCACGCAGATTCCGATCAGGCCCTATTTGGGTTGTTACAATCACTCCCCCTTAAAGAAATTTCGTCCTCGAAATTTCCCCGATAACCATTTATATCCAACAACCCAAAACTCAAAACGAATTAGCAAAGGCTAGAAACACAACTTACGAGAAGGTCCAGCTCGATCCACTACATCTTCTCCTAATATGGCGTATACTCGTGGACGCGCATACACTTCTTCTGTTGGCGGCTTTTACACTGACTCTGACGGCGCTTGAGAAGGTCGTCCACTGCCTCTACCACTCTGATTTCCTCTTGCTCTCTGACCACTGGCTCTACTCTCGGGTTTACCCTGAAGCTCTCTTCGATCCGAACAATTTGCCACCATATGCTCTTGGCTGCCACATCTGAAACACGCTCCAGAGATCCTTCTACACTCGCCCCAATGGCGCTTATGACAATGCTCGCACTCCGGGATCACACTTCCCTTACTAGAAGGTGGCGCTACACTACCGACTTTCGAACGTACCGGAACCAAACTCTTCCCACCTTGGCCACTCAGAACTCCTCTCGACTTCTTACCACTTCCTATCCCACCATCCGGTGCTTTCCTCTTATTCTCTATTCTCTGCCTGATCACCTCAGATTCCTCTAACTTCATTGCCCCTGCCATAAGCTGATAATACCCCATTGGTTGCAAGACCGTCATCGCAGACAAAGGACCTCTGATCACCTCACGTAATCCCTCTTGGAAATGCCTACATCTGAACTTGTCCGTCAACAACTGCTCAGGCACATACTACTCAACCGGCTGAATTCCTTATCATACTCACTCACGGTCATACCCCGCTGCTTCAGACTGATGAACTCTCTCCACTTGGCTTCCTGGTACGCCTTCGTCACATACTTATGCTCAAATTCTTGTTTGAAGAATTCCCAAGTCAACTCGGTTGGTCGCTGAGGATTTCGCATCACAAGCTCCAACCAATCATATGCTGACCATTGAAGCAACGACATTGCACAAAGCACCCTCTGATCTGCAGGACATCTAATCTCTTGCAAAATCCGGCCTACCCTCTTAAGCCAAAACTCAGCCACATCAGATTGATCCATAGCAGTCCCATGAAAGTCTTCTGCTCCTCTCTTTCTTAATAACTCAGTCGGGGCCTTAGGAGCAGTTAACCTTTCCACTAACTGAAGCAAACCTTACACTAGGACTGGATTCTCATGACAATAACCCACACCTGGAACCTCTTCTTGCTGATGCTGAGGAGCAGGTTGCTCACCTCTCAGTACACTTGCACTACCAACCGTCTCACCCACGTTCTCACTTAGATCAGACTCCATCTAGACACTACACAAGACAAGACACATCTGCATTAGGCCACGACTCAAAACCGACTCTCATGCAAGGACTCGACATACTACAAACAAAGACAACCAGAACCGCCTAAACCGGTGCTCTGATACCACAAACTGCAACACCCCCACCGCCGCCCCCGTTGGAAGGGCGCCGGCGGGTGCGCTACCCAGCGCTCACTCACAACATACATACATACATACATGCATGCATACATACATACATACATACATACATACATACATACATGCATACATACAGACATACATACATGCGCTAAGCGGAAGCATTCACTAAGAATATTAATAAAGGCAGAACATAAATCTCATATAATCAAAATATAGAGTTAAATACAATCCCAAAAGATTACATCATTCCATTATAAAAAGTTACATAAGCCACTATACAAAAATATTACATACAAAAAGAATTACAGGAGTAGATAACAAAAATAAGGACTCTACTCCTATGTGGCCGACTTGCAGATGCGCGACACGAGCGAATTCCTAAAACCTGCCACCTACACGGGACAAAAACCCGTGCTAAGCGATAACGCTTAGTGGGGAGGAACAAAACACAACAGAGCACTATGCAAGATATTAAACATTATCATACAGAATTCACTAAACATCAGAGGGCAGAAATAGATATACAGCTCAAGAGTCACTATATGTACGTCAGAATTGAAACAGAAAACATGAAACATTGATCATAATCAGAATCTCGCAATAATTAAAACCCTTCACTAATCACATACTATACACTTAACACAATAGCCTGAATTCAATGGTGGAGGATACGGGAACATTACACGGGAGACCAAGTCTCAAAATAGTTTTTATACCCAAAGGTAGCGCGGGAGACCGGAGTCTCAAAACATTTTATCACTACACGGAAGATGACCATCTCGAAGGTCGACCGCTTCGCCCAAACGGGCGGACACGGGCAACTGCACTCACTAACCCTTCTTAAGCATGCTTAATTATCCAGTACCTTGATACTTCAGGCTCGACAACTCATTCACTCACACGACAATACACAATCAAAACAAGATTCAACTCAAGACTCTAACATCAAATAAATTTATAACTAAGACACTAGTACAATAATATCACGAGTCATAATTACAACCATATTTCATGCAATAGTGAGAAACCATGCAAAGTGGAACAAAAGAAGCACATTCAGAAAACAGGGCAAGCAGGAAGGGCCTCTGTCGCGATCGCGATAGTGTCACGCTCGCGACAGAGCACGGGGCACCTCCTTGCGAGCTCGCGCCAGAAGGCCTGCTCGCGACGAAGCCCACAAGGTAGATTCGCACAACCGAGCTCTGTCGCGGTCGCGACAGAGACCAGTTCCTTCCTCCTCGCGCACACGCTCGGCAGCATGCTCGCGTGGAGGACTTGGCTACATAGCCCTCTATCACGATCGCGACAACGTCGCTATTGCGACAGAGTGCTCATCAAGAATAAGGGGCCAAATCCGCACTCTGTCGCGCTCGCGACAGCGTCGCGATCGCGACAGAGCCCAGATTCGCCCAAAATCTGCACTTTTCCTACTCTTTCACACACAAACCTTCATACATGCAAACAACCATACACAAACACTTACCTTAAGCCTCCAGCACATTACAGCATAATTCTCAAGCCACATAAACACATTTTACACAATAATCAAACATCAATTCATCAAGAATTTACTCACCACCAAACTCAAAATTCATTAACATAACATGCTCAAGTTCCAAAAACACATACTATCCTCACTATATCACTAACATTTCACTATAAAGCACTGCTTAATTTAAACATGCATTCATCTAACAAAACACTCAAGGTCACAAATGGCATGCAATCATAAAATAGAATCGATCCAAAGAGGAAAATAGGGGAAAAACGTACTCCACACACACAGCTCCCAATCACATTCAAATTAACTCCCAAACACGTACACACACTCAAAAATGCAGCTCCCAAACCTAGAAAATTACAGCTTCAAATCGAGCCCCTCACGAATCCGCTTTCTCTTTTCCCTTGCCCTTTCTTCTAGCTTCCGATTCTTGCAAAAACCCAGTCAAAACATATTCAAATCAAACCCAAATTCCACAATCAAAATCATAAAAAGAAGGAGAAGAGAAGAACCAAAACAACCAGAGAACTCTAGATCACTTACCTCTTACAATCCTTCAAGAACTCAGCTCAAAAACTCCAAGAAAACACAAGAGGGAAAGGTTGAGAGCAGAAAATGGTATTAAGAGGGAGAGAGAGGACGGGAAAGAAGAAGAAAAGAGAGAGAGAGCTAGCTTCCACGGGAAGCTAGGCAAAATTCTGCCCCTCCCTTCCCTCTCTCCTACTTTACCATCAATGCTCACCTACCCTTGCCACTTGTCACAATCCTAGAGAATCAAACTCCACTATCTTGACTTAACCACTCTTGGCACCATACACTTCACACACAAAAACTTCTCTCACACAATTATCTTCCTTGCACCAAACTCAACTCACACCAAAATATTTCTCATAACCCACTTATCTTCCAAGACACCATGCACAAAAACCACACAATAAAATCCCTAAGTCCACTTATATCCTACTCCCATACACAACAAGCACACCATAACATTTCCTTCACTTAACTTATTACTTAATTAATTAATTCCTTAAAAAATAATTTCTTATTATCCAAATTTTTCTCTTGCTCAAATTACGAAAATACGCTTACTTCCCTTACTTACCACGCAGATTCCGATCAGGCCCTATTTGGGTTGTTACAATCATTCCCCCTTAAAGAAATTTCGTCCTCAAAATTTTTCCGATAAAAATTTATATCCAACAACCCAAAACTCAAAATGAATTAGCAAAGGCTAGAAACACAACTTACCAAAAGGTCTAGCTCGATTTGCTACATCCTCTCCTAACATGGCGTACACTCGTGGACGCGCATACACTTTTTTTGTTGGCGGCTTTTGCACTGACTCTGATGGCGCTTGAGAAGGCCGTCCACTGCCTCTACCACTCTGATTTCCTCTTGCTCTCTGACCACTGGCTCTACTCTCGGGTTGACCCTGAAGCTCTCTTCGATCCGGACAATTTGCCACCATATGCTCTTGGTTGCCACATCTGAAACACGCTCCAGAGATCCTTCTACACTCGCCCCAATGGCGCTTATGACAATGCTCGCACTCCGAGATCACACTTCCCTTACTAGAATGTGGCGCTACACTACTGACTTTCGAACGTACCGCAACCGAACTCTTCCCACCTTGGCCACTCGGAACTCCTCTCAACTTCTTACCACTTCCTATCCCACCATCCGGTGCTTTCCTCTTGTTCTCTATTCTCTGCTTGATGACCTCAGATTCCTCTAACTTCATTGCCGCTGCCACAAGCTGATAATACCCCACTGGATGCAAGACCTTCATCGCAGACAAAGGACCTCTGATCACCTCACGCAATCCCTCTTGGAAATGCCTACATCTGAACTCGTCCGTTCACAACTGCTCAGGCACATACTTACTCAATCGGTTGAATTCCTTATCATACTTACTCACGGTCATACCCCGCTGCTTCAGACTGATGAACTCTCTCCACTTGGCTTCCTGGTATGCCTTTGTCACATAATTATGCTCAAATTCTTGTTTGAAGAATTCCCAAGTCAACTCGGCTGGTCGCTGAGGATTTCGCATCACAAGCTCCCACCAATCATATGCTGACCCTTGAAGCAACAACACTGCACAAAGCACCCTCTGATCTGCAGGACATCTAATCTCTTGCAAAATTCGGCCTACCCTCTTAAGCCAAAACTCGGCTACATCAGATTGATCCATAGCAGTCCCATGAAAGTCTTCTGCTCCTCTCTTTCATAATAACTCAGTCGGGGCCTTAGGAGCAGTTAACCTTTCCACTAACAAAAGCAAACCTTGCACTAGGACCGGATTCTCATGACAATAACCCACACCAGGAACCTCTTCTTGCTGATGCTGAGGAGCAGGTTGCTCACCTCTCACTACGCTTGCACTACCAACCGTCTCACCCACGTTCTTACTTGGATCAGACTCCATCTAGACACTACACAAGACAAGACACATCTGCATTAGGCCACGACACAAAACTGACTCTCATGCAATGACTCGACATACTACAAAAAAAGACAACCAGAATCGCCTAAACCGGTGCTCTGATACCACAAACTGTAACACCCCTACCGCCGCCCCCGTTGGAAGGGCGCCGGCGGGTGCGCTACCCAACGCTCACTCACAACATACATACATACATACATACATACATACATACATACATACATATATGCATGCATACATACATACATACATACATACATACATACATACATACATACATACATGCATACATACATACATGCATACATACATACATACATACATACATACATACATACATACATACGCTAAGCGGAAACATTCACTAAGAATATTAATAAAGGCAGAACATAAATCTCATATAATCAAAATATAGAGTTAAATACAATCCCAAAAGATTACATCATTCCTTTACAAAAAGTTACATAAGCCACTATATAAAAATATTACATACAAAAAGAATTACAAGAGTAGATAACAAAAATAAGGACTCTACTCCTATGTGACCGACTTGCAGATGCGCGACACGAGCGAATTCCCAAAACCGGCCACCTTCACGGGACAAAAACCCGTGCTAAGTGATAACGCTTAGTGGGGAGGAACAAAACACAACAGAGCACTATGCAAGATATTAAACATTATCATACATAATTCATTAAACATCAGAGGGCAGAAATAGATATACAGCTCAAGAGTCACTATATGTACGTCAGAATTGGAACAGAAAACATGAAACATTGATCATAATCAGAATCTCGCAATAATTAAAACCCTTCACTAATCACATACTAGACACTTAACACAATAGCCTGAATTCAATGGTGGAGGATACGGGAACATTACACGGGAGACCAAGTCTCAAAATAGTTTTTTATACCCGAAGGTAGCGCGGAAGACCGGAGTCTCAAAACATTTTAACACTACATGGAAGATGACCATCTCGGAGGTCGACCGCTTCGCCCAAACGGGCAGACACGGGCAGCTGCACTCACTAACACTTCTTAAGCATGCTTAATTATCCAGTACCTTATTACTTCAGGCTCGAAAACTCATTCACTCACACGACAATACACAATCAAAACAAGATTCAACTCAAGACTCTAACATCAAATAAATTTATAACTAAGACACTAGTACAATAATATCACGAGTCATAATTACAACCATATTTCATGCAACAGTGAGAAACCGTGCAAAGTGGAACAAAAGAAGCACATTCAGAAAATAGGGCAAGTAGGAAGGGCCTCTGTCGCGATCGTGACAGTGTCGCGCTCGCGACAAAGCACGGGGCACCTCCTCGCGAGCTCGCGACGAAGCCCACAAGGCAGATTCACGTAACCGAGCTCTGTCGCAGTCGCGACAGAGACCAGTTCCTTCCTCCTAGCGCGCACGCTCGGCAGCATGCTCGCGCGAAGGACTCGGCTACATAGCCCTCTGTCGCGGTCGCGACAGAGTGCTCATCAAGAATAAGGGGCCAAATCCGCACTCTGTCGCGCTCACGACAGCGTCGCGATCGCAACAGAGCCCAGATTCGCCCAAAATCTGCACTTTTCCTACTCTTTCACACACAATCCTTTATACATGCAAACAACTATACACAAACACTTACCTCAATCCTCCAGCACATCACAACATAATTCTCAAGCCACATAAACACATTTACACAATAATCAAACATCAACTCATCAAGAATTTATTCACCACCAAACTCAAAATTCATTAACATAACATGCTCAAGTTCCAAAAAGACGTACTATCCTCACTATATCACTAACATTTCACTATAAATCACTGCTTAATTTAAACATGCATTCATCTAACAAAACACTCAAGGTCACAAATGGCATGCAATCACAAAATAGAATCGATCCAAGGAGGAAAATAGGGGAAAAACGTACTCCACACACACAGCTCCCAATCACATTCAAATTAACTCCCAAACACATACACCCACTCAAAAATGCAGCTTCCAAACCTGGAAAATTGTAGCTTCAAACCGAGCCCCACATGAGTCCGCTTTCTCTTTTCCCTTGCTCTTTCTTCTAGCTTCCGATTCTTGCACAAACCCAATCAAAACTCACTCAAATCAAACCTAAATTCCACAATCAAAATCAGAAAAAGAAGGAGAAGAGAAGAACCGAAACAACCAGAGAACTCTAGACCACTTACCTCTTACAATCCTTCAAAAACTCCAAGAAAACACAAGAGGGAAAGGTTGAGAGCAGAAAATGGTATCAAGAGGGAGAGAGAGGACGGGAAAGAAGAAGAAAAGAGAGAGAGAGCTAGCTTCCACGAGAAGCTAGGGAAAATTCTGCCCCTCCCTTCCCTCTCTCCTACTTTACCATCATTGCTCACCTACCCTTGCCACTTGTCACAATCCTAGAGAATCAAACTCCACTATCTTGACTTAACCACTCTTAGCACCATACACTTCACACACACAAACTTCTCTCACACAAATATCTTCCATGCACCAAACTCAACTCACACCAAAATATTTCTTATAACCCACTTATCTTCCAAGGCACCATGCACAAAAACCACACAATAAAATCCCTAAGTCCACTTATATCCTACTCCCATACACAACAAGCACACCATAACATTTCCTTCACTTAACTTATTACTTAATTAATTAATTCCTTAACAAATAATTCCTTATTATCCAAATTTTTCTCTTGCTCAAATTACGAAAATACCCTTACTTCCCTTACTTACCACGCATATTCCGATCAGGCCCTATTTGGGTTGTTACATTTTGGACATGCATCATGCTAACACTGTAAGGCCCCAACTTGCACCCTCATCATTTTGTATGCCATTAGGGGTATGAGAATGGCCTAAGTGAGTACTTATTTAAGTGTAGGTGTTTGGGGCCATATGTGGTATTAAGTGAATTATTAGAACTAAGATTGTCATTGAACCTTATGGACTAAATTGCATTAATTGGATTATTCCATATGCTAATTTATGAATTAAGTTAATTAAGCGATTAGTGTACGATTTATAAGAGATTAAAGGTTTAAAAGAGTAATTAAGGGAATTAACAAATCCATAAGTGACAAATGTGTGTGTGTTGACTTTAGGAGTGAAGAATAGATAAGGATGGCTTTAAAAGCCATGTGGGCTGGTGGAATTGGGATGAAGAATCCATCCCTCTCCTCCTCCTTCTTCCTTCCATTTCTTCTTCTCCAAGCCCCTAAGTCCTCCATTAATGGATGCTTGTGCTGTCACTTAAGTTGGCTAGTTGAGTTTTAGGGTTTGTGCAAGCTTATGAGGTGAATATTAGTTAGTTTTTCTCCTTCTATTCTTGGATCTTGGTAAGTTAAAAGTTAAAAAATTAATGCATTTTAATTGATTTATAGGGATAAACCAAGTGTAGCTAAAGGAAAGGAGAAAGTGGAAGAAGAAAGAGCTGATTGAGCTTCAAATAAGCCAAGAAGAAGGTTTGGGAATTTTATTGTGTTTTATGTGTACTTTGTTTCATTACTTAAAGTGAAACATTTGTGATGATTATGTGTGAGTTTAAGTTTGATGGGTATGGTAGATTATGAGAATTAAGTTGATTTGGGCATGATGTGTCAAAAAGGGGACATTCTGCTTAAAGGGTAAAATGACCTTTGGGAACTGTTTTGGCTATAAGTCAAGTTCTAAATCTCCAAATGACTTGATTCCAATTGGGTTAGAACCAGGACATATGTGCCTACAAATTTCCTAGAAATATATTTAAATAATTCTTGAATTTAAGGCTTTCAAAAGTGCACAAAATAGTAGCTATTTTCTAGAACAGGGTCTTTAGAGCAGTTTGGGTTTCTAAGGCCATATCGCTGCAGTCTTAACTCCAAATGACCTGAAACTTATGTTGCTATAGATAGGCATGCCTATAGGGTCTAAGTGTTGCAACCGAAGTGTTTGATTCGTTTGGAATCCCTAAAGCATATTGAATCCTTCTTGGGTTCTCTTATATTTATTAAAGCTTATTTATTATTTCTGTACCTACGGGCATTGATACGAAAGTGCGTATCTTCGGATACAAAAGTGATTGTTGTACTCTCGAGTACTGATGCTATACCCATTATTCACGTCTATAAATTGTAGGCAAGGCAATAATAAAATGAGTTAAATTGTAATGAGCAAAGTAAATGTGATGTGATATGAGAATATGAATGTGATGTGTTATGTGATTATCATGTACTATTGTGATATATGAATATGACTTTTAGTGACGCTAAATGCATACTAAGGCATGCTTAATACTATGATTCTAAGGCATGTGTATGATGAAGCATGATTATTAAGCATGTATATTTTTATTACTAGAGGAATTGTTACATATGTATGTGTATATGGTATGTTGTTTCCCCACTAAGCATTATTGCTTAGCATAGGTTTTTAATTCATGTAGGTTCCATAGCGAAGTGAATTTGAAGGACGTTCCTGCATCTCAGTTGGTGAACACACTAGGACTCGTTACTTAATGTAGGTTTGATATTTTGTAATATGTATTATGTGATATGTAAGTGTTAACTTATAGCATATAAAGACATAATATATAGCTCCTGAACATAATATGTAATATAAGTTAGTAATCCATATGAATGAGTATTAGTATGCATTTTGGTGATGAATTCCGCTACATATGAATGAAAGAAATTTATTAATTCGGGATTTTTGCATGTGATTATAATGTAAGTGCATGTGTTAAGCTATGTGATGTGTATGTGTTGTATGCGTGATGACCATTTTTTACCACCGTTATGAAGCTATGTGAGCATTTGGGAATGGGTGTTACAGGTTATGGTATCCGAGCCTAGGTTTAGTCATTTTTAAACATAGTGTAAAATCGAATACATATAGTCGTGTTGACATAATACGGACGTCCTTTTTTATGTATCAGATCAATGGACCCTTCTCAAGATGCTAGAGAAGAGACAACTGAAAGCTTGAATCCTTGAGAACCTAAAGTGTCTGAGTCTGGTCAGTCTATGCCAGTAAGTGTGGGATGAGAAGTTCCGATGGTACCAATGGAAGCTTTGCTCAAGATGTCACAAGATATAGCGAGGGTGCTCTATCGTATGACAGCACCAAAAGCTCCATTAGAATTAATGAGGAAGCATATTGCAGAGGAATTTTATGGCATTAGTTTGGATGAGTCGATTAAAGCTGAGTATTGGATTGAGAAGGTTCAGAGGGTGTTGGATGAGATAAGATACCCTCCTGAATAGAAGATAGAATGAGTGGTATCACCACTATAAGGATCTGCCTATGACTGGTGGAAGTTGGTCTTAAGGCATCCAATGCTTCCAAATCTGATCCCTAGGGAATTCTTTGTACAGAAGTTCTGGAATAAGTACATCACTAAGGCATATTGGGAAGCTAATTGAAGCAATTTCTAAATCTTAGGCAAAGAGCCCTGTCTGTAGCGGAGTATGAGAAAGAATTCTGTTGGCTCAGCAAGTATGCACTTGAGGGTGTGCTTACAGAAGAGTTTCGATGCCAGCAATTTCAGGAAGGATTGAATGAGCTAATCAAGGCATTATTGATCTCTATGACTACCTCTCAGACTGTGAGCTACTACCAGATAGTTCAGGCAGCCATGAGAGTGGAAAGGTCATAAGAAATCCAGAGAGAAAGAATATAGAGAAGAAACCCTAATAGAGGTGGGGCACATTCGGGAAAAAGATCGAGAGAATCTCAAGCGGCACCTCCAGCTAAGTCAGTCAGTAATCCAACTACTATAGGTAAAAAGCAAGGATCATCTTATGCATCTGGTATTGGCAGAGGTGTATCTGATAATCGAAATGATGTGCTTGAGTGTCCCTATTATTGCAAGCGTCATAGGGGAGATTGTTGGAAGTTGACTGGTACGTGTTTCAGATGTGAGAGCACTGAGAATTTCCTGGCTAACTGCCCTAAAGCATATATGGTGATAGGGAATCAGCAGGAAGCTAGTAGAGGTGGATCTAATTTGCCTCCAGTGAACAGAGGAAGAGGTAGAGGACGTGGTAGAGGTAGCAAGTCCAGAGGTGGTGCAGTGTCAGAATCTATTGATCGACCACCTACAGCACCAGCACAGGCTTATGCAATGAAGGTTCGTGAGGAGCAGGATGCGCTAGAGGTTATAGCTGGTACATTTCTACTCTTTGATATATAAATATTTGCATTGATAGACCCTGGATCTACACATTCATATGTGTGCTCTAAGAAATTATGTGATAAGATGTCTAATGTTGATTATTTAGACTATGAGATATGTGTGACTAGTCTATTGGAAAATAGTGTTAATATGAATAAAGTGTATAGAGATTGCCCTTTAGTGGTGCATGGTCAAGTGTTCCCTATAGACTTTATTAAGTTGCCTTTTGATGAATTTGACTTAATATTGGGTATGGATTGGTTGAGTATGCACCGAGTGGTAGTTAACTGTAGAAAGAAAATAGTTGTGCTTAGTAGTTTGGGACAGTCTAAGGTGATTGTGAAAGGTGTGCATGCTAATCCGTTAGTAGATGTGATTTCTGCTATGCAAGCGTATCGGTGTTTGAGGAAAGGATGTGAGGCTTTTTTAGCCCTTGTGTTGGATTTGAAAAGTGAACAAGTTAGAAAACATGATATACCAATAGTGAGAGAATTTCTCGATGTGTATCTAGAAGAGTTGGTTGGTATACCACCTGTAAGAGATGTGGAGCTATCAATTGAAATTGTGCCTGGTATAGCACCCGTGTCTAAGAAACCTTATCGAATGGCTCCTATTGAGTTAAAAGAATTGAAGACTAGGTTGCAAGAGTTATTAGATAGTATAAGACCGAGTGTATCTCCTTGGGGAGCACCAGTGTTGTTTGTTAAGAAGAAAGATGGCAGAATAAGAATGTGTATCGATTACAGACAGCTTAATAAGGTGACAGTGAAGAACCGATATCCTCTGCTAAGAATAGAGGATTTGTTTGACCAGATAAAGGGAGCTGGTGTGTTCTCTAAGATTCATCTAAGATCTGGATATTATCAGTTGCAAGTTAAGAAGGAGGATATACCAAAAACTGCATTCAAGACTTGATATGGTCATTACGAGTTCCTAGTAATGCCATTCGGGTTGACCAACGTGCCTGCAGCATTCATGGATTTGATGAATAGAGTGTTCAGGCTGTATTTGTATCAATTTGTAATAGTGTTTATCGATGGCATTTTGGTGTATTCAAAGAATGAGAAAGAGCACGAACAACATCTGAGAATTGTACTTTAGACTTTGAGAGAGCATCAATTGTATTCTAAGCTGAGTAAGTGTGAATTCTGGCTTAAGGAAGTGTCTTTTCTAGGTCATGTTGTCGCTTCTGAAGGCTTTAAAATTTATTTAGCTAAGATAGAAGCAGTTGTGAATTGGAAACTGCCTAGAAATGTGCCTGAGATTCGAAGTTTCTTGGGATTAGCGGGATATTATTGATGCTTTGTGAAGGGGTTTTCAGTGATTGCTTTTCTGCTTACCAAGTTACTGTGTAAGGGAGTAAAGTTTTTGTGGTTAGATAAGTGTCAAGCTAGCTTTGAACAGTTGAAAAGAATGTTAGTTAAGGCACCAATCCTAACTCAACCTATTTCTGGTGAGTAGTATGCTATGTATAGCAATGCTTCTGGAGTTGGATTGGGATGTGTACTGATGCAAGATGGGAAAGTGATAGCTTATGCCTCGAGACAGTCGAAATCACATGAGAAAAATTATCCAATGCATGATTTGGAATTGGCTGTAATAGAGTTTGCCTTAAAGATTTCGCGTCACTACTTGTATGGTGAGAAGTGTAAGATCTTCACTGATCATAAGAGTATTAAGTATCTGCTCACTCAAAAAGAGTTGAACTTGAGACAAAGAAGGTGGCTTGAGCTATTTAAAGATTATGACTGCATTGTAGATTACCATCCGGGTAAAGCCAATGTAGTGGCTAATGCGTTGAGTAGGAAGTCAGTTTCGGCCTTATCATTATAGCAAGTCAAGTGGAGGTTTGCTTCAGATGGAGCTTTAATAGCTTAGTTAAAAGTGAGAATTAATTTGAGGTGTGAGATAGTAAATGCGCAGAAAAGTGACCCTATATTGCAACAGAGTTTGCAGTCAGTCAGGAATGGTGATAAGACTGACTATTCAATGGATAAGGAAGGTGTTCTGTATTACCGAGATCGGTTATGTGTAGCAAGTGACAAAGAGTTGAGAAAGAACCTTCTGCATGAAGCCCATAATACCGTCTTCACTATGCATCTTAGCAGCAATAAGATGTATCAGGATTTGAAACAGTTTTATTAGTGGCCTGGTATGAAGAGAGATGTGGTGGAATATGTTTTTAAGTTCTTCATTTGTCAGCAAATGAAAGTGGAACATCAGGTTCCATCGGGTCTGTTGAATCCTTTTCCAATACCACAGTGGAAATGGGACAATATTACCATGGATTTTGTCACTGGTCTTCCAATGACATCGAAACAGCACGATTTCCTATGGGTAGTAGTTGATCAATTTTCTAAGTCAGCTCATTTTATACTGATTCGACTTAATTATTCTATGGATTGGTTGGCTAAGTGTGTGTGAATGAAATTGTGAGATTCCATGATATTCCGTTGTCCATAGTATCAGATAAAGATCCGAGGTTCACTTCTAAATTCTGGAAGGGTTTGCAAGCTGTATTAGGTACAAGATTGCATTTCAGCACAGCTTTTCATTCGCAGACTGATGGACAGTCAGAAAGGGTAATTTAGGTGTTGGATGATTTGCTTCGGGCGTGTGTTTTGGATTTCTCTAAGAGTTGGGATAAGTACATTCCATTGATGGAATTTTCTTATAACAACAGGTTACAAGTGAGTATCAACATTGCACCTTATGAGATTTTGTATGGTAGAAAATGCCAAACTTTGGTATATTGGACATAATTGAATGAGCATAAGACCATCGGTTCAGATTTGGTAAGAGATATGGAAGAGAAAGCTAAGATTATTTAACAGTGATTGAAAGCTGCAAGTGACAGGCAGAAATCCTTTGCGGATTTGAAGAGGAAGGATATTGAGTTAAAAGTGGGTGATAAAGTGTTTTTAAAAGTGTCTCCTTGAAGAAAAGTGCTTCGGTTTGGAAAGAAAGGGAAATTGAGTTCGAGGTTCATTGCGCCATATGAGCTGTTAAAAAGAGTTGGAGCAGTGGCTTATCGGTTAGCTTTCCCTCTAGCTTTGGCTAAGTTTCATGATGTCTTCCATGTGTCTATGCTTCGAAGATATCGTTCAGATGAGTTGCATGTGTTGTCGGTACAAGATGTGCAAGTGCAACTGGATTTTTCATATGATGAAAAGCCTAAGGAAATATTGGCTCGAGAAGTGAAGCAACTTCGGAATAACCAAGTTCCGTTGGTGAAAGTGCTTTGGCAACATCATGGGATTGAAGAAGCGACATGGGAACCTGAAGCAGCAATGCAAGAGCTGTATCCTCGGCTGTTTGATTCAGGTATAAATTTTGCGGATGAAATTCTTTTAAGAAGGGGAGAGCTGTAATGGCCTGAATTATACCCTAGTAGTAACTTGGCATAATTAGGGTAATTGGGTAAATTTAATTTTTAGTTTGTTAATTTTGGACCGAAGAGTAAATAAATTGAGGACTGGATTGCATATAACAAATAATTTTAAGTGACCATTATGTAGATGTGTATGATTAAGTATGAGTGGGATTAATTAGCATTAATAGGTTGAGATTAAGTTAAGCTTGATTAAGGGATTTATAGTGGAATTCGGGTGTCATTGGCTGCCATTGCCACCTCACTTTGACCATGCAATATAAGGCTTGGATGAAAGAGGAAATGCATCATTTCTCCATGTGTTTTCTTTGGCTGTTCTCTTTCAAATTCTCTCTTATTGCTCTTCTTCATGTTTCATTCATTTCTCTAAGTTAATTCATAGCATTTCTGTTGAATTGGTCAAGGGAATCCGAAATTGTATTGTAATTGTTAGCAATCATGGTAAGTGGTTTAGTTATGGTTCGCTATCTTCTTCTACTCCTTCTTGTTTCTTAATTGAGGTTGAATTTGGGTATTGATTCCTTATTTCCAATTCTGGAATTGGATGATGATTGTAGTGGTGGAAACAAAAAAAGATAAAGGGAAGGAGAAAGTGGGAGAACTAAGTGCTAAGTGAGCTTAAGGAGCAAAGGATAGTGAGGTTTGGCAAACTCTGTTTTTATGTGTTTAATTACTTGAATAGAAACTCTGAAATTCATGTTGAATTGTATGTTTGAGATGAATCGAAAATACGTAATTATGTGATGTTATGAACTGAATTGAGATGATGAGCTAATGAATTAAGTCAATTGTGTTAAGTTGTCGCCTTTAGCACGTTGCCCTATTTTTGGTAGCTTGAGCAATTGCTAAGTAAATTATGTGTATTGGATACTTATTGTGAAATTGAACATGCTGAGGTGTTTAAGTGTATGTTAGGGTAACTTGGTGAGAGTTGGGAGCATTGGATATTCCAACTTTGGGAATGCAAGCTTGAATAACTTAATGTGGTAAAATAGGATTTATAGGGTAAATGACCTATTAGAATTGTTATGTTGTAATTTGAGTTGTATAACTTTAAAATGAATGAGGTTGTTGGAATTAGGTTCATAAGGTGTGTGCCTATAATTGATCTAGAAATGACCATATTGGTTTGAGGACACTAATGTCTTCAACAATGCCTAATAGGTGTAGCTAAATCCTGTAGGAGGGCTTTTGGAGCATGTATTGTCTCATTGTCCATAACTTCTTAAATTTTAGACCAAAAATAATGATAACTGTGCCATTGTAGACTTAACATGTAGATAACAAATGGTTAGAAGTCCATGGTAGAAGAAAATGATGTTAGGATAGGTTTTGGAAATCAATAGTGTGGATTTGGCAAAATGCATGAAAAGGAGAGTTGTGGATTGGAGCTTTAAACAAGAAGTTCAGGCATTGTTGCGAGCATGAAAGGGGTCGTGAGCACGATAGAGTTCTCCGACGGGCAGACTTGCTAGTTGGTATTATGTCGTGGGTGCGGGCATTGCTTCAAGCATGACAGAAGCCAAAGTTTGGTTCTGTTGCGAGCGTAACTTAAGCCGCGAGCGCGATAGAGGGTTGAGTTAAGTTCTATCGCGAGCACGACATATGTCACAGGCACGACAGAGCCTTAAGTTTGAAATGCTTTCAAAGTGGGCGAATTATGCTATGGCCCTATGTATGATTATGTATGTGGAAATTATAAATGCATGGATCTATAAGGATGTGTATAAATAATGAAACATGGGATAAAATGTTAAATCACCTATATGTGAATGACATCAATGATACTATGTTGTCTCATGGGAATGTATGAAGGTTATATTCTACAAATAATGAACAACAATAATTAGATAAATAATTTAGCCTGCAAGTCAAGTAGTGGATAGATAGGCGTGCCTATAGGGTCTAAGTGCTGCAACCGAAGTGTTTGATTCCTTTGGAATCCCTAAAGCGCATTGAATCCTTCTTGGGTTCTCTTATATATATTATATCTTATTGATTATTTCTGTACCTATGGGTACTGATGCGAAAGTGCGTATCTTCAAATACAAAAGTGATTATTGTACTCTCGAGTACTAATGCGATACCCATTATCCGCGTCTATGAATTGCAGGCAAGATAATAATGAAATGAGTTAAATTGTAATGAGCAAAGTGAATGTGATGTGATATGAGAATATGAATGTAATGTGTTATGTGATTGTCATGCAATATTGTGATATATGTATACGACTTTTAGTGATGCGGAATGCATACTAAGGCATGCTTAATACTAAGATTCTGAGGCATGTATATGATGAAGCATGATTGTTAAGCATGTATATTTTTATTACTAAAGTAATTGTTACACATATATGTGTATATGGTAAGTTGTTTCCCAACTAAGCATTATCGCTTAGCACGGGTTTTTAATCCGTGTAGGTTCCGTAGCGAAGCGAATTTGAAGGACGTTCCCGTATCTCAGTTGGTTAACACACTAGGACTCGTTACTTAATGTAGGTTTTGATATTTTGTAATATGTATTATGTGATATGTAAGTGTTAACTTATGGCATGTAAAGAGATAATATGTAGCTCCTGAACATGATATGTAATATAAGTTGGTAATCTATATGAATGAGTATGAGTGTGCGTTTTGGTGATGAATTCTGCTGCGTACGAATGAAAGAAATTTATTAATTCAAGATTTTTGCATGTGATTATAATGTAAGTGCATGTGTTAAGCTATATAATCTGTATATGTTGTATGCGTGACGACCGTTGTCGACTGCTGTTGTGAAGCTATGTGAGTGGTTGGGAATGGGCGTTACAAGATATGGAGAACACCCTATTTATCATGTCCATGAATGCGGCTAGTGCATTGGTTCGTCCAAATGGCATTACCAAGAATTCATAATGGTAGTATCGGGTTCGGAATGTAATTTTTGGAATGTTCAAATTCTTAACTTGAAGCTAATAATAGCCAGAATGTAAGTCAATGTTAGAGAATACTCTTGCAACTTTCAACTTGTAAAAAAGATCTTATATTCTTGGCAACGGATACTTGTTCTTGATTGTCACTTTATTGATTTATCGGTAGTCGATAGATTTGACTACAAATTAAACAAGCTGAAAAATGGTATGTGCATTACCAAATTTACCTTTTCATGTTATTCTCAATAAATTAAATTGGTTAAGAAAATTTCATGCTCTGTCTTCTGTTGTGTAAGTGGTATAAAGCACAATTATGGTATGTGTTGGCTAAATTCTCTGTCTTCTATTGTGTAAGTTGTCACACCCTATTCACCCCCTAGAAGTTTGAGCCATGTTTGTGCATGTGCATTGTATAAGTTTTGGCATGTGATAAGGGTACTTTGGGATAATTTCATGTTTATGGGCTTTAATATAGTGTGGGCGCATGTATGGTATTAGGGTGTGAGTAAGTTGGGTTGTGATGGTGTGTGTTTGTTCATAACATAATAGGGTGTGTGTGATACGCGCTGAACCCCCGGGGCCCCCTGAACTGCCCGCTTCTAAGGCGATCGGGATGAGGTTCATGAAAACTTGTAAGAAATTACAAGTGCATCCATTTTGGGCAACAAGGAGGTTTCTTGGAGTCGCCACCCAATAGAACATTGGGAAAAGTCGTCTAGCCTCAGTGAGCCTAAGACAGCGCTGCTATGTCCATTATAGGCAAGCCGGAGGTGTCTTGGAGGCTTCTACCCTAATGATAGGATGGACTTCTAGCCTCACGCTTGGGCAAACCAGAGGTGTCTTGGAGGCATCCACCCTAATAGAACATTAGGATGACCCTCTCGCCTTGTGGCGCCTAGGACTGTGCAATTTTTAGCCTTTTGCGGGACACAAGAGGTGTCTTAGAGGCCCCATCCCAATAGAACATTGAGATGGCCCTCTCGCCTCGTTGAGCCCAAAGACCAGAGAAGGTTCGGGACTTCCCATTTATTCATACCTTGGTTAATTTTATAATTGTGTTTTGAATTTAGCGTTTCATCCGTTTTCTCATTCAATTCGGTGCAGTTTAATTAAAGCGCAAGTTATTCATTCAAAGGAAGCGATAAATAAAAGCATAATTAAAATGAAGCGCATGAAAATAAATTACAACAAAGTTAGGGGCGGAATACAACCCCCATTGTAAATAAAATACAAATCATACATAAATCGGGATATTGATTAAGAATGAGGACATTGGTCCTCGCATGCATACTTTTAAAAAAGTGTTAAAGGTGATGGTTTATTTGGGTATGAAAAACTAGGACATTAATCCCATTTTTATTTAGAAAAAGTTCCAAGTTAATTAATAAAAATACTTTTGTGATTTTCTTTTTAGCGTGCCTAAAATAAACAATTTTATTAAAGATTACATGGCAAAACAAATGAAAAATCCAAATAAATAAAATGTTACAAATAAAATAATTAAATATTTAACCCAAGTGAGTCTTCTGGATCTCCTTGCGTGCTCGCAAAAATGACTAAGAGGAAAAATAAGATGTGAAATAAAAATAAAACACAAATAAAATAATGTTAGTAATTGAATCAATTAAGTATAATAAATGGTAAAATAAGGTGACAATAAAATGACAAATGAATTAACATGTTAACAATTTAAAATAAATGAGAAGAAATGTGTTATGAATGACAAATGGATTAAAAGATGTAATTGAAATAAAATATAACATGTTAATGAATCAACATATAAAAGTATTAAAATGATAATATTCATAATGAAAAATGAAAATAAATAAATAAATGAATAAACGATGAATATATAAAATAACAATGAAAGGAATAATAAAAAAATTAAATAAAAGAATGATGAAAACGATTAAATGAATAACATGATTAATTACTATTATCACCATTAACATAAACCATTTACATGGCAAAAAGATTAATCAAAATGAATTAATTAATTAATTAATTATATGTTGAAAATAATGAGCAATCAATATTTACATGGACAAGAATAAAATAATATATAACATATTAAATAAAACAAATATAAACTAATAAAATAAATGAATGAATGAAAATAATAAAAATGTACATGAATAATTAATTAAATGAAAAAATAATAAAAAATAATAAGAAGAATGAGCCCAGAATGTTTACCCTCAGAGTTTCGGATTTGATAAAGGTAAAAATGAAATTGATTTCCTTGTTTATAGTTTGCAGGATAAGAATTGAATGTTAAAATGTTGGAATTTTATTCCAAGAAAGAGCTTAAAAAATGATAAAAAATTCTTTAAGAACAAAGAATTAATTTCTTTACCTAAAGAATGATTTTTATTGATTAAAAATAAAAATGATCCCAAGAACAAACAATTATTTTGTTTGTCTCAAGGAAAAAATCATTTTAAAAACTTATTTTTAGAAAATGAAATGAAAATTAGATTTTAGGAACAAACAATTATTTTATTTGCCCAAAATCAATTGTTCATCAAAAAGGATTCAAAATAAGAAGAAAAAAAAACCTTGAAAAAAGTTTAATTGAAAAGCAAAGATAAAAAATTGAACTTTGAGAGCAAATAATCAATTTATTTGTCTTAAAATTAAATTCATCAACAAAACCTCTTCTAAAAATATTTTTAGAAGAAATTGTGTTGGAAAAATAATGAAAGATGAACTTTTTCTTTTGATTTTTGTTTGAGGAAAATCTGAAAATTTTTAGAGAGAATTTGAGAGGAAGAAGAAGAGAAAACCTCAAAAAAAAAAACCCTAAAAAATCCTCCTTTCATTAGTTTCATCATTTTCCTTTTATATGAAGAAAAGATGAAAACCTAATTAATTAAGGAGAAAAAATCAATTAAATCAGATATTATTTAATTTGAATTTTAAAAATGGAAAAAATCACTAAAAACCTGAAAAAAAAAGTGATAAGAAATAAAATTTTAGACCTAAAATCCGGAAAAAAATTGATTTTTGGTGAAAAAAAGGCAATTTCGGTGGATTTGGGCGTTTTGAGGCGGAACAGGGGCGCCGACGTCCGTCGGTGCGCCCAGCGCGCGGATGCGGGCTGCGCGAGCGACAGCGCCCGTGCACCTGCGCGCCACCACGCTCTGACATTCGCCGATTTTTTTTATTATTAAAAATTAACTAAAAATACTACAATTTCTAAACCCTAATTTTTCAATCTAATTTTAAAAATATTTTTTACCATATTTTAATTTTTTCACTCTAAAATGCA
Organism: Excoecaria cochinchinensis; assembly: GCA_947683425.1. NCBI lineage: Eukaryota > Viridiplantae > Streptophyta > Magnoliopsida > Malpighiales > Euphorbiaceae > Excoecaria > Excoecaria cochinchinensis. Next base: position 827,623 of record CANTUQ010000110.1, read on the forward strand.
AATTTGACAAAGAAATCACCACTTTCAACCTTTTTGCCTGTGACAAGGCATCTTATCATCATTGGGTAACTCTGATCTGGCCTGCCTCAGGATCTAGTGTCTACAGTTGCTCCCAATTTTTGGAAAACTAGTATACTAGTGCCTAGATGAGCCAAAATTCAGAGGAGAAAGGAAAGAGATGCGTACCTGAGGCAGCCCTTACCTTTTTGCCTTGTGGAATGTTGCGACTTGTTGTCGTTGAGCTGTAGTGCTATCCGACTGTGGCTCGTTTGCAATCTTTTCTATCGCATTGTCCCGCTCGCCTCCGGTTGGCTTGCACAACGTCTGTGAGATGCGGTGTCCTCCAACCACAATCCCATTGCGATCTGTTCTATCGCGTGTGCGCCGCTGTCCTCGTCTCGGCATGCACGATGGCTGATCTATCCCGCTTGCCTCATTTCGGCTTGCACGGTATATGTGAGATGCAGTACTCTCTGACTACAACCTCGTTGCAATCTGTTCTATCGCGTGTACCCCGCTGTCCTCGTCTCGGCATGCACGGTGGCTGATCTATCCCGCTGGTCTTATCTCGGCTTGCATGGTTTCTGTGGGATGCGGTATTCTCTAACCGCAGTCCTATTGCGATCTATTCTATCACGTGTGCCTCGCTGTCCTCGTCTCGGCATGCACGGTGGCTGATCTATCTCGCTGGCCTCATCTCGGCTTGCACGGTGTCTGTGAGATGCAGTACTCTCTGACTACAACCTCGTTGCGATCTATTTTATCGTGTGTGCCCCGCTGTCCTCATCTCGGCATGCACGATGGCTGATCTATCCCGCTAGCCTCATCTCGGCTTGCACGGTGTCTGTGAGATGCAGTACTCTCTAACTACAACCTCGTTGCGATCTGTTCTATCGCGTGTGCCCTGCTGTCCTCGTCCCGACTTGCATGGAGTCTGTGAGATGCAGTCTCTAACTACAACCTCTATTTGCGATCTGTTCAATCGTTGGTGTCCCATTAGCCTCATCCCGGCTTGCACGGTATCTGTGAGATGCAGTGTTCTCTAATTGCAACTCGGTTGCGATCTGTTCTATTGCATGTGATTGAACGTTCTGTCTTGGTAGCCGCTTCTGGGCTTGCATAGCATAACCTTTGGTAACCTCCAATCGATCCGTGTAACATCCTATCCGCTAACCATTATTCGGTAAGTGTAATATATGCTAACCACCATCCGGTCAGTACAATATCTGATCTGCTAACCACCATCCGGTTAGTATAATATCTGATCTGCTAAGCACCATCCGATCAGTACAATATCTTATCTGCCAACCCCCATCTGGTCAGTATAATATCTGATCTGCTAACCACCATCCGGTTAGTACAATATCTGATCTGCTTAACCACCATCCGGTCAGTATAATATTTGATCTTCTAACCACAATCCGGCTAGTACAAAATTCTGATCTGCTAACCCCCATCCGGCTAGTACAATATCTGATCTGCTAACCCCCATCTGGCTAGTACAATATTCTGATCTGTTAACCCCCGTCCGGCTAGTACAACATTTTGATCTGCTAGCCCCCATCCAGCTAGTACAATGTCTGATTTACTAACCCCCATTTGGCTAGTACAATATTCTGATCTACTAGCCCCCATCCGGCTAGTACAATGTCTGATTTGCTAACCCCTATCCGGCTAGTACAATATCTGATCTGCTAACCCCCATCCGGCTAGTACAATATTCTGATCTGCTAGCCCCCATCTGGCTAGTACAATGTCTTATCTGCTAACCCCCATCTGGCTAGTACAATATTCTGATCTGCTGACCTCCATCCGGCTAGTACAATGTCTGATCTGCTAACCCCCATCCGGCTAGTACAGTATTCTACTGTCGACCATCCTTAGGTCAACATAGTGACTCACTCGTCATTGTCTTTACTAGTGCTTATCATGAACCTTTTTTCTATAATAAAGGACAAAGTAAATACGCAGGGTATATAAAAGAGGTATTTACCTGTGGCAGTACATACCTGTTGGGGCCGATGTTAGATGGGTGCCCCCCTGAAGGATGGTTGGTTTTTCCCCAAATATCGATTCCTCTATCATCTCCAACGTAGCCTCCTTGTTGAAAAGACCTACGCACTTTTCAAGAGGGTGAGAGAATTTGATGTTGAGCCTCCAGAGAGGAAAATAGATTTGAGCCTCCTCAGAGGAAAATTAGATTGGAGGTTTTATTGCTTGCCCGCAGGCGGATAGGTTTCAATGTCTTTGGCGTCTCTTAAAATGATCTTTGTTTTTTGTTTTTTTTTTGTTTTTATTTTTGTTTTTGTTTTTGTTCCTGTTGTTTTTGGGATTTTTACATTTTGGATGTATTTGAATTTTTACAGTAAATTAGATTTTCAAGGACTTGAAAATATCTTCTTCTTTTTGTTTTGTGATATTTTGTTTTGTTTATTTTTGTTGTTTTTGTATTTGTTTTTTTGTTGTTTTTGTTTGAAGAGTTGTATTCTTTGTACATTTGAATTTGGATTTTGTACACTTATTGTGTGATGTGTGTGAGCGTACATCTTATGATAGAGAAACTTACCTGATTGCCTCCGGCATGGTGTGCATGAATAGGCTTATTCTTTCTGGATAGTGCCTAACAATGTTGAGCTAAACCCATCTCTTGGATCACCTTGGATTGAAGGGATTTGGGACATTTTTTTGAAAATAACTTAATGCTCCGAAGAGACTGAGAACGTCTTGGAAAATATTTGAAATGCCTTAAGAAAATGACTTAAAGATAATGCTCCAAAGAGGCTGACAATACCTTAAAAAAAGGACCTAAAGATAATGCTCCGAAGAGACTGAGAATACCTTAAAAAAAGGTCTTAAAAATAATGCTCCGAAGAGACTGAGAATGCCTTAAAAAAGGTCTTAAAGATAATGCTCCAAAGAGACTGAGAATGCCTTAAAAAAGGTCTTAAAGATAATGCTCCGAAGAGACTGAGAATGCCTTAAAAAAGGTCTTAAAGATAATGCTCCGAAGAGACTGAGAATGCCTTAAAAAAGGTCTTAAAGATAATGCACCGAAGAGACTGGTAATACCTTAAAAAAAAGATTTTAAAGATAATGCTCCGAAGAGACCGAGAATGCCTTAAAAAAGGTCTTAAAGATAATGCTCTGAAGAGACTGATAATGCCTTAAAAAAGGTCTTAAAGATAATGCTCCAAAGAGACTGGGAATGCCTAAAAAAAGACTTAAAGATAATGCTCCAAAGAGACTGATAATGCCTTAAAAAAAGGTCTTAAAGATAATGCTCCAAAGAGACCGAGAATGCCTTAAAAAAGGACTTAAAGATAATGCTCCGAAGAGACTGATAATGCCTTAAAAAAAGGTCTTAAAGATAATGCTCCGAAGAGACTGATAATGCCTTAAAAAAAGGACTTAAAGATAATGCCTTCATGGGCTTACATGATTTCGACTTGCGTGGGTTTTATCTTGAATTCATCTTGCCGAAGTTGTCCTTTGGTTCGGCCTTTTTCCTGTAAAGTTATTGGCACAAAAGTATGTACAAAAGATTGTGTGTGCGTAATGTGTGTGAAATGTACACATAAAGCTATATACACGAGACACGAGCAAAGGATTAATGCACGAGAGTTGTGTGTGCATATCTATACGCATAAAGGATTGAATGCACGTGAGATACATGTGATATGCAAAAATGGATAGACCACATCCCAGGTGGTTAAGGGATTCGTTGAGGGTACGGCTCGGCTGCTCACATTGTTTGATGCCCCCAAGGATCTAAAAAAAAGCATTGTCTTTGCTTTATGGATTCTAACCCATAATTTTTCAAAGAGAACTGACCCGTGCGCATCTTTGTCCCCCCGGTCAATGAGCATTTTGCCCCCAGGACTCTGAATCAAGTTTTGCATAAAGGCAAGTCATTCGGAGTAATGCCGCCTTATCGCTCCAGGCATCAATAGTCATTGTTTTAAAGGTAGTGCGTCCCTTGTGGATTTTCACACTAGCTTTTCTTAGCTAGAAATGCGTCCCTTTGGGGATTTTCACATAACCCTGTGCCTAATTTTTGCCTGGAATGGACCCAACCCACTCCAGCGGCTTTTTTTATTTTTTATTAAAGGACAGACTACCTATTCCTAGGTTTTCACCCTACCCTTTGGCCTAACTTTTGTTTAGAGAGCGAGTCACGGTTTTCATCTCTAATGGCCTTTCTTTTCTTTTTTTTTTTATTTTTAAGAGTAAGAGGAAGATTTGTCACAAAAAAAAAATTGTTATTACTGCCTTGAGAATTGCTCAAGCATATGTCCTTATGCCTGCAACAGGTTTCTATTAACCGTTTAATTGCATGTTTACACCTAGTTTATGCATGCATTTCTATCTCTATGCACCTTATAGCAATAAGAATGACCATGACTAGACATGTGATACAAAAACACTAGTTTTATTCAATCTCAATGAGTAATACCTTAGGTGTATCCTACTCCTATTATCAATCAGCCCTCTCGGGTTTTCTTGATTGAACATTTTCTCTCAAACCTCTAATTTTTGCCCAGGGTGCCTTTTTTCGACGCCCATTTTTAGCAAGGCCGCCTTTTTTCGGTTTTCAACCCGCGGGGCTTTTATTCTCTTCTTTTGATTTTTTTAGTCCTTATCCCTGGACCTTCTTGAGTCTGTCAATGTTGACTGGTTCTTTGAAGTTATCTTCATTGCTGTCCATTGCTGCTCTCTTGGATAATAATCTCTGAAGAACAAAAGGACCTTCTCACATCGGCTTAAATTTACCTCATTCGTCTGGAACATTTGGCCTTATTTGCTTGAAGAATGAATCTCCCTCTTTCATCGGATGCTTTTTGACTTCCTTCCTAAATGATTGAGCAGAGTATTTTCTGATGGATCTGACTGTGGCAGTAATCTCATGACATGTCCTTGTCTGGCTTGCTTAACTGCTGCTGCCATTGCTATGCCCTGTAGGATTTTGAAATCTGGGCTTCCATGACCGTCCTTAAAGATTTGAGCTTTACATCGATCGGCCATACTACTTCTGCCCCCTGTGTCAAGGAATAATAGGTGACCCTTGTAAAGGTTCTAATGGTGGCTCTCTCGCCTCGAAGTGCAAAAGGGTCATTTCTCTGCCCAATCCTTATCTCTTGATCTTTTCTGCTAGCATTAAACCGTTCATATAGCCTGTACAAATTCTGGCATGAATTTCTTCCATAACCCTCTTAGCTCCTTTCTCGTCCATGCATCTCAACTGAATGTCATCGTCTTGTCGTTTGTATAGTACACCCCTTAGACAATTTGTTAATTAGTCTTTTGATTCTTTTTTGGTAGCCAAGAAGAATGGCAAGGTACGGGCATGTGTAGATCAACGGGATTTGAACAAAGCTTGCCCCCAAGATGGCTTTCGTTCTCTCTCACATATTTTTTTTTTTTGTATTTTATTTTTCTCTTTTTTTTTGGTTCTTTTTTCTTTTGTTCTTTTTCCTTTGTTCTTTTTTTTTTGTTTCTCTCTCTCTCTCTCTCTCTCTCTTTGGATAAGCTTTGTTCAAATCCTGATAGCACGTACTTTTTTGCTCTTCTTGACTATTAGGATGACGCTAACCAAGCCGGGTGTTGTATAAAGAATTCGGCTTCATCTCAGCTTGTGGATTCCTTATTTTGACCTTTTCTGCCCCTTCCGGCCTGGGTCTTTTGAGCTTCTGCTTAACTGGTCCATGATTGGGGAATGTTGGAATGGTGTGCTTGACGACTTCATGATCATCTCCCAACACGTCTTCATAGGTCCAGGAAAAGACTTCTTCAGACTTTTTTTTTCTTTTTTTTTTCTCAAATTTTATCTCGCTTTAGGAGTCAAATTGGATGCAACCAAGATTACTATTTTTTGAGACTGAATGAAACAGTGTTTAACCCAATGCCTTAATCATGATTATCATTTATGCTCGATGCGATAAGATATGATAATGCATATATAAGAAAAGCCCATATTATTAAAATAGAAAAGAGAAACAAGTGCATAGTTCAGGAATACACTTTTTAGAAAAAGAAAGGCATTGTAACAACTCTAATTCTTTCTTTCTTCCTCCAAGCCAGGCACCAATTCTTGAATGCGATCACTTAGAGGACGATAATAGTCTGTTCTATGCCCTGTGTACTAGTGATACGCACAATACCAGTCTGTTCTGTGCCTAGGCTTTCCTTGACTTGGGGCAGGCCCAGTTGGCAAGGGTTATAACTTCCTTTCCTTGATGAGAAGGGTGAAGTACCAAGATAATGGCTTGCCCGAGATAATGAGGTGTTTGGGAGTCGTTCCGGTGGTTGAGACTTCTGCTGCCCCAGTATTGCCCCCATTACCACTACTGCTTCCCTTATTCTTGCCTAAGGCCAGGTTTGTAGATTTAGCCATTTTATCCAAATGCTCAGCCTCAACTTCGATGGCTATGTCTTTCAGGGACTCCCAGTCCTTCAGCCCCTTCATCTGTAACCCATCCTTCAAATATGGGCTGGCATTCCTAATAAATAGCCTGATCTGGTCTGGAGTATTCGGCTTCTTCTTCATCTCCATTACCCGGTTCCTCCATCGGGTCAGGTACTCATGAAATAACTTGTCTGGCTTTTGTTGCAGTAGCTCTAGATCTTTCAGAGTGACCTCCATCCTTGTACTATAGTCGTATTGCTGAAGGAACTCCTCCGTTAGTAGGTCCCAGTTTTCCTTTATTCTTTGTTCCAGCCCATGATACTAGTCCACCGCAGGACCTATTAAACTCAAACAGAAGTATTCAATCTTCTGCCTCTTTATTAGCGTCGTCCCCTTCATCACTAGGGAGTATTGCTTAATATGCGCGGTGGGGTCTGATGTGTCATCAAACTTCTGGACATCAAGCATTTTGAAATTCAGAGGGATTAGATCCTCCCCATCCAGCTCCTTGTCCTCGGGGTTCATCCCTCGACTGCTTATCAATATCTTCGCCATTGCCTCAAACTTTTCTTCCATCTTCTTCCAGATGGCCTCTTCTTTCTGGGGTGCCTTCCCTCTCTCTGACACTGGCTCTTCATATTCATCCTCTTCTAGGTCATCTTCCAATCTCTGCGCTGGCCTTATCCTCTGGACCCCTAACGTTGTTGCTCTCAAGTCTATAGGTGGTGGGTGAATTTCCTCTTGCCTGTCTTCTCTGTCCTCCTCCCATTCATTTTGTCTCATGGGAGGAGGAGGTGGGTTCTGCAGCACAGCTGGCCGACCCAATGTAGCTATCATTGCCATCATCCGGTTCTCAAATTCTTCCAACCTTCGGCCCACTTCTTCTGCTATCATAACCCTGGTAGCATCTGTCCCTCTTGGTGAGTTGGCCATTTCTGAATCTATGGAGAACTGGGATGATATAGTGTGATTGCTTTCTGAAACTGAGTCGGAGAACTCTACCCTTTCTGGCAGTTCAAAGAATGGATTCCTACGCAGTCGCCCTTGGGGAGCCCTTGACCACCTGGGCCGATCTATGATGGTTGCAAAACACACTCGTTAGGATGATGCATGAATGACATATAAGATGCATGATTGTGCTTATGCAACATCCACAAATCACATGCAAGCACATAGGTCCTTCCAACCTTATTACTCCCGCACACGAGGTTATAGTCTCTTTCCTAGGTGGGATTGGCCCATGGGTCAACAGGGGGGCCCGATGGGCATGTATGGTGCACGGTGGAAAATCGACAGCATAACCTCTCCTAGCTAATGCACAGGCGCATGGGTTATGATCGTTATGTATTTAGGTAGTCCAAATAAGTTGACCTGGGCCTATCGGGGCATGAAAGCCTTTGATTAGGTGACCAATCAAATTATCTGGGTTTGTCCAATACATAATGATCCATACAGCAAGCATAGTATTAAGGTTCATACAATTTAGGGGAAGTAGCTATTTCCATTACATGAGCTTTAGTCAAAGGTGATGATACTTTATGACTACCCAAGCATGGTCCCTGCCAACAGGTCTAGCTCATCATAAGCGTAACGACCAGTTGGGTCTCTATTTAATATACCATGATGGTAAGAGGCTTGGGCTGGTGATTATCCTTAACACTTCCCTGCATTGAATGAACGTAGGGTCGTCCTTCGGGAACACACCGGGGTTGAAAGAGGGACCAAACTAGCATAGATCTAAGGCTTTAATGAGATGTAATGCAGTTTCAAAAAAGGATGAAATTTTTAAATTAAAACTCAATTGTAAATTTTAACCAAGGCACTTTCGAAACGAAGTCTCGAATATTATCCCCAATGGAGTCGCCATTGTGATGCGTGCCGAACCCTAGCGTGCCCCGAACCGCCCGCTTCTAGGGCGATTTCATAAAAACTTGTAAGAAATTACAAGTGCATCCATTTTGGGCAACAAGGACGTTTCTTGGAGTCGCCACCCAATAGAACATTGGGAAAGGTCATCTAGCCTTAGTGAGCCTAAGACAACACTGCTATGTCCATTATAGGCAAGCCGGAGGTGTCTTAGAGGCTTCCACCCTAATGATATGATGGTCCTCTAACCTCACGCTTGGGCAAACCAGAGGTGTCTTGGAGGCATCCACCCTAATAGAACATTAGGATGACCCTCTCGCCTCATGGTGCCTAGGACTGTGCAATTTTGAGCCTTTTACGGGACACAAGAGGTGTCTTGGAGGCCCCATCCGAATAGAACATTGAAATGGCCCTCTCGCCTCGTTGAGCCCAAAGACCAGAGAAGGTTCAAGACGTCCCATTTATTCATACCTTGGTTAATTTTATAATTAAGCTTTGAATTTAGCGTTTCATCCCTTTTCTCATTCAATTCGGTGCAGTTTAATTAAAGCGCAAGTTATTCATTCAAAGGAAGCGATAAATAAAAGCATAATTAAAATGAAGCGTATGAAAATAAATTACAACAAAACTAGGGGCGGAATACAACCTCCATTGTAAATAAAATACAAATCATACATAAATCGGGATATTGATTAAGAATGAGGACATTGGTCCTCGCATGCATACTTTTAAAAAAGTGTTAAAGGTGATGGTTTATTTGGGTATGAAAAACTAGGACATTGTTCCCATTTTTATTTAGAAAAAGTTTCAACTTAATTAATAAAAATATTTTTGTGATTTTCTTTTTAGTGTGCCTAAAATAAATAATTTTATTAAAGATTACATGGCAAAACAAATGAAAAATCCAAATAAATAAAATGTTACAAATAAAACAATTAAATATTTAACCCAAGCGAGTCTTCTGGATCTCCTCGCGTGCTCGCAAAAATGCCCAAGAGTGAAAATAAGATGTGAAATAAAAATAAAATACAAATAAAATAATGTTAGAAATTGAATCAATTAAGTATAATAAATGGTAAAATAAGATGACAACAAAATGACAAATGAATTAACATGTTAACAATTTAAAATAAATGAGAAAAAATGTGTTATGAATGACAAATGGATTAAAAGATGTAATTCAAATAAAATATAACATGTTAATGAATCAACATATAAAAGTATTAATATGATAATATTCATAATGAAAAATGAAAATAAATAAATAAATGAATAAACGATGAATATATAAAATAACAATGAAAGGAATAATAAAAAATTAAATAAAAGAATGATGAAAACTATTAAATGAATAACATGATTAATTACTATTATGACCATTAACATAAACCATTTACATGGCAAAACGATTAATCAAAATGAATTAATTAATTAATTATATGTTGAAAATAATGAGCAATCAATATTTACATGAACAAGAATAAAATAATATATAACATATTAAATAAAACAAATATAAACTAATAAAATAAATGAATCAATGAAAATAATAAAAATGTACATGAATAATTAATTAAATGCAAAAATAATAAAAAGAATAAGAAGAATGAGCCCAGAGTGTTTACCCTCAGAGTTTCGGATTCGATCAAAGTAAAAATGATATTGATTTCCTTGTTTGTGGTTTGCAGGATTAGAATTGAATGATAAAATGTTGGAATTTTATTCCAAGAAAAAGCTTAAAAAATGATCAAAAATTCTTTAAGAACAAAGAATTAATTTCTCTACCTAAAGAATGATTTTTATTGATTAAAAATAAAAATGATCCCAAGAATAAACAATTATTTTGTTTGTCTTATGGAAAAAATCATTTTAAAAACTTGTTTTTAGAAAATCAAATGAAAATTAGATTTTAGGAACAAACAATTATTTTGTTTGCCCAAAATCAATTGTTCATCAAAAAGGATTCAAAATAAGAAGAAAAAAAAACTTGAAAAAAGTCTAATTGAAAAGCAAAGATAAAAAATTGAACTTTGAGAGCAAATAATCAATTTATTTGTCTCAAAATTAAATTCATCAACAAAACCTCTTCTAAAAATATGTTTAGAAGAAATTGTGTTAGAAAAAGAATGAAAGATGAACTTTTTCTTTTGATTTTTGTTTGAGGAAAATCTGGAAATTTTCAGAGAGAATTTGAGAGGAAGAAGAAGAGAAAACCTCAAAAAAAAAAAAAACCCCTAAAAAATCCTCCCTTCATTAGTTTCATCATTTTCTTTTTATATGAAGAAAAGATGAAAACCTAACTAATTAAGGAGAAAAAATCAATTAAATCAGATATTATTTAATTTGAATTTTAAAAATGGAAAAAATCACTAAAAACCTGAAAAAAAGTGATAAGAAATAAAATTTTAGGCCTAAAATCCGGAAAAAAACTGATTTTTGGTGAAAAAAGGCAATTTCGGCGGATTTGGGCATTTTTCGCTGCCGCGCTCCGACATTTGCCAATTTTTTATTTATTTTATTATTAAAAATTAACTAAAAATACTACAATTTCTAAACTCCAATTTTCAAATTTAATTTTAAAAATATTTTTTATCATTTTTTATTTTTTCACTCTAAAATGCAAATTTGACAAAGAAATCACCACTTTCAACCTTTTTGCCTGTGACAACGCATCTTATCATCATTAGGTAAGTCTGATCTAGCCTGCCTTAGGATCTGGTGTCTACAGTGTGTTTTAGTGAGGGAGGTCTAGTGTGTATTGTAGAGCATGTGGTTGGGTGTGAGTGATAAAATCCCACTATTGAGGAAATGACATGTGGCTAGGGTTAGGAAAAGATGAATAGAAGAAGAAAGAGAATTGGGAAAGTAGAAATTCCATCTCTTTTTCCCGTTCTCCTCTTCTCTCTGTCTCTCTTTTTTCCTTTGCTCTCCTTTTGTGTGCCTTAGCTTGGATCCAAGTTGGTGTGGTGGGAATTGATCATCTCTTAGTCTTTTTGTTGGGTAAGTTCTTGCATTTTTATCATCTCCTTCATCTTGTTCTTCATCTTCTTCTTCATGTTTCTAGTCGAGGGTTTGATGTTTGGTTTGTTGTTTGTGTGATTTGTGGGTTTGTTTGGTTAGTTGAGCCTCCTTGTGATCCTAAATGGAAGGAGAAGGCGTCAGGAAGTGGTGCTCATTAGATTGGAGCATAGGAGTATCAGGTTTGGGAACTTTCTTGGAATTGATGTTCATATGTGGGTTTTGAGATATGCATGAATTTCTGGAAATTTATAATGTGTAAATAGGCTTATATTGGTATATATGATATGGGTTTTGAGTTTTGATGAGTTAGGTTGCATAATTATTGAATTATTGAATCAAATGTGAAGTTGATTGAACTTTGCTGCAGAATTTCTGGTTTTGTGATTATTGAGATATTGATTTGTGAATTGATAAATTGATTGTAATTAATTGTGGAAATATGTTGTTTTATGTTGGTTATGGTGTTTGGAAGGCTTATTTTGAGGTAAGTTGGAGTTTAAGTTTGATTTGCGTGGAAATGGTTTTGATTTGAATTTTCTGGGCTTCCAACGTTTTTGTTGAGAAATGGAAATCACGATGCTGTCACGAGCGCGACATTCTTGTGAGCGCGACAGAACGAAATTTTCAGCTCTCGCGTCTGAAGGCTGAGGAGTTGTGAGCGTCGTGAGCCATGCTCACGAGATGTGAGAGTCGTGAGCAGTGCTCATGAGTCGTGAGCAACGCTCACGAGGCGTGAACAACCCTCCATTGTTCACGTCCCTGGCCATTCTATCGCGAGCGCGACTTTGTTGCGATCGCGATAGTAACTCCAGTATGCCCTATTTCTCTCACGTGCTCTGTTTTTCTAATATGGATTTTAAATGTCTTTTCTTGGTTTTTCACTGCTATGTGCTATATTATTTTGCTTATATGTGTAATATCATGATTTCTTCATGACAAATAACATGTTATCCATGATAAATTATATGTTGTGTTTTGGAACATGATTTGGATTATTCTTGACCTGCAAGAGTCAGTCTAGTGGATAGTTAGGCATGCCTAATAGATTCTTTTAGCTGCAGCCTCTGTTCTGTCTGGACCCCGATCAAGTCCTTGTTTGGATCTTCGCGATCCTTGAAAAGTTTTGGATCTTGTTTAAGGTCCCCTCTGTAAAATGTTGGTTTTCGATTCGTACCCCTAAGGTACCATCACTGTTCGATTCGTACCCATAAGGTACCATCACTGTTTACTCGTTATCCACTATTATGAGTCAGCAGGTGCTCTGTTTGTTTTGTTCTGCTTTGATATGATTACAAGAATATAATATTCGAATGCGCATAATGACAAGTATGAGTAATCAATTAATATGTATATGAATGTGGGTATGAGCTTCTGAAAGTATGCCTTTTTATGCAAACATGATTATATATCTGACATGATTATCCGCATTTGTCATATCGTATGTTTTATGCTTTGACAACCGTTGTGAACGGCCATCCACTCTTTTATTGTGTGTTTTCCCCACTAAGTGTTATCGCTTAACACGGTGTTTTATCCGTGCATGTAACACCCCGCCATCCCCGTTGGAAGGATATCGGAGTGCCACGCGGGCAAACATATAAACCAATCCAAATACATGCTAATAAAATAAAACAAAAGATAATATGTAAAGAAACTTTAAAATCGTTTATAGAAAAACCTGTAACATAAATATATACATATCACTGTTGTTTTACAAAAAGGGCTCGTATGCAGTTACATGTACAAAAAGAATACTTGTTCCTTTACAAAAATTTACTTTGCTAATTACAAGCCATATACAAAATAGTTACAGCGGAGGACTTCAAAAATAACACAACTTCATCCAAAAAGACTCCTAGTGGCCGACCTGCAGATATCCGACTCTGAACTGCACTCGCCACCTGCACGGGAAAAGAAGCCCGTGCTAAGCGATAACGCTTAGTGGGGAGGAACAAAACAAAAAAAAAACAATATACAAATACAATATAGTATCTCATCACATTATAATATTCACAATATAAGCAATTTACAAAAACACACATACTTTTCTGATTACACCGATACAGGATATACAAGAATTCATGTGAAACATATTCATTTAATCTTGTTAAAAACATCTCAACATATAGAATACATATATACATATAAACACATAGCCTGATTAGTCTGGTATGAACCTAAGAAGTGGATACGGTCATTTGGATACTGATAGGACACAATATCCCAAGCATATAGAGACATGAGTCTCAAACATGTAATTTTCATATAGAGACCAAGGTCTCGCTTTATTTCCATATAGACCAATCATGGTCGAAACAAGGATCCCAAAGGACCCGCATATACCGTTTTATCATATAGCAGCTGCGCACACACACTGACCTAAGTAAGCGCTTACTTATCCACTACTATGACTTATACAGGCTTAAATGACACAACTCAATAATTCATATGTCAAATCATGAGAATTTCATTAGGTACTAGCTTATAAATCATGTACACTTGTATAATAATCAGATTCAGAAACATATAAACATATAATTATTAACTACAGAAAGTAATAAGAACAAATAGCTCATATTGGAAAAGTCCCTATTAAATAAACTATAAACATGTAAGTTATGTATATTAATTATTAATCATGTGTATAAAACCCAATATTATGCAATTATTAAAATACAATCAGATTTTAAAACTAATTATTCATCAACAGTGTAAAAACAACTAAAAATCAGAAGTTAAAACTTTGTTTTAGGAAAACAGAACAGCAAGCAGGGGCAGGTCACGTCGTGACCTTCAGTCACGTCACGTGACACCGGCTTCATGCGAGCCAGGCAAAAGAACAAGGCAAGAAAGCAAGGCAAAAGCAGGCGAGGCAGGGCAGTCACGGCGTGACCAACATCACGCGACGTGATGCCTGCTTCACGTGAGCGCCAGGCAAAACGCAAGGTAGTCACGGCGTGACCTACCATCACGCGACGTGACGCCAGGGAGGAGAGGAAGAACTCGCGCAAGCAAAGGGGCGAGGGTCACGGCGTGATGCCGCTTCACGCGACGTGACCTTCAGCAAAGAAGGAGTCACGGCGTGAAGCTGCTTCGCCTCGTGACCTTCAGCCGAGAAGGGGGTCACGGCGTGACCACCAGTCACGTCACGTGACCTTCTCCTCACAAAACTTCATCTTCTCCAAACTTCCCATTTTCCAGAAATCCAAACCCAGAAAAACGTGAAAAACCAGATAATTGTAAAAACAGAGTACAATCAAAACTCAAATCCCCATTTTGTCTAAAGCTCCTTTTCATGCTATAATCATTCAAATGCGTACCTTTAGGCCTTCTGAGCACAATTATAAGACTCACAGTACAAATCACATATTATCACAATTCAATCAGAGGCTGAAACCAGGAAATCACCATCCCAGAATTTTACATCCACATACAAACATCAACAACTCATTTGCATACTTCTCTACTGAATTCAGTTATACACATTACAAATCTCATATACTATAATAAACACACAATAGGTAATCATAGAAGAACAGTAGCTAGAATTCAAAACAAGAAATGACAGACACATTCCCAAACCTGTTGAAGTCCAAAAAGAACGACCACTGTATGCTCAATCCACTACCTTGCCCTTTCCCTTCTCCCTTCTTTTATCCTCAGAGGCTTGCAAATAAATAAAATCACAATCAAAAACCCATAACAGATCCTCTATAAACCCACACGGAAAGAAGAACCACATGAAACCACAAGTCACTTACCTTCTGAAGCTTCAAAACCTAAAACCCAAGCTCTCTAAACAGATGATCATACACATGCAATGGGGAAAAGAACAGAAAATGGAGAGGAAGGAGATGGCCAACGTGAGAGAGAGCAAAAGAGAGAAAAACTCCAATGTTTAGTTTTCCAGGAACCAAAACATTTCAAACTCTCCTTTCCCTCACCCACGTGCCCATACACTCACCTCATCCACCTGGCACACATGCACAGTTACACAATTCCATTAATTCCTCTTTTACTAATAAAACCTTGGCAAATTATCTTTAACTCACCAAAATACAATCTGCCACTAAAATTACTTTTATTACTTTGCAATTTAATCCACTTTCCTCTTAAATATTACCCAATTACCCTTTTAATTATCCAACTAAAATTCTAATTTCCACATAAGCCACTTGTGGGGTGTGACAACTCACCCCTCCTTAAGAAAATTTCGTCCGCGAAATTTCCTTGCTTACCGAATACAACCCAAATATCAAAACCGAAAGAACACAACTGAACATGCAAACACTTACCCGAAGGACCCGCTGCACCCGTCGCATCTCTAGCAATCATAGCATAACCTCTAAACTGATTATGATCCTCAGTAGCACCAGGTCGCTGCACTGTTTCTGATGGTGCTCTCGGAGCTCGACTTCCTTCACGATTGCTTTGAATAACATTGGATTTCTTACTCTCTTGCTGATGCTGGTCCACCTGTCGATCGGGGCAAAAGGCAAACCGATGCTCCATACTCCCACACTTAAAACAAGCGCCAGTAATCTTCCGACACGTACCCCAATGGTACCGATGACAGTGCTCACATTCTGGTGCTCGATTCCCTCTATGACCCTGTGGTGGTACACTCTCAACCTGTGAAGGCATCTGAACACTCCCTCTAGATCTTTGCTCAACTGGTGTACCCTTTGCTTTCTTAACACTCACATTACCTCCTTCTGGTGCTCTCCTCTTGCTAGCCATCTTCTGCTTAATCTCTTCTGATTCCTCTAATCTCATAGCCGCTGCTACAATCTGATAATACCCAACTGGCTGCAAAACAATCATCGCAGACAAAGGGCCTCTGAATACCTCACGCAATCCCTCTAAAAAGTGCCTACATCTGAACTCATCTGTCAACAACTGCTCAGGCACATACTTACTCAGCCTATTGAACTCTTTATCATACTCACTCACTGTCATTCCCCTCTGCTTCAAGCTAATGAACTCTCTCCACTTAGCTTCTTGATATGCTTTTGTTATATACTTCTGCTCAAACTCCTTCTTGAAATAATCCCAAGTCAAGTCAGCTGGTCGCTGAGGATTCCTCATCACAAGTTCCCACCAATCATAGGCTGGTCCCTGAAGCAACGATATAGCACAAGAAGCTCTCTGATCAGCAGGACATCTAATCTCTTGCAAAATCCTGTCCACTCTCTTCAACCAAAACTCAGCTATATCGGACTCATCTAAAGCTGTCCCATGAAAATCCTCTGCTCCTCTCTTTCTTAACAACTCAGTGGGAGCCTTAGGTGCAGTCAACCTATCCACCACTTGTAATAATCCCTGAACTAATGCTGGATCAAAAGCAATACCTCTATTTGCACCCTCAGCTGGTGCAGGTTCCCGCTCATGTCTATCCTGTCTAACTGGATCATCTCTTCTAACTGGATTCTCTCTAGGACCCCCATTATAACTGCTCATAGTGTCGCCCATATACTCACTTGGATCCGACTCCATATAAACTCTACAAAACACAAGACATCTGCATTAGGCCACTAAACAAAACTGACTCTCATGTATAGACTCGACTCTACACTCAAACAATCACAACATAACCCAGAACCACCAAACCTGGGCTCTGATACCAAGCTGTAACACCCCGCCATCCCCGTTGGAAGGATACCGGAGTGCCACGCGGGCAAACATATAAACCAATCCAAATACATGCTAATAAAATAAAACAAAAGATAATATGTAAAGAAACTTTAAAATCATTTATAGAAAAACCTGTAACATAAATATATACATATCACTGTTGTTTTACAAAAAGGGCTCGTATGCAGTTACATGTACAAAAAGAATACTTGTTCCTTTACAAAAATTTACTTTGCTAATTACAAGCCATATACAAAATAGTTACAGCGGAGGACTTCAAAAATAACACAACTTCATCCAAAAAGACTCCTAGTGGCCGACCTGCAGATATCCGACTCTGAACTGCACTCGCCACCTGCACGGGAAAAGAAGCCCGTGCTAAGCGATAACGCTTAGTGGGGAGGAACAAAACAAAAAAAAACAATATACAAATACAATATAGTATCTCATCACATTATAATATTCACAATATAAGCAATTTACAAAAACACACATACTTTTCTGATTACACCGATACAGGATATACAAGAATTCATGTGAAACATATTCATTTAATCTTGTTAAAAACATCTCAACATATAGAATACATATATACATATAAACACATAGCCTGATTAGTCTGGTATGAACCTAAGAAGTGGATACGGTCATTTGGATACTGATAGGACACAATATCCCAAGCATATAGAGACATGAGTCTCAAACATGTAATTTTCATATAGAGACCAAGGTCTCGCTTTATTTCCATATAGACCAATCATGGTCGAAACAAGGATCCCAAAGGACCCGCATATACCGTTTTATCATATAGCAGCTGCGCACACACACTGACCTAAGTAAGCGCTTACTTATCCACTACTATGACTTATACAGGCTTAAATGACACAACTCAATAATTCATATGTCAAATCATGAGAATTTCATTAGGTACTAGCTTATAAATCATGTACACTTGTATAATAATCAGATTCAGAAACATATAAACATATAATTATTAACTACAGAAAGTAATAAGAACAAATAGCTCATATTGGAAAAGTCCCTATTAAATAAACTATAAACATGTAAGTTATGTATATTAATTATTAATCATGTGTATAAAACCCAATATTATGCAATTATTAAAATACAATCAGATTTTAAAACTAATTATTCATCAACAGTGTAAAAACAACTAAAAATCAGAAGTTAAAACTTTGTTTTAGGAAAACAGAACAGCAAGCAGGGGCAGGTCACGTCGTGACCTTCAGTCACGTCACGTGACACCGGCTTCATGCGAGCCAGGCAAAAGAACAAGGCAAGAAAGCAAGGCAAAAGCAGGCGAGGCAGGGCAGTCACGGCGTGACCAACATCACGCGACGTGATGCCTGCTTCACGTGAGCGCCAGGCAAAACGCAAGGTAGTCACGGCGTGACCTACCATCACGCGACGTGACGCCAGGGAGGAGAGGAAGAACTCGCGCAAGCAAAGGGGCGAGGGTCACGGCGTGATGCCGCTTCACGCGACGTGACCTTCAGCAAAGAAGGAGTCACGGCGTGAAGCTGCTTCGCCTCGTGACCTTCAGCCGAGAAGGGGGTCACGGCGTGACCACCAGTCACGTCACGTGACCTTCTCCTCACAAAACTTCATCTTCTCCAAACTTCCCATTTTCCAGAAATCCAAACCCAGAAAAACGTGAAAAACCAGATAATTGTAAAAACAGAGTACAATCAAAACTCAAATCCCCATTTTGTCTAAAACTCCTTTTCATGCTATAATCATTCAAATGCGTACCTTTAGGCCTTCTGAGCACAATTATAAGACTCACAGTACAAATCACATATTATCACAATTCAATCAGAGGCTGAAACCAGGAAATCACCATCCCAGAATTTTACATCCACATACAAACATCAACAACTCATTTGCATACTTCTCTACTGAATTCAGTTATACACATTACAAATCTCATATACTATAATAAACACACAACAAGTAATCATAGAAGAACAGTAGCTAGAATTCAAAACAAGAAATGACAGACACATTCCCAAACCTGTTGAAGTCCAAAAAGAACAACCACTGTATGCTCAATCCACTACCTTGCCCTTTCCCTTCTCCCTTCTTTTATCCTCAGAGGCTTGCAAATAAATAAAATCACAATCAAAAACCCATAACAGATCCTCTATAAACCCACACGGAAAGAAGAACCACATGAAACCACAAGTCACTTACCTTCTGAAGCTTCAAAACCTAAAACCCAAGCTCTCTAAACAGATGATCATACACATGCAATGGGGAAAAGAACAGAAAATGGAGAGGAAGGAGATGGCCAACGTGAGAGAGAGCAAAAGAGAGAAAAACTCCAATGTTTAGTTTTCCAGGAACCAAAACATTTCAAACTCTCCTTTCCCTCACCCACGTGCCCATACACTCACCTCATCCACCTGGCACACATGCACAGTTACACAATTCCATTAATTCCTCTTTTACTAATAAAACCTTGGCAAATTATCTTTAACTCACCAAAATACAATCTGCCACTAAAATTACTTTTATTACTTTGCAATTTAATCCACTTTCCTCTTAAATATTACCCAATTACCCTTTTAATTATCCAACTAAAATTCTAATTTCCACATAAGCCACTTGTGGGGTGTGACAGTGCAGGTGTGGAGGGTGCTTTATTTTGGGAGAGTCACCTCCAGTCAAGCCAACACAGAAGGGATTAGTGTTAGGGCTTATTTTTGTAGTATCTTATGATGATTCTTTTTGTAATAGAACTCTCATTGTATCAGCATTTTTTGTAAGCTTCAGCTCTGTATATTTTAGATATGTATTTATTTTGTTTTAGCATTTGATCAGAACATTATTGTAATGAATGTTGTTATATTAATGCATGATCATGTTGATGTTTCTCTAAAGTTTTAATTTCCACTGTATTTCCATATGTTTATGATGTATGAATCTTTGCTTTGTATCGATCTGTTTGGTGTGACACCTCTGCTCATACGGCATCTCACTCCTATCCTGATGGGTTCGCCTACGTATGGGTACGGGGTGTTACAGTTTTTGGTATTAGAGCCCGATTTCGGCATTTCTGGGTGTTGTTGTGTATAGACCTATGTCTAGGACTGTGTTGGCTGATGCGGTTGTCTTTGATTGTTTTAGATGGATTTCGATTCATCCTCGGGTAAGAGGTCAAGGAACCCGCAGGATGAGTCATCTTCAGGCCCGGCTATGAGAGGTAGAAGACAGGGTTCAACCATGGTGTCTGGTTCTGGTAGAGGTAATTCGGGTGGAAGGACTGAGATGTTACCGGAATGTTCTCATTGTAGCAAGCGGCATAGAGGTGAGTGTAGGTGGATCATAGGTGGGTGTTTTTGTTGTGGGAGCATCGAGCACTTTTTAGCCAATTGTCCAAGATCGAATGAGGCTTTAGGTGATCAGCTGAGGCCAGTAGAGTTGGTTCGAATTCTACTCAAGCTAGTCGCGGTAGAGGCCGTGGAAGAGGTCGAGGTGGTTGACCTAGAGATGGAGCTGCATC
The DNA here is from genome assembly GCA_947683425.1 of Excoecaria cochinchinensis. Classification (NCBI taxonomy): domain Eukaryota; kingdom Viridiplantae; phylum Streptophyta; class Magnoliopsida; order Malpighiales; family Euphorbiaceae; genus Excoecaria; species Excoecaria cochinchinensis. Next base: position 848,073 of record CANTUQ010000110.1, read on the forward strand.
AGAGTCAGTTGAGCGTCCTTTGCCAGTCCCAGCTAGAGCTTATGTAGTGAGAGTTCGGGAGGAGCAGGATGCTCTAGATGTGATAGCCGGTAAGTTCCTACTCCATGATATTGAATTATATGCTCTAATTGACCCTGGTTCCACACACTCATATTTGTGCACCGATAAGATAATTGATAAGTTGCATGAGGTAGATCAGTTAGACTATGAGATATGTGTGACCAATCCTTTAGGGCATAGTGTCAATGTGAGTAGAATGTATAGGAATTGTCCCCTGTTGGTTGAGGGAGTTGAGTTTCCAGCAGATTTGATTGAGTTGCTTTTCAGAGAGTTTGATCTGATTTTAGGTATAGACTGGTTGGGTAAGCATCGAGCGGTGATTAATTGTCATGGGAAGACAGTTGTGCTTCGAGATAGAGATCGGTCTTCTGTATTTGTGAAAGGTTTGGGTGCTAGTTCTTTGAGCAATGTGATCTCCGTAATGCAAGCTAAGAGGTTTATTAGGAAGGGTTGTGAGGCTTTTTTGGCTGTGGTGTTGGATTCTAAGCGGGATCAAGTTAGGATTGAGGATATCCCGATTGTCCGAGAGTTTGGTGATGTGCTCCCGAGCGAGCTGCGAGATAGTGTCGGGTACTACTCCTGTATCGAAAGCACCTTATCGGATGGCTCCTGTAGAGTTGAGAGAACTCAAAACTCAGCTACAAGAGCTATTGGATAAGGGGTTTATTCGGCCCAGCATATCTCCATGGGGAGCTCCGGTTCTATTTGTTAAGAAGAAGGATGGTTCTATGAGGATGTGTATCGACTATAGGAAAATTAATAAGGTCACAGTAAAGAACAAGTATTGTCACACCCCAAAATAGCCCTGGTCGGAATGTGCATGCTAAGTCGGGAATGCAAGGGTATTTCAGTAATTTGTGCATGAGAATTTGGATAATAAGGACTTAATGGCAAATAATTAATTAAGTATATTAAGAAGAGGAATGTTAGAGTGTGCATGTGGTATACGGTTGTAGGGTGTTTTGGTTGTGGCATTTATCTAGTGAAGTATGAGTTTGGTACCTTGGCATGAGATATTTATTCAAGAAAGGATTGGGTGCATGTAAGTGTATGGTGCCTTGATTTGAAAAGTCTAAGTGGGTTTTGTGGTCCAATTGGGAGTTGCCAAGTGGGCTTGGTAGGTGGGCAATTAATGGGAAAATGAGAAAAAGAGACAAAGAATAAGGGAGAAGAGCAGATCACGTTTTCTGCTCTCTCTTCTCCTCCTCTTTGATTTTCTATCTTTTCCTTTTCCCGTTCCTTGTCTCCCCTTCCTTGGTTGTGTGCGTGATTGGGTGTCTTGGTGGAGCTTGTGCTTTACTTGAAGAGGTAAGTTGGGGTTTAAGGTTTCCTGCATGTTGTTGTTCTTCTTCTTCTTCTTCTACTGGTTTTACTTCAGTTAGGGTTTGGACTAAGGATTTTGTGGATTTCTTATTTGTGCAAGCTTTGGATTGCAAGAAGAAGGTTAAGGACAAGTAGAGGGTTGAGGATTGAAGCTGGAAGTGTGATTTTGGATCTTCAATTCCAGGTTTGGGAGCTGTGATTCCTGCATTTGAACTTCTGAGATGTTTTGCCCTAATTCTCACTTAGATTGTAAATGTGTTGCATTGTTTAATTTCTGGAATTTGGTGTGTTTTGGAATGTGTATATGCATGATTTATGTGAGTAGATGTGTTAGTAATGCATGTTAAGGGTTGAATTGAAGGTACTGAGTTTGGGATTTGAACTTACTGTAATTTTTAGGGTTTATGTTCTTGAGGGAATTGAATGTGTTTATGCATGATTTTGGTTGTTGTGATTGTTGAAGTAAGTTGGTGTTACTCCATTTTTGATGTATGGAAGATCAATTGGAAGGTAAGATGAGATTGGTAATGTTTTGAATCAAATTGAAACTGATTTTGTCGAGTTCTTTGAATTCTGGGCATACTGGGAACGGAAAATCGCGATTCTGGTGGAATTTTCGTTTCCAGTAGGTGTGTGTGTTGTGACTGCCCTGAGAGAGGCAAGTCACGAGTCGTGACTCCCAGTCACGACACGTGACTCTGTCTCCCAGTCACGACGCGTGACTTTTCGGCGAGCTGGAAGCAGTTGCGGGGCGTGTGACTGCCCTGTGAGAGGCAAGTCACGAGACGTGACTTAGAGTCACGACTCGTGACTCCTTGTGAGGCATGTCACGAGGCGTGACATAGAGTCATGACTCGTGACCCTCCTTTGAGGCCAGTCACGAGTCGTGACATAGCTCGTGACCGACCCCCTTCAGCCCCATTTTTCCGAATTAGTCCAGTTTCAACCAAAATGAATTTCCTATTTCTTCTATATGGACTTATACTGCTATATGATTCAAGTCATACTTTTATATGCTCTTATGTGGCCTTTTCTGTTTTGCCTTGTTCCCCAAGTGACTAGTTTTCTTATAAAATGACTTCTAAATGCTTTTATGGCTTTTTCCCCTACTGTGTGCTTTATTACCTTGCTTATATGAATGGTTATCCTAATTTATTTGTGATTAACAATATGTTATGCATATCCTTGATCAGATCCTCCTCTAAGAATAACTTGCCATGCTTAAGAGTATATTGTATCTTTCCACGTCTAAGATTATGCGTTATTAATCATTGGCATAATATGATTCCACATGTGTTCCTGACATGCTTTAGTATGTTGAGTAGTGCTAAAATGTGATTGATTGAACTATTGCATGCTTCAGAATATGAATTGTATGAGGTATGATTGAAAGTATGCTATGCCAAATATGGTTGATGTCTGAATGCATTATTATGCTTTAGCCTTTGAACTCATTGTGTCATGTTTAAATGTAATTTGGATTATGCATGATTTATTCTTAGTTATCCTCACCTACCGCATGATTAGGATTTTGTATTGATAATCATTGGCATGGTAGTGCTTTCATACCTGATTTTGACATGCTTTAGAACATTGTTTAATGTTAAAGTGTATTGAGTGTATTATGTTTTGCAATAGGAACTGTATGATATATGACCGACTTTATGAGCATATTTATATGTCTATCGTACTCTGGTTTATGCATGATGTATATATATTTATGCATTGTGCGATTCGAAACGTGAATTATTTTTTGCATGACCTGCGAGAGTCAGTCTAGTGGATAGTTAGGCATGCCTAATAGAGTCCCGTTAGCTGCAGCCCTTTGGACGTTTGGACCCTGATCAGGTCCCCCATTTGGTTCCTCGCGAACCCTTTATGTGTGCGGATCCTCGCGATCCTTTTTAATGTGTTTGGATCTTGTTTAAGATCCCCCCTCAGTGAAATGTTTTAGTTGTGACAAAATAAAATGGTTTTCGATTCGTACCCGTAAGGTACCCTTTGGCCGATTTGTACCCGTAAGGTACTATCAGTTCACTCGTTATCCACTATTGTGAGTCAGCAGGTGCTTTGTTGGTTTGTTGTACTTTGGAATAACTATAAAAATGTGATATCCGAATGAGCACGATAATGATTTGGGAAATCAGTTTATAAGTATATGAATGTGGATTTGAGCTTCGGAATGTATGTCTTTTTATGGTAAGCATGATTGGATACCTGACACCATTATTCGTACTAGTCTTGTGATGTGTTATAAGTTTCTGAATGCTTTGAAGGTGATTCGACTAATGTATTTATGTATGTGACTCAAGCATGGTTTTGTTATATATATGCATGTGAACCGAAGCAGTTGTGGCTGTAAGTATGTAAGATTTAACTGTACTTTCTGCATGGTGATGATATGAATGTGATGTTGTGTGATTATGTCTTCGGTCTCTGCTATTAGAGTGTTTTCAGCATGATATTTTAGATATTAGAGTTGCGCAGCGGTTATGTGGTGCTTTGGATGTCGTCTCTTGGATTTTGGCTAGTGTGTGTATGGCATGTCAAAGTATGTTAGATAGCTAGTATTCTCAACATGATGATAGGGTGCGTTATCATATGGTAATTGTGTCGCATTTGATTGGGTTGTCAGTTCATGCATGGGTAGTTGGTTATGACTTTTGCATGTGGAGATCTCTTGTGACTTCGCACGGTAAGGTACTGATATTTGATACCATTGTAGGTTTATGCATGTGATATTGTATGTAGTTCTGCGTGATGATGCTTGTATCGTGTATTGTATTATGTCTGTTTTGGCCTATTCTTGATATAAGCATATGGTTATGGTTATGAGTTTTCGGATTAATGCCTTTTCTATGCAAGCCTGATTATATATGTATTCTGAATGCTGCATTTACCATTGTGAATGTGTTATGCCTTGGCGACCATTGTGAATGGCCGTCCATACTTTTGTGTGTTCTCCCCACTAAGCGTTTATCGCTTAGCACGGATTTCCTTTCCGTGCAGGTGGCAGGTTTGGTTCTGTTCGAGTCGCGCTTCTGCAAGGTCAGCCACGTAGGAGTTAGAAGTTTTGTATTTTTGTTCAGCTTCTGTACTTCAGTTTTTGTATTTCTGTATTATTGTATATGTAATTATATGTAAGAATCTTGAGATTACTTTTGGGAAATGTTAACGTTAGTATGTTTTTATGTTAAGTTATTCCTTTGTTTTATCTTTCGCTTTATGCTTTCGCTTACTGCCTGCGTGTGTGTCAGTTATTGCATGATCAGTCTGTGCCCGCATGTTAAGTCAAGTTTTTAATTAACCCGTATTTTCGTATGTATGTTATGTATGAATGTATGCTTCCGCGTTGTGCATGTGCATATCTGTGTGAGTGAGCGTCGGGTAGCACGCCCGTCGGCGTCCTTCCAACGGGGGCGGCGATGGGGGTGTTACAAGTATCCTCTACCTAGGGTCGAGGATTTGTTTGATCAGCTCTGAGACGCGGGTGTCTTTTTGAAGATTGATCTTCGGTCGGGTTATTACCAGCTTCGAGTTCAGGATGCAAATGTGGTTAAGACTGCATTTCGGACTCGGTATGGCCACTATGAGTTTTTAGTGATGCCGTTTGGTTTGACCAATGCACCAGCGGCTTTCATGGATTTGATGAACCGAGTGTTCAGGCCATATCTTGATCGATTTGTAGTAGTGTTCATAGATGATATCTTGGTTTATTCCAAGGATGAGAGTGAGCATGAGGAGCACCTTCGGTTAGTTTTGCAAGTGTTGAGGGAGCATTGGTTGTTTACGAAGCTTAGTAAGTGTGACTTTTTGCTTCGGAAAGTGTCATTCTTGGGTCATATTGTATCGGTTAAGGGTATCCAGGTGGATCCGTCTAAGATTGAGGCGATTGTTGATTGGAAAGTGCCTAGGAATGTTCAAGAAGTGAGGATTTTTCTTGGTTTGCCGCGTTACTACAGTCGGTTTATAAAGGGTGTCTCAGTTATTGCATCTCCGATGACGAAACTGTTGAGAAAAGAAGTTAGATTTGAGTGGTCGGATAAGTGCTAGGCTTGTTTTGAGCAGTTGAAGAGGTTATTGGTCGAAACTCCTGTACTTACTCAACCCATCTCAGGTAAAGAGTTTGTGATGTACAGCGATGCTTCGGGTGTCGGACTTGGTTACGTGTTGATGCAGGAGGGGAAAGTTGTGGCTTATGCTTCCCGTCAATTGAAGCCACATGAGTGGAATTATTCGACGCATGATTTAGAGTTGGCGGCTGTGATCTTTTCTTTAAAGATTTGGCGGCATTATCTGTATGGGGAGAAGTGTAGGATATTTACGGATCATAAGAGTTTGAAGTATCTCCTCACATAGAAGGAGTTGAATATGAGACAGCGCCATTGGTTAGAGTTGTTCAAGGACTAAGATTGCATATTGGATTACCATCCAGGTAAGGCCAGTGTAGTGGCTGATGCTTTGAGTTGGAAGTCGGTTTCTACTTTGTTCTTGAGGCGATTTAGGTGGAGGTTTAATTCAGATGGGGCTTTGGTTGCTCAGTTGAGAATGAAGCCTACTTTGAATCAGAGGATTGTAGATGCTCAGAAGGATGATGAGAGGTTGCAGCGGATTTTGCAAGAGGTTAGTTCTGGTAAGCAGTCAGAGTTCTCAGTTCAGGACGGGGTGTTGATGTATAAAAATCGCTTGTGTGTGCCTGAGAATGAGGAGTTAAGGAAACAACTTTTGAGGGAAGCACACACTATGGTTTTCACTATGTATCCCGGTAGTGACAAGATGTATCGGGACATGAAACAGTTCTATTGGTGGTCCAGTATGAAAAGAGATATTATGGATTTTGTGGCTAAGTGTTTGACTTGTCAGCAGGTAAAGGCGGAGCATCAAGTTCCTTCGGGACTGCTCACTCCTTTATCCATTCCAGAGTGGAAATGGGATGACATCACTATGGACTTTGTGTCAGGTTTGCCCTTAACTCAGAAGAAGCATGACTCAGTATGGGTAATAGTGGATTGGCTTACGAAACTAGCTCATTTTCTGCCAATTAGAGTGGATTATCCGATGGATAAGTTAGCCAGTATCTATGTGGATGAGGTAGTCAGATTGCATGGAGTGCCGCTATCTATAGTGTCAGATCGGGACCCAAGGTTCACTTTGAGGTTTTGGAAAGAATTGCAAAGGGCTTTGGGTACCAAGTTAAACTTCAGTACGGCGTTCCATCCTCAGACAGATGGTCAGTCAGAGCGGGTCATTCAGATCTTAGAGGATATGTTGCGGGCTTGTGTATTAGATTTTTCGGTTAGTTGGGACAGATATGTGCAGCTTATGGAGTTTGCCTATAACAATAGCTATCAGGTGAGCATCGGTATGTCACCGTATGAGGCTTTGTATGGTCGTCAGTGTAGGACTCCGGTATGTTGGACAGAGTTATTCGAGCGTTCAGTTATTGGGCCAGAATTGGTTAGGGATACAGAGGAAAAGATTAGAGTTATACAGTGGAATCTGAAGGCGACTAAAGATCGGCAGAAATCCTATGCTAACCTGAAGAGGAAAGATGTTCAGTTTGATATCAAGGACAAAGTTTTTCTTAAGGTTTCTCCTTGGAGGAAAGTGCTTCGATTTGGTAAGAAAGGTAAGCTTAGTCCTCGGTTTATTGGACCTTTTGAGGTGTTAGCTAAGATTGGTCCGATAGTCTATAGATTGGCTTTACCGATGGAGTTAGCTAAGTTACATGATGTTTTCCATGTTTCGATGCTTCGTCGGTATAGATCAAATCCTTCGCATGTGTTATCGATTCAGGATGTGTAGGTACAGCCAGATTTTTCTTATGATGAGGAACCACGGGCCATTCTAGCTCAAGAGGTGAGACAGTTGAGAAATAAGCAAGTCCCCTTGGTCAAAGTGTTATGGAATTGTCACGAGATAGAAGAAGCGACTTGGGAGCCAGAGGCGACGATGAGGGTTCAGTATCCGCATTTGTTCAGTTCAGGTGAGAATTTTGAGGACGAAATTCTTGTTAGTAGGGGGAGAGTTGTCACACCCCATTTGCCCCTTAGAAGTTTGAGCCATGTTTGTGCATGTGCATTGTATTTGTTTTGGCATGTGATAAGGGTACTTTGGGATAATTGCATGTTTATGGGCTTTAATATAGTGTGGGTGCATGTATGGTATTAAGGTGTGAGTAAGTTGGCTTGTGATGGTGTGTGTTTGTTCATATCATAGTAGGGTGTGTTTTAGTGAGGGAGGTCTAGTATGTATTGTAGAGCATGTGGTTAGGTGTGAGTGATCAAATCCCACTATTGAGGAAATGACATGTGGCTAGGGTTAGGAAAAGATGAATAGAAGAAGAAAGAGAATTGGGAAAGCAGAAATTCCATCTCTTTTTCCCGTTCTCCTCTTCTCTCTGTCTCGCTTTTGTCCTTTGCTCTCCTTTTGTGTGCCCTAGCTTGGATCCAAGTTGGTGTGGTGGGAATGGATCATCTCTTAGTCTTTTTGTTGGGTAAGTTCTTGCATTTTTATCATCTCCTTCATCTTGTTCTTCATCTTCTTCTTCACGTTTCTAGTCGAGGGTTTGATGTTTGGTTTGTTGTTTGTGTGATTTGTGGGTTTGCTTGGTTAGTTGAGCCTCCTCGTGATCCTAAAGGGAAGGAGAAGGCGTCGGGAAGTGGTGCTCATTAGATTGGAGCATAGGAGTATCAGGTTTGGGAAGTTTCTTTGAATTGATGTTTATATGTGGGTTTTGAGATATGCATGAATTTATGGAAATTTATGATGTGTAAATAGGCTTATATTGGTATATATGATATGGGCTTTGAGTTTTGATGAGTTAGGTTGCGTAATTATTGAATTATTGAATTAAATGTGAAGTTGATTGAACTTTGCTGCAGAACTTCTGGTTTTGTGATTATTGAGATATTGATTTATGAATTGATAAATTGATTGTAATTAATTGTGGAAATATGTTGTTTTATGTTGGTTATGGAGTTTGGAAGGACTATTTTGAGGTAAGTTGGAGTTTAAGTTTGATTTGGGTGGAAATGGTTTTGATTTGGATTTTCTGGGCTTCCTACGTTTTTGTTGAGAAATGGAAATCCCGATGCTATCGCGAGCGCGATAGAACGGAATTTCCAGCTCTCGCATCTGAACGCTGAGGACTTGTGAGCGTCGTGAGCAATACTCACGAGTCGTGAGACATGCTCACGAGACGTGAGAGTCATGACCCATGCTCACGAGATGTGAGCAGTGCTCACGAGGCGTTGACGTCCCTGGCCATTCTGTCACGAGAGCGGCTTGGTCGCCATCGCGACAGTGACTCCAGTATGCCCTGTTTCTCTCACGTGCTCTATTTTTCTAAAATGGGTTTTAAATGTCTTTTCTTGGTTTTTCACTGCTGTGTGCTATATTATTTTGCTTATATGTGTAATATCATGATTTCTTCATGACAAATAACATGTTATCCATGATAAATTATATGCTATGTTTTGGAACATGATTTGGATTATTCATGACCTGCAAGAGTCAATCTAGTAGATAGTTAGGCATGCCTAATAGAGTCTTTTAGCTACAGCGTCTGTTCTGTCTGGACCCCGATCAGGTCCCTGTTTGGATCCTCGCGATCCCTGAAAAGTTTTGGATCTTGTTTAAGGTCCCCTCTATAAAATGTTTTGAATTTGATAATTAAAATGGTTTTCGATTCGTACCCGTAAGGTACCATCACTGTTTACTCGGTATCCACTATTGTGAGTCAGTAGGTGCTCTGTTTGTTTTGTTCTGCTTTGATATGATTACAAGAATATGATATTCGAATGCGCATAATGACAAGTATGAGTAATCAGTTAATATGTATATGAATGTGGGTATGAGCTTCTGAAAGTATACCTTTTTATGCAAGCATGATTATATATCTTACATGATTATTTGCATTTGTCATATCGTATGTGTTATGCTTTGACGACCATTGTGAACGGCCGTCCACTCTTTTTTTTTGTATTTTCCTCACTAAGCGTTATCGCTTAGCACGGTGTTTTATCCGTGCAGGTGCGGAGGGTGCTGTGTTTTGGGAGAGTCGCCGCCAGTCAAGCCAACACAGAAGGGATTAGTGGTAGGGCTTATTTTTGTAGTATCTTATGATGATTCTTTTTGTAATAAAACTCTCATTGTATCAGCATTTTTTGTAAGCTTCCACTCTGTATATTTTGGATATGTAATTATTTTGTTTTAGCATTTGATCAAAACATTATTGTAATGAATGTTGTTGTATTAATGCATGATCATGTTGATGTTTCTCTAAAGTTTTAATTTTCGCTGTATTTCCATATGTTTATGATGTATGAATCTTTGCTTTGTATCGATTTGTTTGGTGTGACACCCTTGCTCATACGGCATCTCACTCCTATCTGGATGGGTTCACCTACTTATGGGTAGGGGGTGTTACATAAGTGGCATATGGTATGTGTTGGCTAAATTCTATGAATGTGATAAATATATATTATGGATGTGGCTAAATAAAATTTGATGGAAGCACAATTATGTGTGTATAAAATGTATTATGCGAACTATGAAATAAAAAATGATATTCATAATTTAAAGCACGCTTGATGAATGCATAGCATATGTACATGACGTACATTGTGTGAATCATGATACAAGAATTGTACTCAATGAACATGTGATGTAATAAGGAATGAAAATGATGAAATATTTTGCCTTTGGTAATGAGTAAAGAAACTGGGTGCACAAGATGTACATGGCTACCCATAGGGACACCGTTTAGCGAGTCATGGTACCTCCTCAGTGGTTTCAAAGGCGGTTCCCACACCGAAATATAAAGACAATGAAACACAGATGAAATTGAGATTTCACAAGTTTAGACCTTTAGACATCCCAGTCCCGCGCACTCGATTGGGCTGTGTGGTTTCCTTTGAAATTACTAGGTGTAAGCACCGTGTCCCGGAGCGGTTCAGATCAGAGATTACCCTATGATGAAATCAGTATTCGAGCCTGTATAAATGGTTTGGATTTGGAGGTTTTAGTCCCATGCTCCACGAGAAACGAGTCTTTTCACCTTTCATAGGCAGAGGGGGGAGAAAACAGGAAATTTTTGAGTCAAAAAGGTATCTTTTCCTCCACAGACGGCCAGCCCGTCTGTGAGGGCCAGCCCGTCGCTTAGGGTCACAGACGGCCAGTGGTATTTTCCGACGCCCGTCGGAATGCACCGCCTCTTCCGGGCACGCCGCCTGATTTACCGGAGCACGCAACCTTTTCGACGCCCGTCGGTGGAAATGGCAGGGCCGTCGGATGAATCCTTGTGTCAGAAGGATTCTTTCGAAGCCCGCCTCCATACACCGACGCCCGTCGGTCGTGCCTGGCCTATAAAAGCTCCAGATTTTCTCTTAAAAAGGGTTCCAAAAATTTTCAAGAGGGGAAACTCTGCCAAAATTCAAGCACATTTTCTCTCTCTTCCAACAAACACATTCATAAAGAATTTCTTTAATTAGAGGATCAAAATCATTAAAAAGAAACTAAAATTAATTAGTTTTCTTTGAATTTTGATTCCAAAGTCAATCTTTTGAGGGGTTAAGGAGGAAATAATCCATTTTCCCTTTTTGATCCTTCATTTTGCTTCTCGTGGAACGCGCGGGGCTCTAATTGACACAAGAATCTCACTTAAGTATTATCTGAGGGTAAATATTCCGGACCCATTCTCCATATCATTTCATCTTTGTTCCTTATTTTGTTGTTCTTTCAATTTTTGCTATTATTTTCCTTTATTTTGACTCTTTTCATCTCATTTTGTGATAAAACCCTTTTTTTGGCTTTAAAAGAGTTTTTTTTACTGTTTTTTTTCGGAGATAGTGGTGACCGACGGGTCATCTTCATCACCGACGCCCGTCGGTCACCCCACTCACAGACGCTCTTCCTCTTGAGTGAGCGACGGACATGTCGGTCACTTTGACTGACGCCCGTCGGTCACCCAACAGAGGCTGTCGCTGGCTCCTGTCTCCACGTTTTCAAATCTCTTCTATCTCTTTCAAGTCTTTTTGACTTTATTTATGTTGAGTTTTCATATATTGACATCTTTTAACTTTCTATGAGCACATACTGATTTTCTTGGATTATCCTGAGCTTGAGGGGCTATCTACCATACTCGGAGGATTTCGTCCGGTTTAGTTTTCCTAATTTTCTTGGTTATTTCCTTCATTTATTTATTCATTGACTATTTTATGTACATGGATATACTCTTTTTGTATCTCGTTAAGTATAAAAATGGATCAAATGTTTTATATTCAATAAGATGAGGTTTTCATAAATGTAAGGACCCAATGTCCTATTTTTATCCAATAAAAATCATCTCCATAAAAGAAAACATCCAATTTTAATAATGATGCATGCGAGGACTAAAGTCCTCAAAATAAATAATACCCCGATTTGTGTATGTATCGCACATTTATAAAAGGGAGTTGTATTCCGCTCCTTGTATTATTGTAATTTATTGCTTTCACTATTTACTTGCTCATTTATGGCTTTCCAAATATGAATAAATGCGCCTTCGATTAATTGCATCGTGTGGAGAGAGAGCGAATTAATGATAATTAAAATTTGATCATAAAATAATCGAGGAAGAAATAGATGAGAAATCCCGAACCCAGCTCTGGTCTTTGGGCTCAAAGAGGCTAGAGGTCTACCCTCCAAGATACCTCTTGTGCCACGAGACTTTGGCGTTAATCCTAGGCTCCTTAGGGCGAGAGGTTTACCTTCCAAGACCCCTCTGGCTGGCCCAAAATGGATACTAAGCGCAGTCTTAGGCTCTCCGAGGTGAGAAAAACTTTCCCAATGTTCTATTGGGTGGTGACTCTATGAAACCTCCTTGTTGCCCAACATAGACGCACTTGCGATTTATTGCAAGCTGTCAACAGACCCACAAATGCCCCGATCGCCATCAAGCGGGCGGTCCCACGGGCGGCTGCGGGGATCCGGCGCGCGTCACAGTGGCGACTCCACTGGGGACGATATGGTTCGAGATTTCAATTTGAAAATACCTCGTTTAACATTTATGATTAAAATTTAATTCATAAATTTGCTTTCTCTCAAATTCGCATTACATCCATTAGAGCTTTAGAATATGCTAGTTTGGTCCCTCTATTAGCCCCGGTGCGTTCCTAAAGCACGACCCCATTTTCACTCAATTTGGGAAAGTGTTAAGGATAATCACCAGCCCAAGCCTCGTACCTCAATGGTATATCAAAATGATGACCCGGTAGGTCGTTATGCTCGTGATGAGCTAGACCTGTCGGCAGGGATCATGCTTGGGTAGCCTTAAAGAAACATCTCCCTTGTCCAAAGCTCATGTAATGGCCGTAGTCACTTCCCACAGGTGATATGAACCCTAATTCCATGCTTGTTGTATGGGTCCTCATGTATTGGGTGAGTCCAGATGTCTCGCTTGGTAACCTAGCCAAAGGCTTTCATGCCCCGGTAGGGCCATGTCGAAATTTGTGGAGCGTCTAAATAAATGACGACTATTAGCCATTCGCTTGTATATTAGCATAGGAGTGTCATGCTGCCGGTTTTTCGCTGTGCACCATGCGTGTCCATTGGGTCCCTCATTGACCCTTGGGCTAATCCCGCCTAGGAAAGAGACTGGACGACCGCATGTGTGGGAGAAATAAGGGTGGAAGGACCTACTTGCTTGCTTGTGCTATGTGAATGTTGCATATCACGACCATGCATTACATCAGGCATTCCATACATCATATCTAACGCCTTGTCCCTGCAACCATCATAGATCTGCCCAGGTGGACTAGATCACCTACCGGACGATTGATCTGAGTTCCCGCATTTGAGCTGTCAGATAGAGAGGGCCTACCAGAAATTTTACTAGAAATCAGCTATACTGTATCTGAGATGGCAAACTCGCCTAGAGGGGAAGACGCCACCAGGGCCATGATCGCAGAAGAAGTGGGCCGGCGATTTGAGGAATTCGAGGGCAGAATGATGAATATGTTGACTGCTCTGGCACAACAGAATGCTCCGCAAAATCCTCCTCCTCCTCCATTGAGACAGAATGAGCCAGAGGAAGAAAGAGCTGAGAGACGAGAAGAGCCCGTTCGGCCTCCGCCAGTAGAGCTGAGGTCAGTAGCTTCGGGAGAGCAGAGAAGAAGGCCTGTATTGAGGATTGATGATGATAGGGATATCGAAGATGACAAGATGAGCATTGCATCTGAGAGAGGGAAGGCACCTCAGACTGATGATTTCATTCTAAAAAACATGGAAGAGAGGTTTGAAGCCATGGCCCGTATGCTGAGTAGAGGTCAGGGAATGAATCCAGAGGACAAGGAATTGGAGGGAGAAGACTCGATTCCTTACAACTTCAAGATGCCAGACGTGCCGAAATTTGATGGTACTTCTGACCCGACTGCTCATGTGAAGCAATACTCTCTGGTCATGAAAGGGACCACGTTGTCTAAGAAGCAGAAGGTGGAATACTTTTGTCTGAGTTTGACTGCTCATGCCATCGACTGGTATCATAGTCTCGAATGTCGGACCAAAGAAGACTGGGATCTGCTCACGGAGGAGTTCTTGAGACAGTATGATTGCAACACCAGGATGGAGGTGACTCTTAAAGATCTTGAACTGCTCCAGCAGAAGGTCCGGGAATCTTTCCATGATTATCTCACCCGCTGGTAAAATCGAGTAATGGAAATGCGGAGGAAGCCAGACACCCAAGACCAGATCCGTTTGTTTATCAAGAACGCAAGCCCGTACTTGAAGGATGGTTTGAAGATGAAAGGGTTGAAGGACTGGGAGTCTCTCAAGGATATAGCCATTGAAGCGAAGGGAGAGTTCTTAACTCGGAAAGCTAACAATGATAATTTTGTGAAGAGAGCTAATACCGGTCAAGGACCCAGTAGGCCAGCTGGTCCCAGTGGTAGCACTAGAAGAACAGTTGAGGTGTCTGCTACTGAAGCAACTACCTAGAGGAAGTTTTCGAACTTAGGAAGACCACTGTCTTGGGTCTTGAGAAGGTTGATGAAGGAAGGGAAATTGCAGCCCTTAGCTCCTAGGCCTGCTATGACGCAAGGGAAGCCTGGGCACAAGGACAATGAATTCTGTGCGTTTCATCAACACTCAGGCCATCTAACAGACAAGTGTAAGGCGCTGAGGCACTCTATTCAAGACCTGATTGATAGCAAGCAAATTTCTGACCCTGAGAAGAGGGACTCTGAGAAGAAGCCTGGTTATAACGCCATGCCACCACCAGTGTTTATGATCAGATCTAGCTTGCTAGAGTGGTACGTGCTGCGAGATTTATATGGGAGCGAGAGTATTGCTGTTGTTCATTCCGAGGATAGAGAGGAGAAAGCAATCGTGGCGACCCTTGATTGTTGGTCAAGCAGCGAGAGCGGTGGAGAGGCCGAAGAGGAGGGAGAGATGAACCCTGATTTGTGGAGATCTGATGAGGATGAAGAAGAGATAGGGGCCATGACAAGAAGTGGGAGAGTGGTCCCTGAGATTACAAGGGTACCAGAACCAGTGCAGCCATCAACAGAAAAAGAGCCAGAGGAGAATCAGATTGTTAAGCAGTTGAAGAAGACTGCAGCTCAAATATCCATCTGGGATCTTTTAAGACAGTCCCCTTCTCATAGGCAGAAAGTAGTAGAGGCTTTGGTTGAGGCCACGGTCGCCACCACAATTTCCCCATTAGAGCTTTTGGGACTAGTTAAGGGAGGATCGGAGGAGAGATTGGTTTTTTCTGACGCCGACCTACCGGTCGAAGGCTGCAATCATAATCGACCCCTGTACATCAAAGCACAGATTAACGATAAGCACACTGCTTACGTTATAGTGGACGATGGGTTTTCTATCAATGTGTGCCCTCTGATAGCTCTTCAGGCTTTTGGTTTAAGTGAGGATATGCTTAGTGGATCAGATCTGACTATCACAGCCAATGATAATTCAAGGAGGCAAGCCTCGGGAACATTTAAGACCCTGGTTAAGACAGGACCCATTGAGGTGGAAGTAGAATTTGTGGTTCTGCCCATTCCAGCTAACTTCTCAGCCCTGCTCGGGAGACCCCGGTTTCACAAGTTAGGAGGAGTGCCATCCACGCTGCATCAAATGATAAAGTTCCCACATGAAGGGGAGGTGGTGACTATCAAGGCAGCTAGGGAGAATCAAGTCTCAGTGCTTGCAATTGCTAATCAGCCATTTAGTGGCTTCCACGTGTCCATGATAAGGGAAGAGCACGGGTCGGTGGATAACCCAGCTGTGGTTAATATGATGAGAAAGATGTACTATCTCCCTGGGGCTGGTTTGGGCAGAAACTCTCAAGGGCTGCAGACTGCGATCACCACTCGAGGTCAGAAGAACCAAAAGAGTCTGGGGTACAAAAGCGGCTTTGGCAAGAAGAAGACGATGGATAAGATCCCTCATATTTCAGAGAGCTTTGTACCAGCCTCCTCAATGTGCGCTTCTACTGGCGAAGATGAGCCACAATGGGTGAAGGGGAGGATTGTCCCTGGATTCGAGATCTTTAACGATGTATTTGACTGGCATGTCGGGTTTATCAAGACCGCTGAGAACTTCTGGGATGAAGAGGTCATGACTCAGTGTATTACTTGGGACAGATTCGAGCCTGAAGAGGTTGTCACTAGAATATGTTAGCTGCCAGTCTGAAAGGGAAAGAGAAGATGGCAGAAATAGAGATGGAGATGGGGGATTTGAAGATTTCCTCGGATATACCTCAAGGGCCTCTGCTGAATCAGGAAGCTAATGAACAAGCTGCAGTAGCATCGACCTCTAAAGAGGCAGAAGAAGACTCCAGCTTAGACTGTCTTTTTATTCCAGAACTTTTTTATGATGTAAATGACAATTATAATATTATTAACAAGGCAAACGATTTCTCTTACTTGTGCGATGTTTCCAATGATTTCAACATGCATGAACATGATCATATTCCATCAATTTTTGACATTGATTCCACTGATACGACGCCTTTTAATCTTGGAACCTCGAAAAATCCGAAAGAAATTCTAATAGCATCAAATATAACTCCTGATGAGAGAAAACATTTTGAGAGAATAATAAGAAAACATGAAAAAGTCTTTGCCTGGACCTATGAGGACATGCCGGGGATCGACCGAGACGTAGCAGAACATGCTATCCTGACTTATCCAGACTATAAGCCTGTAAAACAGAAGTTGAGAAGGCTCAAGCCAGAATGGGCAGACAAGGTCAAAGAGGAAATTCGGCAGCAGATTGAGGCCAAGTTCCTTATTGAAGTGCAATATCCTACATGGTTGGCAAATGTGGTCCCTGTAGCGAAGAAGAATGGGAAGGTCAGGGTGTGTGTGGATTATCGAGATCTGAACAAGGCCGGCCCTAAAGATGATTTTCCACTACCCCATATCGATGTGTTGATAGACAGTGCCGCTAACTGCGCGATGTACAGCTTTAGAGATGGTTACGTGGGCTACAACCAGATCCTGAACAAAATAGCTGACCGGGTTAAAACCGCTTTCATCACAGAATGGGGGACCTACGCCTACCGGGTTATGCCTTTTAGCCTGAAGAATGCAGGGGCCACATACCAGAGGATGGCGACCAAGATTCTAAGCGACCTGATCCACAAGGAGGTAGAGGTGTATGTCGATGACATGATGGTCAAATCAGCCACACAAGAGGGCCACTTTGAAGCTCTAGAGAAGTTCTTCACCAGGATTGATAAGTACAATCTGCGACTTAACCCCAAGAAGTGCATTTTCGGAGTGACTTCAGGAAAACTATTGGGACACGTCATCAGCCAGAGGGGAATAGAAATTGACCCAGACAAGGTGAAGGCCATCAGAGAGATGCCTGTGCCGCAAAAAGAAAAGGATGTAAGGAGCTTCCTGGGCAAGCTGCAGTACGTTAGCCGATTTATTGCCAAGCTCACTTCAATATGCGAGCCTGTTTTTAAACTGCTTAGAAAGAACCAACCTGTGGTCTGGAATGAAAACTGCCAAAAAGCCTTTGAGAGCATCAGGGAATATCTGTTGAATCCGCCAGTGCTAAGGCCACCGCAACCGATCAAACCGCTTATCCTATATCTGGCGGTAGAGGGTAGTTCTGTGGGTGCCATGATGGCTCAAGAAGATGAATTTGGGGTGGAATTCGCAATTTATTACCTTAGCAAGAAGTTCTTGGCTCATGAGATAAAATATGCTGAAGTAGAGAAAATCTGCCTCGCGGTGATTTGGGCATCAAAGAAACTGAGACATTACTTCCACTCATACAAAGTTCAGGCAGTAGCCAAGCAGAATCCGTTAAGATATTTGCAGGAAGCACCGTCTTTGCTTGGTAAGATGGGGAGGTGGCTGCTCTTGCTACAGGAGTTCGATGTGCAATACATCACTCGCAAAACTATTAAGGGGCGAGCCGTAGCCGAATTTCTTGCTGAGCATCCTATTCAAGGAGACACTCCCGAGTTCACCTTTCCAGATGAGAGCATAGTCGCGATTTCTGTCCAAGGATGGTAGTTACACTTCGACGGGGCAGTGAATAACAGAGGGGCCGGAGTTTGAATCATTTTGACAACCCCAGATAATGAGAAACTCCCCTTAGCCAAGAAGCTGAGAAACAAAGCAACCAACAATGAAGCCGAATACGAAGCATGCACTTTCGGGCTGGAAGCTCTGGCTGCATTGGGGGCAAAGAATGTAGAAGTCTTTGGTGACTCATCCTTGGTGATTAACCAGGTCCGAGGTGAGTGGGCTGTAAAAGAAGAGCGGCCGGTACCCTATGTTGAATATTTGAAAGAGGTATGTGGGCAGTTTGAGACTTGCACTTTCCACTTCGTGCCGAGAGATGAGAATCATCTAGCTGATGCGTTGGCAACCTTAGTGTCGATGTGGGATAATCCTGAAGGAGTAGCTATGAAGCCAATACTAATTTCGAGTTCTGAGAAGCCCAGCTTCGAGATCAAGCCTGTAATGGAAGTAGAAGTGGCGGATGGGAAGCCATGGTACTTTGACATTATGAATTACTTGGAAAATAATAGGTTTCCAAAGGAAGCTACTGAGAAAGACCAGAGGATGATCCGGAAACTATCTACTCAGTTCATATCCTTGGAAGGAGTGTTGTACAAAAGACAAGCCGACAGGATTCAGCTCAGGTGCTTGAATGAAAAAGAAGCTCGCAAAGTGATGGAGGAGACCCATGCAGGTGTCTGTGGGGCTCACATGAACGGTTTGACCCTGGCTAAGAAGATCATGAGACAAGGCTTTTATTGGCTTACGATAGACAATGATTGCTCGAAATATGTGAAGCAATGCCAGTTGTGCCAACAATACGCAGACTTGAGACACCTACCAGTATCAGAACTACACAACCTGACATCACCTTGGCCTTTCGGTGCTTGGGGGATAGATATCATTGGAGAGATTCGCCCTACGGCATCCAATGGGCACAGATACATCATAGTCACAATTGACTATTTTACCAAATGGGTAGAGGCGGAATCCTTCAAAAAGATTGACGCAAGGGATATGGCCAAGTTCATAGAGAGGAATCTGATCTGCAGATATGGCCTCCCTCACCACATAGTGTCTGACAATGGAGTGCAGTTCATGGGGGAAACCAGGAAGCTCCTCGAGAGGTATGGCGTTGAACATTATAAATCCTCTCCCTACCGACCCCAAGCAAATGGAGCTAGAGGCCGCTAATAAAAATATGAAAAAGATCCTATCCAAGATGGTCCAAACCTACAAAGACTGGGCTGAAAAGTTACCCTTCGCCCTGTGGGGATATAGGACAACGGTAAGGACATCTATGGGTGCTACACCATTTTCCCTGGTATACGGGATGGAAGCAGTATTGCCAATTGAGATAGAGCTCAAGTCGCTGAGAGTGGTCATGGAAGCCCCAATTTCGGAGGCCGAATGGGCACGACAGAGGCTACAGCACTTAAACTTACTGGACGAGAGTAGGCTGAAAGCTCATTATCATAATCAGATTTACCAAAAGAGATTGGCCAGGACTTTCGAGAAGAAGGTGAGAAAGCATCTGCTGAAAGAAGGGGACTTAGTGTTCAAGCAGATGAGGCCAGGCATGCCAGATATCAAAGGGAAGTTCAGACCAACCTGGGAGGGGCCGTATATCCTTAAGAAGCTGTTGTCCAAAGGAGCCGCAATCTTGTCGGATAGTGATGGAAACGAATTCAAAGAGCCGATCAATGTCGACAGACTCAAAAGGTTCCATGGCTAAAGACCAAAATAAAAAGAAGAGAATAAAATGCCTTGCAGGTCAAAAACCGAAAAAAGGCGGCCGTGCTAAAATTGGGCGTCTCGACAGGGTGAAAACAGAAAAAAGGCATCTTGTGCCAAAATGAGAGGCACGAGAGAAAATGTCCGATCGTGAAAACCCGAGAGGGCCGATTGGTAACAGGAGTTGATTCTGTTAAAATTTGGTTTCATGTATTAATAGGGCGTACGCGGTTGAGTAAATGTCAAAACTGATCATATATGCTGAAATTATATGGAAATGTACACAATTTCGTGAAATAGAGTGAATATTATTCTTTTCATTTTTGTCATTTTCTAGTTCTGCATTAAAAGGAAATGTCACACTAAAAGAAGTACATATGTAAGCTAAGCTAAGTCCTGCTGCTGCTCTCGCCAACCAGATGCTTGAGCCCTCGTGTCCTGTTATCAGATGCTGGACTAAGGATCCACTTCTTGTATTCGCTAGTTGAAGACACAGAATGATTGCCAAACCTCGGAATAACAGTCTTCACCGGCAGCTTGCTCCACAGCTCATGATACCGAGAAGCAAATGCAGCCGAAAGAGCTCCTCCCCGGAAAGATAAGGGAACCCTCACAATGTCCTGGGTCATCCCGAGCTGACGCGTACATCGAGAAGTGATGTAGAAGGTGGCTCGACGGAGCCCACAGAGGGGAACACACCCCGATGGCCCATCAATGACCACATGAGCCAGTGGGAGCCAGGCAGACGTAAAACTAATATCGTCATCTGATAGCTCGCCAAATCTAGTAATGCCTTCACCAGCAGTGACACACCCGTACAGTTGTCGACGTGGAAGAAAATGGCTCGGCGAGTACTGTGGAGTAACTCGAGGAGGTGGCTCGGACAGTATCCTCAGTTTCTCTTGCAGCCAGATCTGAAAAAAAAAGAAGAAAAAAAAAAGAAGAAAAGAAAAAGCCGCTGGAGTAAGTAGGGTTTACTTCAGGCAAAAATAAGGCACAGGGTTGTGTGAAAATCCGAAAGGACGCACCTCCTGCTAAGAAAAGCTAGTGTGAAAATCCATAAGGGATGCACTACCTTTAAAATAATGACGTACCTGGAGCAATACGGGGCTGCCAGTAAAGGTAGTAGTGGATGCAAAGCTCATAGCGTCCAAGCCCAGAATGGTCTCAGCCATAATAAAGGGTAAGGGTGATAATCCCAGATGAAAGTCGCTCATAACTTCGAACAAGCGAGGGTCACCTGTCAAACCCCCCGGAACAACAGTGAGGAAGTTTACCATGCAAAACAAGAATATGGTGCTTACCCGATAAGTGGGGATGTCAGTGAACTGATCCAGAGCCTCGATCAGTGGCCCCAGGGCAAAGGAAGAGCCCAGAGAAATCAGCCGGACGGACTCAGAGGAAGGTATGCCGAGAGCCATAGCTATGTCCCGAGTCTGGAGTAGGCCGCAATGGGGGATGCAAGGCAGAGCGCTAGGAGGGAACCAGGCTCCAAGAATGGCAGCTAACTCTTCAGACAAAGGGCACAGTTCTTGGTAAGTGAACCTGAAGACGTGAAACCGGGGGTTCCAGAAGTGGGTCGCCGCTAGAAGAAGGTTCTGATCAACTTTGACCTGACACAGGTATTTCAGCCCAGACAGAGAGGAAAGGGGGCCTTCTTCCCAAATGTGCTTGTCATCTAAGATACGGTGCATTCTTTGGACTAGAGAGGAAGACATGCTAGGAAAAATAAAGGGCTCAAGATGTTGGAAAATGAAGAGACACAAGAGGAGCAATATTTTGTAAGAATTTATAGGGAGGTGTCACCGACGGCCTACCCGTCTCTCCTAAGAGACAGCCTGTCCGTCGGTAAAGATCCACCTGGCAGACGCATACGTCAACATTGCATTCATCGTGCGCATTAATTCGCATTTATTGAGAGACAGACGGCCAGCCCGTCGGTCGCTCCTACAGACGCCCAGCCCGTCGGTCACGAAACTCTATATAAGGGCGAGTGACAGACGGACCAGCGGCACTGTCACTTTCACTCTTCCTCTCCTAAACGGTTCTTTTAGCCTTTTTTTGTGCATTTTAAGCCTTTTTCTCATTTTCTTTGCAATTTCTTCATCTTTTTGCATTCTCCACCCGCCGGACGCTCAAATATTCATTTTTTTATACTTCTCGCGACCACAAGTAAGTAAATAACTACTTTTTTAATTAATTCAATTTATTTTTTCTTCATTTCTTCTTCCTTTAACCTTAGAAATGATTAGAATGCTTTAGATGCCTTAAAATTTAGGGTGAATGCTGCCCGTTTTCTTTATTTATTTATTTATTACTTTTTGTAGTGCAATTAATCTGAACCTTTGCATGATCACATAGGAATAGAATTTTTCTATAACTTTATTGCTTTAGAGTTATACTTTCTAGCGCACTTTTCTGTGTGGTTGAGGCCTGAGGCCATGTTGTTGGGGACACACTCTTGCCGGGGTGCGTCCCATTTATGCACATATATAGTTGTTGAGGCCTGAGGCCTAGTTTGATGCCTTTTTATGCAGGAGGTTGGGCACACCCTTGCCGGGGTGCTGCCCGAATTTTTATTTTTTATTCTAAAATTGAATATTTTTGTGTATAATGCATGCCTTGGGGCCTAGGAAGCCCAGTTTTATTCGCTTTAAATATTTCCATGCCAATTGCATGTTTCTTTTGTTTTGATATGTGCGAAGCATGTTGGGCAACTTCCTTTGACAGGACATTCGCCCCTTTTTATTTATTATCCGTTTTTTTATCTCATTTTCGGGCCGCCATTGCCCTGGTGAGGCCTGAATGGGCTTTCACCTTGAAAATAAATCTAATAATGACTGTTTTGTCAAATTTTCGCTATCTAATTTTTTCCCTTGCAGGATGCCTCCTAGACGCAGAGCTCCGCAAGCCCAGCCCGAGGTCGTAGTTTCGGGTTGGATGGACGATGAGTCGGCTTAGAGATATAGAGCATTGGCCCAGGTAGAGATTCGAGCTAGCCGCTTCGTATCCCGGCCATTCCTAGAGGCCCTGGGGATGGCCCTCGAGTTTGATATGCTTGTCGAGGGTGCCGGCTGGACAGAGTTCCTTGACCCCTTTTTCCAGACTTTCCCAGAGGCTACTCTCCAGGTCCTAGCCACCCTCCGCTACGGCGGTTTTCAGAGGTCAGATACCGAGCCAGGGGTGGTCTAGTTCTGGTTCGACGGCGACCATTACAGTATTACCAGGCAGAGATTCGCACAGACCATGGGGCTCCCTATAGAGGAGGGGGTCGAGATCCCATGGCAAGCGGTGAGACGCGCCCACTGGGCGGCCATTACCCTACCGGGAGTGCTGTATGAGCATGATATAGCGAAGAGCACCGTACTGGTGTCTCAGGCACTCCGGTATTTGCACAGAGTGCTATCCAGTTCGTACCTTGGTCGAGCTGGTAATCCAAGGTCGCTTAATGCGGCCGAGATCTGGAGCCTCTGGGCTATGGTGGCAGGCCAGCGCCTCAACATTAGCCATGAGATCTTGGCTAACCTGACTAGAGTCAGCAGAGGATTGACACCGGTGGTGATAGTGGGAGGAGTCATCACTGGGTTGCTTTTGAGGTTGGGAGTTGCCCTAGACAGGTTGAGAGGACCCTTGGATGAGGGGATCCATGTGGATGCCGCAGCAGCAGTGCAGATGGGGATGATCTCCCCAATATCAGGGCAGGCAGAGGCCTACAGAGTGCTGTCCATTCACGAGACCCGGTGGATGTTCTCACTTCCACCCTTGGGTCCAGATCCGAAGCAGCCAGAGCAGCAGCCTCCTCAGCCGGAGCAGCAGCCTCCACAGCCGGAGCAGCAGCCTCCACATCCAGAGCAGCCTCATCCTCCACACCCAGAGCCAGAGCCTCAGACTGTGCCACCGCCACCACAGCAGGAGCAGCCCAAGACCCCATCGGATTTCGACATGGAGTTCACGATGGATGAGCTCTTTGCCGCCTCACCGGCATCCAGAGCACCGACTCCTGTCCCATCGCTGAGTGTCAGGGTGCAGAGGACTACCCACGGGCCCCCCGAGAGGTATCACCCATATTTTCGAGGCGACCCAGGGGCATCCACCTCCACGGTACAGCCGCCAGAGCCACCACAGCAGCAGCCAGCACAGCCTGACTTCTCTCAGCTCCTCACGTCTATGTTCACAGCCCTAGAGCGATGACAGGATGAGAGGGATAGAGCTATACATGAGAGGTTAGACCGCCAGCAGGCTGCTATTCAGGAGCAGTCCCAGTCGATAGAGCGGTTAACCCAGGAGCAGGCCGACTACATCGAGCACACAGCACAAGAGCAGGCTCGGGTCATAGAGGCCTTTAGAGATGAGCAGGCGAGGCTGATCGAGCAGGTTGCCCAAGGTCAGAGGGAGCTTAGGCAGTAGATCGCTCATGATTTGAGGGCGTCTCAGGACCAGGCGTCTCAGAGGGTTAATATGACCCTACAGATGATCGACGAGTCACTTGACTCTCTAAGATCCAAGGTCCAGGCGATAAAGGGGATCCTCCCACCCTTGTCTCAGACCATGAGGTAGTTCAGAGAGCAGACGGAGCAGCACCTAGAGCATATGAGGAAGGCCGCCAGCGAGCAGACCATTCAGATGAGCCAGGCGTTCAAGAAGTTAGGAGGCACAGTTTCAGAGACCTTAGGGTTCATGAGGACTTGCACCCAGCCCTTCTTGGATGGCTATGCTCAGATCCAATTCCGACAGATCCATGATACTAGGGCAGGACCCTCCACGGCTCAGCCTCCACCTCCGGCACGGCCAGCTCTGCCTCCACCTCCGCCAGGGACAGTGCACATATTAGATGATGAGGATCCCGATGAACCCTCTGACTACACACCCCTCTGATATTTAAGGAGTCATATTTTCATATTTTTGTACATTTTGACTTTGTATATACATTGTACGAAAATAGACATTGCTAGTGAAAAACTTTTGTTTTCAAGATTTATGCATTTATGCAGTTATTTATGATTCATTCGTATTACAGATGGATATATGCTTTCACATTTACTCATATTCCAAAACAAGGAAAACCAAAAAATGGTGAAAGATGATGAATAACAACTCAATAAAAAGAATATAAATGAAACATGGCATGACAAATAAAGCAAAATCACGCCATTAATAGACAGGTTAAAAGATGACAATTCAAACATGAACTAACAAAATCTTTTATCACACAGGTACAGAGAAACATCGATCCGAACACAGGCGTCGATTAAAAGTCCGAACAAGGGCACCTAAGATTCATTTTTTTGGAACGAGGAAACCTGGCAAGGTCCCCCCCCCCCTCTTCACATCGAGTTTGTAGTTGGAGAGCGCTACATCTCCTCAACCCTGCGCAAGCCGAGACGAGGCCAGCAGAAGCAGAAGCTGTAGTTAGAGAAACACTGCTCTTCACACCGAGTTTATAGTCAGAGAGTGCTACATCTCCTCAACCCTGCGCAAGCCGAGACGAGGCCAGCAGAAGCAGAAGCTGCGGTTAGAGAAATGCTGTGGTTAGAGAAACACTGCTCTTCACATTGAGATTACAGTCAGAGAGTGCTGCATCTCACAAACTCCGTGCAGGCCAAGACGAGGCTAGCGGAACACTGGTGGTAGAACAGACCACAAGTCGGGATTGTAGCCAGAGAGTGCTGCATCTCACGGTTCACGCGGCAGCCAGAGAGCGCTATGCACCTTGCAGATCAGATGGGGGTTAGCAAGGGAACTTCAGATCGAAGCTGTGGTTAGAAAAACACCGCTCTTCACATCGGGATTGTAGCCAGAGAGTGCTGCATCTCACGATTCACGCGGTAGCCAGAGAGCGCTACGCACCTTGCAGATTAGATGGGGGTTAGCAAGGGAACTTCACATCGAAGCTGTGGTTAGAAAAACACCGCTCTTCACATTGTGTAACACCCCAAATCGGGCCTAGTCGGAATCGGAAAGCTAAGTCAGTTAAGTGAAGGGTATTTTGGTAATTTATGCATGAGTAATATGGATAATAAGGATTTAATTGCTAAGAGATTAACTAAATAAGTTTAGTGAATGAATTATCTAGTGGAACATGTGTATGGTATGTAAGAAGTGATTGGATAAGATTGTGACACTTGGGTTTGTAGGATGATGACAAGTGGCTTATAAGGAATTGTTAGAGTATGCTTGAAGTATATGGAAGTAGGATGTGAGTGGGCTAAGAAATGATATGGTGTGAGTGGTGTTTGGTGTATTGAAGATATTTATTCAAGAATTGTTTGTGTGTGTATGGAGTATGGTGCAAGGTGGAACAAGTCAAAAGATGGATTAAGGAACCAATAAGATTTGGACACATGGCTTGTGGTAGGTGTGCATTAAGTGTGAAAAAGAAAATCAAAGTGAAAGAAAAAGAGGAGTCCACGTTGGTTTCCTTTCATTTTCCCGATTTTCCATTTCCTTTTCTTGTCTTCCCTTTCTTTGTTCCATCTTTTGGTTTTGAATGAATTAGAAGTGATTTAGTGGAGATTGGAAGCAAGATTGTTAAGGTAAGTTGAGATTTTAGGGTTCCTATGTTTGAGTTCTTTTTTCTACTCCTAGTTTTGGTTAAGTTATGATTGAATTAAGAATTATGGGTTTGTTTGTGCAAGTAATTGGTGATAAGAAGAATCAAAGTAAAGGAAAAGAGAAGATTTAAAGCTTGAAGAGAACAACTATTGTGCAACAAGAGGTTTGGGAGTGGATTCCTTTAATTGAGTTTTATTTGGTTTTTCCCCTAAATTCTTATTGAGCTATGTATGTATATTTGTATATGGTTTCCAGTAAATTGAGTGATTAAGATGATTCTTATGCATGTATTTGTTTGGGTAAATGTATTAATAATGCATGAAGTGGCTTAAGTTGAAGGTGTGTGAGAATTGGAAGTGAAGTGTGTAATTGGGGTAAACCCTGTTTCGTTCTCATCTGACCCTTGTGCAATGTTTTGGTCATAAGTGGAGTTTTAGAACCCCAAATCATGTGATTCTTGAACCATTAGAACCATGAATTCCATTACTTTAAATAACTTAGAAATAGCCTCGGGCCAATTATTGTTCTAAGACCCTGAATATTTGATGATACCGTAGTGTTTCTTTTTGTGACGGGTTGTTTGACCAGTATGGGTTGTGGAGTGTATATCTGGAGTTCTAGATGTCCAATTTCTGTGAAACTTGTTTCATTTGAAAGCTAAGACGTAGGAGAACATTTGTTAAGAAGACCATTTTTCCTAAACACGAGGTTTAGAGGTCGGATTTCGCGATACTATTTTATAGTAGAAAGCAGTCCGTTTGGTAGCTGAGGCGAGCCTCTGTCGCGAGCGCGACAAGGGTCGCGACCTCGCGACAGAAAAATATGTTTTGAGCCTTTTATTCTTTATTTTTGGGTCTAGGGGTGACCCTGATCAATCCCGTATCTTTCCCATCAGTTATTATGCATGTTTAGGGTAATTAAATGGCTATATCAGTAGTTATTGTTGGGAAAAACTTAGGAGTATGATTAAGATTAGTGATTTAGATAGTAAATAACAATAGATATAACCTTGTGAAGGTAGGTTTTTGGATGAGTACTAATATGTATTGATCTCATGAATAACCTAAGCATGAGGTACCATATGTATGAATGATGAATGGTAAATAGTATTGACATTATAGATTATATAAATGGATATTATTTGTGGCATGTTTTATCGAAATTATTGATATGAATATTGGATTTATGTTGTTAATGATGTGTGGCTTGCTGGAGATGAGGTAAGAGACCTTTGGATATGTTTCGTGTGTTTGTGGGTGAGTTTAAGGAAGGAAAGATCTTGCAAAATTCTGCAGATTTTCGGAATCATGACTCTGTCGCGATCGCGACAATGTCGCGAGCGCGACAGAGATTGATGATTTTGATGCTGTGCTGTCGCGACCCCGCGATAGCAATAGCTTGTCTGCTCTCTGTCGCGAGCGCGACAACCGTCGCGATCGCGACAGAGCACACTGTTGGCCTGTGCCATCGCGAGCACGCGATTTGTCGCGACCCCGCGATAGCAATACTTGCCCTCTGTCGCGAGCGCGACAGAGCCGGGCCTTCTCTCCTTCCCGTAATCGCGAAGCCGTCGCGCGCGCGCAGCGAAGAGACTATGGTCTCTGTCTCGAGCGCGACAGGGATCGCGAGCGCGACAGTTGTGTGGTGTTGAATGAGTTTTCTTCAGGGATTCCAATGTTTGAGTTCCGAACTTGTGATGCCTTTAGGTGTATTCTTTGACTATGTTATGAAGTATGTTAATATAGTTGAATGTATTATGCATATCTATATTTATGATCTTTCTCTAAGATTATTATGACATGCTTAAGTGTAAATTGTATGATGCATTACTGACTTTATGATTTTATTCATATGTCTCACCTATTGTTGATTATGTATAATGATATAAATCATGTGATGTGAAATATGACTTGTATGATGCATGACCTGCGAGAGTCAGTCTAGTGGATAGTTAGGCATGCCTAATAGAGTCTTTGTAGCTGCAGCGCCCTTTGAACGATTTGGACCCTGATCAGGTCCCACGACTGGTTCCTCACGAACCCTTTGATATGAAATGTTTTTGGAATGTGGAAAAAGATGATGTTGCTTTTCGACTTGTACCTGTATGGTACATTATATTATATGTTCCCTCTGAGGTTTACCCGGTCAGAGATCGGGCTATATGTTCCCTCATGAGGTCTCTTCCTCAGTACTCGTTATCCACTATTTTGAGTCAGCAGGTATTCTGTCTATTTTGCCTAATGAGAATATGAGAATATGATATCCGAATGTGTAAGATTTCGGTCATGTGAACCAGTTATGAAATCGAATGTGTTTATGAATCTCTGATTGGGTTAGATGTAACTCTGACCTGTATATTGTACCTTTGTGGTTATCTGTAAATGGTCTTGTTTATAGTATGCGTATGTGAAGTTGGTCTGTCACATAATATGGATACTACACTTCTGTATAGTAATGAGATAAATTAATATGTATGTGAATGCAAATCTGAATTACTGAATACTATGGTTAAAGTCTATATATATATAAACGTGAATATGTATTGTTAATTACTAAGATTAAGTATACTGATTTGTATACTTAGGAATGTGATCTTAAACCAAAATATGTAACAAATTTAATACGATGCTATATAGCTCCTTATTATTAGCTATTGTAGTAATTACGGTATGTTATTATGTGTTTACGTTTCATGGCATGATAATTTGTAATAAGTTTACGCAGTGGAAGTGTGGTGTTTTGACATCATCTCTTGGGTTTGGATAAATATAATGATTTTGGCAAAATAATTGGGTGTGTTAATAATAATGAGTGTATGAGTGTGGTTAAGAATATTCGAGTGCATGGCTATATTATACAAGCATGTATATTTATTTGTCAGGATTTTATGTATTCACCTTCGTGTATGTGGTATGCCTTGGCGACCGTTGTGAATGGTCGTCTATATTTTTGTGCTTTCCCCACTAAGCGTTATCGCTTAGCACGGGTTCTTTTTCCCCTGCAGGTGGCAGGTTTGCTTCTGTTCGAGTCGCGCATCTGCAGAGTCGGCCACATAGGAGTTAGAAGTGATGTATTTTGTTGAATTTCTGTAGCCTGGATTTTGTAATTCTGATGAATATGTATATGTAATAATATGTAAAGATACTTATATAATATTCTGGGCCATGTAAATATTTGTATAGCGATGTTTGGAGAATAACTTCTATTGTATGCTTGTAAGTTTTCACAACTGTATGCTTTTGATTAGTGTATGCGCATTTGCGAAATATGCATGTCCAAATCTACTCCTCAAGTTTTAAATTCTTCCGTATTTTAGTATGCTTTGTCTCGCTTCAGTCCGGTACACACCTACTCGTACGGTCTCCTACTCCATCGCGGATGGGTTCGTCCACGTATGAATTGGGGTGTTACATTTAGTGGTATCAGAGCATAAGATTCTGGTTGCCTTATTTGTTTGAGTATTGGGTCTTTGTATGTTACTTGTTATGTGTCGAGTCTTTGTTTGAGCGTCAGTTTTGTGTCGTGGCCTAATGCAGATGTGTCTTGTCCTGTGTGTTGTGTTAGATGGAGTCCGACCTTAGTGAGAAGGTGGGCGAGACGACCGATAATGTGAACCCAATTAGTGCTAATCAAAGTGTTTCATTTCTGTGCACCTTTTGGTTAGCATTCCGGTCCTGTTTCTAATAATAGAACATTAGTGCAAGGATTAATTCGAATTTTGGATAGACTGACTGTTCCTAGGATTTCTCAAGGTTTTGTTCTGAGTGTATCTCAGTAAAGTAAGATATCGTGTAAGTGGATGAGTATTTGGATTTCATAAGGTTTTGGTAGTACTCTATATACCTGTCAGCTATCTCCAGAAAAAAAAATATTTGAATAAAAGCATATTAAATCATGGGGATGGGACTAAATGCATCATTACAGCATTACTTGCATTTTCTCAGCATCATTCTGCATACATGAGCCATCACATTTTCATTGCATCGTAATCCCTTTGATCATACATGAACAGCATTTGTATATGTGTTTTGATTGAGAGAAAGCTGACAGGGTGTACGTGTACTATTTTCTATTAGGAACAAGAGTAGTAGTGATAAATTTAAGCAAGTAAGTGGATAGAATTGTCAACTTCTGTATAAGATGATTAAATAATAAGTACTGTAAGATTTATGTGATAGTATAAAAAGTGAAAATAAAATTGTGACTAGTGATACCAGTAATCTAGGAGGAAACGTTATAGTCATTTTGATCAAGGAAAGAGTATAGTGAGTGTGTGAACGATTCTGTATTTAAAAGACGAGAGGTGTTATGAGGAAGGAGTTAAGTGAAAAGATTGACATGATAGAGATAGAATGCAAACGATCTGTAACTCAAAATTTTGGAGATGTTTATTTTAGTGAGAAGAATTTCTACTATATGTCCTGATATTAGTAAAAATGACTTGGATAGTATAATGTTAGTGTGTGAATGCTAGTAATAAAGATTTTTGGAGTTTAGAAAATCGGATATAAGTGAATTTCGAGGACGAAATTCTTTTAAGGAGGGTAGATTTGTAACACCCCAAATCGGGCCTAGTCGGAATCGGAAAGCTAAGTCAGTTAAGTGAAGGGTATTTTGGTAATTTATGCATGAGTAATATGGATAATAAGGATTTAATTGCTAAGAGATTAACTAAATAAGTTTAGTGAATGAATTATCTAGTGGAACATGTGTATGGTATGTAAGAAGTGATTGGATAAGATTGTGACACTTGGGTTTGTAGGATGATGACAAGTGGCTTATAAGGAATTGTTAGAGTATGCTTGAAGTATATGGAAGTAGGATGTGAGTGGGCTAAGAAATGATATGGTGTGAGTGGTGTTTGGTGTATTGAAGATATTTATTCAAGAATTGTTTGTGTGTGTATGGAGTATGGTGCAAGGTGGAACAAGTCAAAAGATGGATTAAGGAACCAATAAGATTTGGACACATGGCTTGTGGTAGGTGTGCATTAAGTGTGAAAAAGAAAATCAAAGTGAAAGAAAAAGAGGAGTCCACATTGGTTTCCTTTCATTTTCCCGATTTTCCATTTCCTTTTCTTGTCTTCCCTTTCTTTGTTCCATCTTTTGGTTTTGAATGAATTAGAAGTGATTTAGTGGAGATTGGAAGCAAGATTGTTAAGGTAAGTTGAGATTTTAGGGTTCCTATGTTTGAGTTCTTTTTTCTACTCCTAGTTTTGTTTAAGTTATGATTGAATTAAGAATTATGGGTTTGTTTGTGCAAGTAATTGGTGATAAGAAGAATCAAAGTAAAGGAAAAGAGAAGATTTAAAGCTTGAAGAGAACAACTATTGTGCAACAAGAGGTTTGGGAGTGGATTCCTTTAATTGAGTTTTATTTGGTTTTTCCCCTAAATTCTTATTGAGCTATGTATGTATATTTGTATATGATTTCCAGTAAATTGAGTGATTAAGATGATTCTTATGCATGTAGTTGTTTGGGTAAATGTATTAATAATGCATGAAGTGGCTTAAGTTGAAGGTGTGTGAGAATTGGAAGTGAAGTGTGTAATTGGGGTAAACCCTGTTTCGTTCTCATCTGACCCTTGTGCAATGTTTTGGACATAAGTGGAGTTTTAGAACCCCAAATCATGTGATTCTTGAACCATTAGAACCATGAATTCCATTACTTTAAATAACTTAGAAATAGCCTCGGGCCAATTATTGTTCTAAGACCCTAAATATTTGATGATACCGTAGTGTTTCTTTTTGTGATGGGTTGTTTGACCAGTATGGGTTGTGGAGTGCATATCTGGAGTTCTAGATGTCCAATTTCTGTGAAACTTGTTTCATTTGAAAGCTAAGACGTAGGAGAACATTTGTTAAGAAGACCATTTTTCCTAAACACGAGGTTTAGAGGTCGGATTTCGCGATACTATTTTATAGTAGAAAGCAGTCCGTTTGGTAGCTGAGGCGAGCCTCTGTCGCGAGCGCGACAAGGGTCGCGACCTCGCGACAGAAAAATATGTTTTGAGCCTTTTATTCTTTATTTTTGGGTCTAGGGGTGACCCGGATCAATCCCGTATCTTTCCCATCAGTTATTATGCATGTTTAGGGTAATTAAATGGCTATATCAGTAGTTATTGTTGGGAAAAACTTAGGAGTATGATTAAGATTAGTGATTTAGATAGTAAATAACAATAGATATAACCTTGTGAAGGTAGGTTTTTGGATGAGTACTAATATGTATTGATCTCATGAATAACCTAAGCATGAGGTACCATATGTATGAATGATGAATGGTAAATAGTATTGACATTATAGATTATATAAATGGATATTATTTGTGGCATGTTTTATCGAAATTATTGATATGAATATTGGATTTATGTTGTTAATGATGTGTGGCTTGCTGGAGATGAGGTAAGAGACCTTTGGATATGTTTCGTGTGTTTGTGGGTGAGTTTTAGGAAGGAAAGATCTTGCAAAATTCTGCAGATTTTCGGAATCATGACTCTGTCGCGATCGCGACAATGTCGCGAGCGCGACAGAGATTGATGATTTTGATGCTATGCTGTCGCGAGCACGCGACGCTGTCTTGACCCCGCGATAGCAATAGCTTGTCTGCTCTCTGTCGCGAGCGCGACAACCATCGCGATCGCGACAGAGCACACTGTTGGCCTGTGCCATCGCGAGCACGCGATTTGTCGCGACCCCGCGATAGCAATACTTGCCCTCTGTCGCGACCGCGACAATATCGCGAGCGCGACAGAGCCGGGCCTTCTCTCCTTCCTGTAATCGCGAAGCCGTCGCGCGCGCGCAGCGAAGAGACTATGGTCTCTGTCTCGAGCGCGACAGGGATCGCGAGCGCGACAGTTGTGTGGTGTTGAATGAGTTTTCTTCAGGGATTCCAATGTTTGAGTTCCGAACTTGTGATGCCTTTAGGTGTATTCTTTGACTATGTTATGAAGTATGTTAATATAGTTGAATGTATTATGCATATCTATATTTATGATCTTTCTCTAAGATTATTATGACATGCTTAAGTGTAAATTGTATGATGCATTACTGACTTTATGATTTTATTCATATGTCTCACCTATTGTTGATTATGTATAATGATATAAATCATGTGATGTGAAATATGACTTGTATGATGCATGACCTGCGAGAGTCAGTCTAGTGGATAGTTAGGCATGCCTAATAGAGTCTTTGTAACTGCAGCGCCCTTTGAACGATTTGGACCCTGATCAGGTCCCACGACTGGTTCCTCGCGAACCCTTTGATATGAAATGTTTTTGGAATGTGGAAAAAGATGATGTTGCTTTTCGACTTGTACCTGTATGGTACATTATATTATATGTTCCCTCTGAGGTTTACCCGGTCAGAGATCGGGCTATATGTTCCCTCATGAGGTCTCTTCCTCAGTACTCGTTATCCACTATTTTGAGTCAGCAGGTATTCTGTCTATTTTGCCTAATGAGAATATGAGAATATGATATCCGAATGTGTAAGATTTCGGTCATGTGAACCAGTTATGAAATCGAATGTGTTTATGAATCTCTGATTGGGTTAGATGTAACTCTGACCTGTATATTGTACCTTTGTGGTTATCTGTAAATGGTCTTGTTTATAGTATGCGTATGTGAAGTTGGTCTGTCACATAATATGGATACTACACTTCTGTATAGTAATGAGATAAATTAATATGTATGTGAATGCAAATCTGAATTACTGAATACTATGGTTAAAGTCTATATATATATAAACGTGAATATGTATTGTTAATTACTAAGATTAAGTATACTGATTTGTATACTTAGGAATGTGATCTTAAACCAACATATGTAACAAATTTAATACGATGCTATATAGCTCCTTATTATTAGCTATTGTAGTAATTACGGTATGTTATTATGTGTTTACGTTTCATGGCATGATAATTTGTAATAAGTTTACGCAGTGGAAGTGTGGTGTTTTGACATCATCTCTTGGGTTTGGATAAATATAATGATTTTGGCAAAACAATTGGGTGTGTTAATAATAATGAGTGTATGAGTGTGGTTAAGAATATTCGAGTGCATGGCTATATTATACAAGCATGTATATTTATTTGTCAAGATTTTATGTATTCACCTTCGTGTATGTGGTATGCCTTGGCGACCGTTGTGAATGGTCGTCTATATTTTTGTGCTTTCCCCACTAAGCGTTATCGCTTAGCACGGGTTCTTTTTCCCGTGCAGGTGGCAGGTTTGCTTCTGTTCGAGTCGCGCATCTGCAGAGTCGGCCACATAGGAGTTAGAAGTGATGTATTTTGTTGAATTTCTGTAGCCTGGATTTTGTAATTCTGATGAATATGTATATGTAATAATATGTAAAGATACTTACATAATATTCTGGGCCATGTAAATATTTGTATAGCGATGTTTGGAGAATAACTTCTATTGTATGCTTGTAAGTTTTCACAACTGTATGCTTTTGATTAGTGTATGCGCATTTGCGAAATATGCATGTCCAAATCTACTCCTCAAGTTTTAAATTCTTCCGTATTTTAGTATGCTTTATCTCGCTTCAGTCCGGTAACACACCTACTCGTACGGTCTCCTACTCCATCGCGGATGGGTTCGTCCACGTATGAATTGGGGTGTTACACATCGGGATTGTGGCTAGAGAATGCTACGTCTCATCAACACCTACAGGTCGAGACGAGACCAATAGGGATATCTTTGCATCGCCGAACAGACCGAGACGACGTCTACCCGGCAAAAGGCACGAAAGGTAAGAACCGTCGCAGGTACGCCTTCTTTCTTTCTGTCCTTTCTTTGAGTTTTGGCTTATCTAGGCGCTTGTGCACTAGTTTTCCCAAAACTGGGGGCAACTGTAAGTACCGTGTCCCGGAGCGGTCCGGATCAGAGATTACCCTATGATGAAATCAGTATCCGAGCCTGTATAAATGGTTTGGATTTGGAGGTTTTAGTCCCATGCTCCACGAGAAACGAGTCTTTTCACCTTTCATAGGCAGAGGGGGAAGAAAACAGGGAATTTTTGAGTCAAAAAGGTATCTTTTCCTCCACAGATGGCCAGCCCGTCTGTGAGGGCCAGCCCGTCGCTTAGGGTCACAGACGGCCTGTGGTATTTTCCGACGCCCGTCGGAATGCACCGCCTCTTCCAGGCACGTCGCCTGATTTCCCAGAGCACGCAACCTTTCCGACGCCCGTCGGAATGCACCGCCTCTTCCAGGCACGCCGCCTGATTTCCCAGAGCACGCAACCTTTCCGACGCCCGTCGGTGGAAATGGCAGGGCCATCGGACCAATCCTTGTGTTAGAAGGATTCTTCCAACGCCCGTCGGTCGTGCCTGGCCTATAAAAGCTCCGGATTTTCTCTTAAAAAGGGTTCCAAAAATTTTCAAGAGGGGAAACTCTGCCAAAATTCAAGCACATTTTCTCTCTCTTCCAGCAAACACATTCATAAAGAATTTCTTTAATTAGAGGATCAAAATCATTAAAAAGAAACTAAAATTAATTAGTTTTCTTTGAATTTTGATTCCAAAGTCAATCTTTTCAGGTGTTAAGGAGGAAATAATCCATTTTCCCTTTTTGATCCTTCATTTTGCTTCTCGTGGAACGCGCGGGGCTCTAATCGACACAAGAATCTCACTTAAGCATTATCTGAGGGTAAATATTCCGGAGGGTAAATATTCCGGACTCATTCTCCACATCATTTCATCTTTGTTCCTTATTTTGTTGTTCTTTCAATTTTTGCTATTATTTTCCTTTATTTTGACTCTTTTCATCTCATTTTGTGATAAAACCCTTTTTTTGGCTTTAAAAGAGTTTTTTTTACTATTTTTTTTCGGAGACAGTGGTGACCGATGGGTCATCTTCATCACCGACGCCCATCGGTCACCCCACTCACAGACGCTCTTCCTCTTGAGTGAGCGACGGACATGTCGGTCACTTTGACTGACGCCCGTCGGTCACCCAACAGAGGCCGTCGCTGGCTCCTGTCTCCACGTTTTCAAATCTCTTCTATCTCTTTCAAAGTCTTTTTGACTTTATTTATGTTGAGTTTTCATATATTGACATCTTTTAACTTTCTGTGAGCACATACTGATTTTCTTGGATTATCCTGAGCTTGAGGGGCTATCTACCATACTCGGAGGATTTCGTCCGGTTTAGTTTTACTAACTTTCTTGGTTATTTCCTTCATTTATTTATTCATTGACTATTTTATGTACATGGATATACTCTTTTTGTATCTCATTAAGTATAAAAATGGATCAAATGTTTTATATTCAATAAGATGAGGTTTTCATAAATGTAAGGACCCAATGTCCTATTTTTATCCAATAAAAATCATCTCCATAAAAGAAAACATCCAATTTTAATAATGATGCATGCGAGGACCAAAGTTCTCAAAATAAATAATACCCCGATTTGTGTATGTATCGCACATTTATAAAAGGGAGTTGTATTCCGCTCCTTATATTATTGTAATTTATTGCTTTAACTATTTACTTGCTCATTTACGGCTTTCCAAATATGAATAAATGCGCCTTCGATTAATTGCATCGTGTGGAGAGAGAGCGAATTAATGATAATTAAAATTTGATCATAAAATAATCGAGGTAGAAATAGATGAGAAATCCCGAACCCAGCTCTGGTCTTTGGGCTCAAAGAGGCTAGAGGTCTACCCTCCAAGACACCTCTTGTGCCACGAGACTTTGGCGTTAATCCTAGGCTCCTTAGGGCGAGAGGTTTACCTTTCAAGACCCCTCTGGCTGGCCCAAAATAGATACTAGGCGCAGTCTTAGGCTCTCCGAGGCGAGAGAAACTTTCCCAATGTTCTATTGGGTGGCGACTCCATGAAACCTCCTTGTTGCCCAACATAGACACACTTGCGATTTATTGCAAGCTGCCAACGGACCCATAAATGCCCCGATTGCCATCAAGCGGGCGGTCCCACGGGCGGCCGCGGGGATCCGGCGTGCGTCACACTATGGGCTAAAGATGTGAAAAACTGAAAAGAATGAACATAAAGAGGATAAAGTTGTAATTTTGAAATTTTAATGAAAAACAAAATCATTAATTAATAAACGATAGTAATAAATGATTTTACGACTTAATGATATGGTGAAAATGACTTTATGTTTACAAATATGTATGATATTTATGCATACATGTTGATAACTAAATTGTAATAAAAGGAACAATATTAAATGATTCATGATATGCTAATGAGAATTTGAATGTTATAATATATTGACATTAAATTGCGAAAAAATTTCATGAAATTAACATAGATATGCATGATAAGTGTGTATGCATGATTAGCTAATATAAATATAGATATATAGTATGCAAGAAGTATTCATGATCAATGTTAAGTGAGACTTTGCACTATTGATTTGGAAACTTGATAATATATGTGTTATGAAGTTCATTTATTTATTTAGGGATGCTGAATGTATTGCTTGAAATGTTGCCATATTTCGTGTGGTGCATGCATTTTAAAGTTGATGCAGACAAATTCTGTGCGATGTAATGATCATAAATATATTTATGTAAATGCATGGATCTTATGAGTATTCTTATATATGTTTCTTTTGGAAAAATAAATTTGGTAGTCACCATTAAGCTTTTAGCTTTGCATGTGGTTCTTTATCGTGTATAGGTTAAAGAACAACGTTCAAGAGATAGAAGTGATCATTCCAATAGATCTGTACCAAGCTGGAGTCATATCAGGACAAAAAGAAATGGACATACTAAAAAGTGGCATTTACCTTATAATTTAGATTTGTCTTTCTTAGATTGGCATGTGAACTAGGTATACAGTTTGGAGTATCTTATGTAGTAGGAGTTTTGTTTCAAACAATTGTATTGTAGATATTAGCTTATGATGTTTTGATACTACTTATGCAGGACAACTTTGTATTATATATAATTAAT
This sequence comes from Excoecaria cochinchinensis, assembly GCA_947683425.1. Taxonomy (NCBI): domain Eukaryota; kingdom Viridiplantae; phylum Streptophyta; class Magnoliopsida; order Malpighiales; family Euphorbiaceae; genus Excoecaria; species Excoecaria cochinchinensis. The sequence goes on from CANTUQ010000110.1 coordinate 886,174, forward strand.
TTAGAAATAAGTGTGTTATATTATGGGATGGATGATATTATTATTTATGTATTTTGTGTAGTTGAAATAAGTATCAAATGCTGATGGAATATGCAAATTGCATGATATGTATGATTGATATATACAATAAATGATAGGAAAACTTGTGTTGGAGTATGGGGAAATAGATATGTGATTTTAGAAGTGTAAAGAGCTTTACATTACAGGGGGATAGGCAACATTATAGGAGAAATTTTGTCGAAATTTTTGTAGAATAAATAGTACAATTTTGAGTATTTATAATTTTGAAAAGAAAATTTATTATTTGTATATTATGGATTTTAAAATAGGTTTGTAACATTCTTATTCGGCTCATTATTCAGACTGGGTATAAGGTCTTATAAATAAACCAACAATTTGGATTAACAAAGAGAGCCAAAAATTATCTGTGAACAAGAGAGAGATTTCGGCCGTGAGAGGAAGAGATGGAGAGCAAATCTGATTCTTCTATCGTTTAGTTCTATTCCCACTCAACTACTGCTTTTATACTCCAAGTTGAAAGTAGAACTCTAGTAGGATTAGAACTTTAAAAGGGCTGGATTATTAACTCATAATTAACTCTTAATTAATTAATTGAATTTATTTAATTAAATCCAGTCTGGGCCCCTCCCATATGGCCCATGTGCAAAAGCCCACAGACAGCGCTTTCTTGCGTGGACTTAATTTAATTGTCCAAATGGATTCCAAATCCAATCCAATTTAATATGTAACATTTATAGATCATATTTAATTTGTCGTGGCCTAAGAATTAGGCCATTAAGGCCTTCTATCTATTGTCTATGCCGAAGCCACTCCTAAGGGGCTTTTATGCAGATGACTTTTTTTTGGCCTTAGTTTTAATTCTTCAATTTATCCAAAATTATTATTTTGGTCTTATAAAATTGATAGTCTAATAATATTTTGTTCCAGATAAAAATGGACCAGTCTGCTCCATTATTTCAGACCATGCACAGAAAGTCTTATGGACCTTTCTGCACATGCATAATTAATTAAACTCTTTTAATTAATTATTCCTTTCTTTATTTCCCTTGTCCATAATAATTTCAAATATTATTACATCTATCTTTTTACCATTTTGCCCTTTTCTTAAAGGTGTGTGACAAATTGGGTTTTATGATCCACTTGGTGATATAAACATTGTAACACCCCTTACGCATACCTGGTGAGCTACATCTTCAAGAGATGTGTCACCGTGACTGATAAGGAGCGTTACCCAAACAAGAAACAAAATAGGTAGGTTAAACAACATTAATTAGCAAACATTGAACTATATCCGCCAGTACAAAATTCTTTCCATTTGTTAGAGACATATATTCCATTCATTAGGCTAGCATAACTATTCTTGCACATCAATTTAAAGTCATCCACACCATATATAATTTACATCACCTCATAATTTCATATATACAAGAGTACATGATGACTTTATATATACAACCTTTTAGTTTACATACCATAATATATAATATTACATCCCGAAAGTTACAACAACCAAAATACATTAGCGTATAAAACCTACAAAAGAAACATTGGCCTTACAGTGTTGGCTCCTAGGAATGCGGGTTTGTCCATCCAAAACTACTATCACCTACACCTACAAGGATGGAAACCCATGCTAAACACAAAGGCTTAGTGGGAAAACATGAAACGTGTAATGCCCATTCCCGACCACACATATAGCTTCGCTACAGCAGTCGAAGATGGTCGTCACAACACACATCACATAGCACAAATGCATACAATTGAGTTATACACAAAATCCTGAATTAACATATTTCTTTCAAATGCAGCGGAACACTTATAAAACTCTTACTAACAACTTGTATTACATATAACATTCTATTGTTACATCATTTCTCTTTATATGCCAAAATGATTATTACATTATACAGACTACAAAGGACCTACACAAAATAGCGAACCCTAGTGTTGACCAGAGATAATGCGGGGCCGTCCTTCACTTGTGCTTCGCTTCTGAACCTATACGGATTAACACCCGTGCTAAGCGATAACTCTTAGTGGGGAAACAACATACAATATATATTCATAACAATCATTGTATAACAACAGATATATATGTTTTATATCCATGCTTCATTACCATACCTCATCACATACACTTTTTACAAACATAACATTAGACATATCTCAGTGTACATATAGCATAATTAGTAAATCATGTTCAAATATTGCAGTATCACTTGACAATTTACAATGCATCACATTCATATTCTTATATTGCATAATATTCACATTGCTCATTATCATTTAATCATTCATTATTTACCTTGCCTGCAACTCATAGATGCGGATAACGGGCATCACATTAGTACTCGTAAGTACCATATATCAGATTAGTATCCGTAGATACAACACATTCGCATTAGTACCCGTAGGTACCGATATAATCATTAATATAAAAACACTTATGCGAATCAAAATAGGATTCTATACGCATTGGGGATTCCAAATGGGAATCAAATGCTTCAGCTGCAACACTTGACCTTATAGGCATGCCTATCTATCAACTACTCGACTTGCAGGCTAAATTGTTAATTCCAATTGATGTTCATTTATTCACACTATATAGCATCTATTCATTCACATTAAGCAATATAATTTCATCAAATGTCTTACATACATACATGACTTTTCAAACAAGCCCACATTTCATTGTACATATTCACATTATACAAGTTCACATGGTTTAACACATTATAGATCAAATTAAATGTTGCTAAACTTTATTGAATTCCAATTCATACACTTATTCAACATTAAATAGTGTTTCAAAAAGGATTGTAGAAAATTCAGGTACCTCACAGTGACAACCAAATGGTTGTGCCCGTGACATATGCATAACCCAAAACAAAATGCAAAATGTAAGTACGTCATGGTGATAACCATATGGTTGTGACGATGACATACAAACAAACCAAAACAGAATGGAAATCAGAAGCATCTCATGGTGACAACCAAATGATTGTGACCGTGACATATAAATAATCCGAGGCAGAATAGAAAATAGGCATACCTCACGGTGACAACAAAATGGTTGTGACCATGACATATGCAATTTTTGAGGCATAATGGAAATCAAAGCATCTAACTTACACCCTTCAAAACCTTTTTTCCGACATCAATATACATAACCATTAAAACTCATTAAACCACCATTTTTAACCAACATAGCCTCTAAGCAAATGTTTAGCTACATGTTAACTTTCAAATAACACAACTCTCATTACAATTGAACTTAAAATCAAGGAGTTACGGCCAAGGGAACACAACCTGCTCCAAAAGCCCTGCTACAGAATTTTAACTACACTTATGGTCACTTTTGAAGACCTTAGAGTCCTCAAAGCAAATGAGCTATTTCTACAACAACTTAAGATATATACAATATGGTTTCAATCCAATTGGCCTCCTTTATTATAGAGTCATAAAACTCATTTTATAACCTAAATAATCCCATAAGGTCAAAAATGGAACTCAAACCAATTCCACACTTCCAAATTCAATAAGCTTCAAACTAACTAATTTTGCATAACTTTTCATTAAACTCAAGCTAAACTTCCCTAACATAATCATGAATATCATGGAACTTGCAATTTCCCATTAGGGATTCATTCATTCACAAATACATAAAAATTTTTCAAGTCTCCGGAAATTAGGGTTACATGCTTAGGTTAATAAACTCATGGCAATCACTTTAGCTTAATAAGCTCATCTCATCAATTCAATTCAATTGAACACACAATACAATCATGCATTTTCAGATTTTATCCACTAATAATTTAACACAAACAAGTCATAGTTGCCCAAACCTTAATCTCCTATGCTCTAATGTACTCACTTGGAACTAGGCTCACCAACCTTCTCATTTCCCTTGTCTTTTCTTGTTTCTACCACTACAAACACAATCCAATTCCAAGAATTGGAACAAGGGGAATCAATCTCAAACTCATCACAAAAAGACGATGGAAAAGAAGGAGAAACAACCACAATTACTTACCTCAATAATCCAAGACTCCATACAGAAATCCATCAACAGAAATCAGCCAAAAAACACTCGATGGAACAAGAGACTTAAGATGAAGAAGAAGAAGATGATGATGAATAAAAAGGGGACTAAAGGGGCTGGACCAAAGGAAAGCACAAACGAAGTCAATTTCTATCTCTCAATTCCCTCTTTATATTGCATGCAAATGGTGGCAAAGCCAACACAAGGCACATGGAATCCACTATAACATGATTAGCTTAAGCTAATCTCACTTGACACTTAATTAATCCACTCTTAGCTTAATCATGCACAACTACACTTTAATCACTTAACTTATTTATTTTATGCAATTAAGTCCTCTTTTCCAATTAGACTTAGGTCCAAAATTAGAAATTCCAAATCAACCTTGTTCAATTACCATAACTAAGCCAGAATACTACTAGGGTGAATTTTGGGTCATTATAACTCTCCCCTCCTTAAAAGAATTTCGTTCACGAAATTTATACCTGTATTAAATAGATGAGGGTACTGAGCTTGCATCCCTGCTTCCTATTGCCATGTCGCTTCTTCTATCCCATGATGCTGCTGAAGCACTTTCACTAACGAAAGTTGCTTATTGCTAAGTTGTTTCACTTCCTGTGCCAATATTGCTTAAGGCTTCTCATCATAAGAGAAATCTGATTATACTTGCACATCTTTCACTGGTATGATGTGAGATTCATCTGAACAATATTTTTGAAGCATAGACACATGGAATACATCATGAAGCTTAGCTAAAGCTGGAGGTAAGGCTAATTGATATTCCACTATCCCAACTCTTTCCAGCACTTCATAAGGTCCAATGAACCTCGGACTCAGTTTCCCTTTCTTTCCAAATTGAAGCGCTTTCCTCCATGGAGACACTTTTAAAAAGACTTTATCACCCACATCAAACTCTATATCCTTTCTCTTCAAATCTGCATAAGACTTTTGCCTGTCACTTGCAGCTTTCAACCGCTGCTGAATAATCTTCGCTTTCTCATCGGTATCTCTTACCAAATTAAACCAATTATCTTATGCTCATTCAATTATGTCCAATACACAGGAGTTTGACACTTTCTACCATAAAGAGCTTCATAAGGTGCCATGCTGATACTCACTTGATAACTATTGTTGTATGCAAATTCCATCAATGGAATGTACTTATCCCAACTCTTGGAGAAATCAAAAATACAAGCTCGAAGAAAAATCTTCTAACACTTGAATCACTCTTTCTGACCGTCCATCAGTCTGCGAATGAAAAGTTGTACTAAAATGGAGTCGCGTACTAAGTGCAGATTGTAATCCTTTTTAGAACTTTGAAGTAAACCTCGGATCTCGATCTAATACAATAGATAAAGGAATACCATGTAGTCGCACAATCTCATTCACATACACTGCAGCCAATCAATCCATAGAGTAATCAAGTCAAATCGGTATGAAATGGGCAAACTTGGAAAATCGATCAATTATTACCCATACAGAATAGTGCTATTTATATGTCATTGGAAGACCTGTGACAAAATCCATAGTAATATTTTCCCATTTCCACTGTGGAATCGGAATAGGATTCAACAAACCCGATGGAACTTGATGTTATCCTTTCACTTGCTGACAAGACAAGCACTTAGAAACATACTCAATCACACCTTTCTTCATACCAGACCACAAATAAAACTGTTTCAAATCTTGATACATCTTATTACCACCTAGATACTTGGTAAAGACTGTATTATGAGCCTCATACAATAGTTTCTTTCTCAACCCTTTATCACTTGCTACACATAATCGATCCCGATAATACAGAACGCCTTCTTTATCCACTGAATAGTCAGTCTTATCACCATTCCTGACTAGCTACAAAATCTGTTGCAACTTAGGATCATCTTTCTGTGCATCCACTATCTCATTCCTCAACTCCGGTCTTGCTCTCAACTGAGCTACTAAAGCCCTATTAGATGCAAATCTCCATTTGACATGTTGCAATGTCAAAGCCGAGACTGACTTTCTACTTAATGCATCCTCCACTACATTAGCTTTACTCGGATGGTAATCCATAATATAGTCATAGTCCTTAAACAGTTCAAGCCATCTCCTCTATCTCAAATTTAACTCTTTTTGAATAAGCAAATATTTGAGACTCTTGTGATCAGTGAAAGTCTTACATCTTTCACCATACAAGTAATGGCACCAAATCTTTAAAGCAAACACTACTGCAGCTAACTCTCAATCATGCATCGGATAATTCTGCTCAGACTGGCATTTTTGAGTAATTTTATTTCTTAGTGGAGTTATCTCTGTGGTTGAGGAGTAATGAAGGACTAGAAGAATTTTATAGCAAAAACCCACCATTGACTAAGTGACATATGGAAAAATAAAGAGAAGAAAGGAGGGGTATAAAAACTTAAGAGAGAGAAAATGAGAGAGAGCAATCTGCCCTTCTCCCATTTCCCCTCCCCGTTTCTTCTTCTTTCTCTTCTCTTTTGCCCTAAGCTTGCTTAAGTGGTTCTTTGGTAGGATTTGACAACTCAAGAGCTAAATCGGTAAGTTTATGCTTTTCTTCTTCTTCTTCTTCTTCTTCTTCTTCTTCTTCTTCTTCTTCTCCTTGTTGCTCTTTTTTTTTCCTCTTTGATTTTCGTTGGGTGTGTGTGGGTGTGTATGGTTTGCATAGGTTTTGATTGATTGCTGTATTTTGGGGTTGGATTTTGATTTAGAGGTTCCTCCGAGAGATCCTAAAGGGAGGGAAGTAGTTGGCAAAAGTTCAGCCCCTTGATCTTGGAGATTAGGAGTTCAAGGTTTGGGAATTATTTGAATTTGTGCTTTTTCTTAATTTGTGAAATTGCGCTTGATTTTTGGAAATTGAATGTGTAAATACAATTGGGTATGTGCTTAGTGGTAGTATGAGTTGAGTATTTGAAGTGATTTGTTAAATTGATGGTAGAATTGATTTTTAACATGATTAGGGTATATTGATGGCAAAAATTCTGGGTTTGATGAACCCTTGTATTTAATTGTGCAATTTGGGTATGTAAGTCATGTTAATTAGAACAAAACATGGGTTTTATGTTTTATTATATGTATTAAATGCTTCATTTCGATTGTATTGAAGTTTGGTGAGTTTATTGCATGTTGGGTGGTTTTTGGGCATGAGTTTTCTACATATTTTCGGCTGTGGGAACTGAAAATTGACTCTGTCGCGAGCGCAACAACCGTCACGAGTGCGATAGAGTCCGGTGTTCTGAGCTACTACAAAGGAGGGCTCCTATCCGAGCACAACTTAGGTTGCGAGCGCGACATAGAGTTCGATTCTGCCGGGCAGATTGCTTTTCCGAGCATGCCTAGGTGCGCGAGCAAGACAGTCGCGATCGTGACAAAGGCCTATCTGGCCCTTCTCGCGCGAGGGCAGTTGCTTGAGCAGGAGGAGGCGAGTTTTGCCTCTGTCATGAGCGCGACAGGTGTCCTATTTGCTTTTCTATGTTCTTTTACAATAATTGACATTAATGATTTCTCTTAGGATGTAAATACTTTTGTGTATGAATTATTATATACTCCAATTGATGCCTTATATGAAATGTATTATGCATAGCCTACAAGAGTTAGGTTAGTGGATAATTAGGCATACCTAAAGAGTTCTATTAGCTGCAGCCCCAATATGTTATGAACCCTGATCAGGTCCCCATTTGGGTCCTCGCGATCCTTAATTTATTTGGATCTTATTTAAGATCCTCAATGTGAAAATGTTTTTGGATGAAAATAAAGAAATTACTTTTGTCCGTACCCACGGGTACTAATGTGTTCACTCGCTATCCGCTACTATGAGTTTGCAGGCGTATATGTGATTTTATTATGAATGTGATATTCCTATATTAATGAGTAGATGTTATGGAATTCTTGTGGATGCAGCGCATGTTATAAAGTTATTATGCTCTTATGGAATTTTAATATGCTTGTGACATATGCATGTGTTTTTCCTTCACGGCCATTGTGAATGGTCGTTCATCTTTCGTTTTACCACTAAACGTTATCGCTTAGCATGGGTGTTCTATCCATACAGGTGCAGAAGCTATGGAGTTTTTGGAAGGTCTGCTGCGGTCTAGGCCAACACAGTAGGAGAACTTTTGAAGAGATATATATTTTGGTTGTTGTATCTTTTTGTATAATCTTGTAGTTTCCTTTTTCTTGTTGTAATCCTCCAGCCATTTATTTTGTAATTTTGTAAAGACAGATTTTTGTACTTCTATATCTTTTTGTAATGAATATTCAATTATTTCAATGAATGAGATTTTGTTCGACAGTTTTGATCCTAATCTTTTAGATGTATAATGTTTTAATTTATTCTATTTATGTTACTATGTACATGCATGTTTATGTTTCGTTTTGGGTGACAACCTTATCTATGTGGGGTCTCACTCTCCCTGGTGGGTGAGCTCCCTTACGTATAGGTAAGGGGTGTTACAATTTTTGGTATCACAGCTCGGTTTAGGCATTTCTAGACGACCAGAGAGTATAGATATACGTTTCGGACTGTGTTGGCCTAATGTTGATGTCTTTATGTTTTGTAGTAGATGAATTCCACGCGTGGATCCCTCGAGGGGTCAGCAGAGAGTGCTAATCCCCAAGAGCAAGATCCATCTGTGTCTGGTCCTGCTCAGCCAGCTAGGGTGCAACCTGAGGAGCCATCCATGCCTTTCGAGGATATATTAAAGATATCTCAGGACATGGCTAGGGTCCCGATAGAGAGTATGAAGAAGTATGGGGCAGAAGATTTCTATGGGACGAGTTTGGATGAGTCTGAGTTGGCGGAGAAGTAGACTAAGAAGGTATCAAGGGTTTTGGAAGATATCCATTGTCCACCGGATAGGCAAATGGATTGTGTAGTCTCGCTCCTGCAGGGTTCTGCCTTCGACTGGTGGAGGTTACTTCGCAGGCATCCTCAGTTGGCCGACCCAGTCATAAGGGAATTCTTTGAGTGGGAATTTAATAGTAAGTATGTGACTAAAGCGTATAAAGAGGCACGATAGGTGCAGTTTCTTAGTCTCAAGTAGAGAACATTGCATGTGGCTGAGTATGAGAAGTAATTTAATAGACTCAATAAGTATGCTCCATCGGGCATCCTCACCGAAGATTTTTATTGTCAGCACTTTGAGGCTAGTCTGAATGAGTCTTTGAGAGCGATGTTGATATCTTTGATGAGTGCCCCTGTAGTCAGCTATTATCAGATTGTGCAGGCAGCTTTGCAAGCAAAATGTTCCTAGACCATTTTGAGGGAGAGAGCTCAGAGAAGGAATCCCCCTCGTAGAGGTTCATCTTCAAGTAAGAGATCAAGGAACCCGCATGCAAATTCTTCAGATGAGTCCTCCACTAGTCCTGCTACAATGGGTAGAAGGTAGGGATCTTCGAATATATCAGGTGTTGGTAGAGGTGGTTCGAGTGCTAGAAGTGATGTGGTGCCTGAGTGCTCTCATTGTAGTAAGCGCCACTCATTGTAGTAAGCGCCATAAAGGCAAGTGCCGTTGGTTGACTAGAGGTTATTTTCGATGCGAAAGCATGGACCATTTCCCACACCCTCTGGTAAGATGGACCAAACACAAACATCTCTAGTTCTCTTAGATTAACGCTTTCTGCGGTCTCTTCTCTCACTTCATGAGAAGGATCCATCAATCTGCTACATACACAAAGACGTCCGCATTAGGTCAACACAACTATACCCATTCCTATTCTACACTATGTCCACAAATGACTAAACCTATACTCTGATACCACAACCTATAATGCCTATTCCTGACCACACACATAGCTTCGCTATGGCAGTCGAAGATGGTTGCCACAACACACATCACATAGCACAAACGCATACAATTGAGTTATACACAAAATCCTGAATTAACATATTTCTTTCAAATACAATGAAACACTTATAAAACTCTTACTGACAACTTGTATTACATATAACATTCTGTTGTTACATCATTTCTCTTTACATGCCAAAATGATTATTACATTATAAAGACTACAAAAGAACCTACACAAAATAGCCAACCCTAGTGTTGACCAGAGATAATGTGGGGCCATCATTCACTTCTGCTTCGCTTCTGAACCTACACGGATTAACACCCGTGCTAAGCAATAACGCTTAGTGGGGAAACAACATATAATATATATTCATAACAACCATTGCATAACGGGGAAACAACATACAATAAATATTCATAACAACCATTGTATAACAACATATATATATGCTTTATATCCATGCTTCATCATATACATGCTTCATTATCATAGCTCATCGCATACACGCTTCATAAACAAAACATTAGACATATCTCGGTGTACATATAGCATAATTAGTAAATCATCTTCAAATATTGCAATATCACATGACAATCTTATAAAGCATCACATTCATATTCTTATAACGTATAATATTCACATTGCTCATGATCGTTTAATCATTCATTATTTACCTTGCCTGCAACTCATAGATACGGATAGCGGGTATCGAATTAGTACTCGTAAGTGCCATATATCACATTAGTATCCATAGATGTAACACTTTCGCATTAGTACCCGTAGGTACCGATATAATCATTAATATAAAAACACTTATGTTAATCCAAATAGGATTCTATACGCATTGGGGATTCCAAATGGGAATCAAACGCTTCAGCTGCAACACTTGACCTTATAGGCATGCCTATCTATCCACTAGTCGACTTGCAGGCTAAATTATTAATTCCAATTGATATTTATTTATCCACACTATATAACATCTATTCATTCACATGAAGCAATATAATTTCATAATATGTCTTACATACATACATGACTTTGCAAACAAGCCCACATTTCATTGTACATATTCACATTATACAAGTTCACATAGTTTAACACATTATAGATCCAATTAAATGTTGTTAAACTTGATTGAATTCTAATTCATACACTTATACAATATTAAATAGTGTTTCAAAAAGAATTGTAGAAAATTCTGGTACCTCACGGTGACAACCAAATGGTTGTGACTATGACATATACACAGCCCAAAACGGAATGCAAAATGTAAGTTCCTCACAGTGACAACCATATAGTTGTGACCGTGACATACAAATAAACCAAAATAAAATCGAAATCAGAAGCATCTCACGATGACAACCAAATGGTTGTGACCTTGACATATGCAATTTTTGAGGCAGAATGGAAATCAAAGCATCTAACTTGCTCCCTTCAAAACCCTTTTTCCTACCTCAATATACATGACCATTAAAACTCATCAAAACACCATTTTTAACCAACATAGCCTTCTAACCAAATATTCACCAACATATTAACTTTCAAATAACCTAACTCTCATTAAAATTAAACTTAAAATCGAGGAGTTATGGCCAAGGGAACTCAACCTGCTCCAAAAGCCCTCCTTTAGAATTTTAACTACACTTATGGTCACTTTTGAAGACCTTAGAGTCCTCAAAGCAAATGAGCTATTTCTACAACAACTTAAGATATATACAATATGGTTTCAATCCAATTGGCCTCCTTTATTTTGGAGTCATAAAACTCATTTTATAACCTAAACATGGAACTCAAACCAATTCCACACTTCCAAATTCAATAAGCTTTAAACTAACTAATTTTGCATAACTTTTCATCAAACTCAAGCTAAACTTCCCTAACACAATCATGAATATCACGGCACTTGCAATTTCCCATTAGAGATTCATTCATTCACAAATACATAGCAATTTCTCAAGTTTCTTGAAATTAGGGTTACATGCTTAGGTCAATAAACTCATGGCAATCACTTTTGCTTAATAAGCTCATCTCATCAATTCAATTCAATTGAACACACAATACAATCATTCATTTTCAGATTTTATCCACTATTAATTTAACACAAACAAGTCATAGTTTCTAAAACCTTAATCTCCTATGCTCTAATGTGCTCACTTAGCACTAGGCTCACCAACCTTCTCCTTTCCCTTGTCTTTTTTTTTTTTGTTTCTACCACTACAAACACAATCTAATTCCTAGAATTGGAACAAGGGGAATCAATCTCAAGCATATCACAGAAACAAGATTGAAAAAAAGGAGAAACAACCACAATTACTTACCTTGATAATGCAAGACTCAATACAAAAATCCATCAATAGAAATTAGCCAAAAACACTCGATGGAACAAAAGACGTAAGAGGAAGAAGAAGAAGAGCAGAAGAAGATAAATAGAAAGGGGACTAAAGGGGCCAGATGAAAGGAAAGCACAAATGAAGTCAATTTCTGTCTCTCAATTCCCTATTTATATTGCATGCAAATGGTGTGTTGGCTTCATGGAATCAACTATAATATGATTAGCTTAAGCTAATCTCACTTAACACTTAACTAATCCACTCTTAGCTTAATCATGCACAACTACACTTTAATCACTTAACTTATCTATTTTATGCAATTAAGTCCTTTTTTCCAATTACACTTAGGTCGAAAATTAGAAATTCTAAATCAAACTTGTCCAATTACCCTAACTAAGCCAGAATACTACTAGGGCGAATTTTGGGTCATTACAAACTGGATGACCCCTCATAAAGGTCATCAATGCAAAATATATACACATGGAACATGCTTATGATATAATTAAATGAAGCATCTACCAAAAATAAAATGACAGTTATAATTAAGCATACATAAAAGCTCCATACATTAAACCATATTCATTTATCTCACATTTTCCAATAATTTTCTTTATTTGCACATTGCCTGCATTTTCATAGTAGTGGATAAAGGTCGGACTCATAGATACCCAAGGTACAATTACATTCTTTCACATATGCATAGGGATCTGGGGAAGGATCCACAAACATATAGGGATCCATCATGACCAAAAACACATAAGGACCTAATCGAGGTCCAAACACATAGGCTGCAGCAATGGTAGACCCTATAGGCATGCCTATCTACCCACGACTTGATTATTGCAGGCTCTTACTTTAAACTGCATTCATTAGTTTCACATTTACCACACATATCATCATGTTAAAGAACAATCAATGATATTCCATGTCTTACCAAAATGTCACTTCCAATTTATTTTGTTTTCCAAATCATCAATCCGATTTCTTGCCGGTTATATTGGGTGCACATCAAAAATCATCCCAAATAAAAGGAGGAAAACCATGTATAAAGCAAAATTGGGAGGGTCACACGGCAGTCAGGAAATCCTAACAGCCGTGTGAACCGGGACACAAGCATTAAATTGAAAACATAATGCCTTTACACGGCGGTCACAAAATATTACATGGCAGTCAAACACTTTCACACGGCTGTCAGGAATTCCTGACAACCATGTGAATAAAGGAATCTAAAAGATTCCAAAAAGATGCTATCTGTAATGGTTTTACATGTGCAATAAAACATTTTAGACGGTGGTAAGGGCTATCACATAGTGGTTAGGAAACTCTAACCACCATGTAACCTCAGTTTTAAGCCAAACTAACGGAACAGAACCATTTTACATAGCGGTCAGGAAATCCTTACTGCCGTGTAGCCTTATTTCATTGCTTTAAAACCTAGAATTCATCAGGGCCATAGACTTGACTTAACTTGCACACTCCAAATGGATGGGTAAATGCTCTTTTTAGGCAAAGTACCTTGTTAAACATTTATTCCCCTAAATGTTAACTTTCCCATGACTTAAATTATAGGTCAATTAAACATCCACAATTCTAGATATAGCCCCAACAATCTAGACTACTCCTATTAGGGTGGCTAACCCCTAAATTAATTTTAGCCTCAATTTAGAGAATCGTGGAACCAAAATCTGCCCAAGGCTATTTCTATCAAAAATGTAGATTTACGTTTTAGCTTTCCAACCCAACAAAAATCATGTAATTTGGAGTTGTGTAACTCCATTTATACCAAATACTAAGAGTCAGACAAAAACTTGGGCAGAGTTTCCCTTCAAACTCATCATGCCCCAACTTTAACCAATTCAACTCAAATCACAACAAGTCCTTCCCAAATCAGTTATACACATTTCAATTTAACAAAATTATCAAATTACATGCAATAAACAGTAATTTCCCAAACCTTCTTCATGCTCTTCTATGGCTTCAATTTGCTCCTTCTTCACACACCTTCTCTTTTCCTTTAACTCCAATGGCTTTCTCCACTACAAATCATAGCATAGATCATCAAAACAAAATATTCACAAACTTCAATCCTTAGACTCACAGTAGAGGGAGAAAGAAAAAAAATAACTATACTTACCCCTTTTTGCTCACAAAGCACTTAAGTTTACTTGCCTATCTAAAGAGAGACCAAAACAAAATTTTAATGGAGGATGGAAGGATGAAGAAGAAGAAGATGGCAACTTGTGGAAAGAAGAGGGAGCCGAATTTCTTGGTCCCAATTCACCGTCCTTCATAGCTTTTAAAGCCATGCATATCTCTTCTCCTCTTCTTTAAATCTCATCCATCCAAATGGCAACTTGTGATTGATTTTCCATCAAATGCTCCTTCTAGTCCCTTGACTCCTCATAAATCATTCATTAGCCACTTAATTACATTAATTGAATGCATTAGCATATTAAACTTATCATTCCATGCATTTAAGTCCATAGGGGTTAAATGACAATTTTAACCCTGACTTTCCAATTAATACCGGTTATGTCCCAAACACAAATACTTAACAAAATTCACAACTTATGCCACTCCCGTACCCCAATGGCATTCAAAATTACTAGGGTACGAGTCAAAGCCTTACAAACATAATAACAATTAATTAATTGCATGATTTAAACTCCTTAAAATATTATATTGATCCTCTAATTAATATTTATATTTATATTCTTGTGCAAATCATGAGAGGCTTCTAGTCAAGCATCATGATTACGCAAGTGATAGAAAAGTCAACTGGTTTTAACTGAACCCTTCCATAGAACAATTATCGTTCAATTCCTCATTTCACCATACTTTATCTCATTTAGGTTTTGAGTACGGAATGTATCAACTCATATAAACCTAAATAAAGTTGTTATAATAATTTAACAATTGTTTGTGGATCTCATCCACCTTTGCACTCTACTCTGGCTAGAGATTCTCTAAACATGAGTATTATAGAACATATGAGATAACAACCTTAATAAATCTAGAATGGTGAATCCTTTATTAATCACTTAACTATCTTCTAGTACGTCATGATATACCTAACCTCCTTACTATGCTCACCCCCCGATGGATGTAAGTAGTTATTGAGTCAAACTATATCACTCACTACTTAAGTTAACTTTGGTGATCTCAAGTCTGAGGATACTTGTACAACTACTATGTAGATATTCCTCACTGACATAGATTTAATATCCATGTGATGTTTCTCATGGCAGGTCTCCAATGTACTTATTGTTCTAACAAGCATCCACATGTAAGTTTTGATCATCTCTATGATCACAGTTGTGAGAACAACTACTTGAACCTTTTAAGAAGCTAACATCTACTAGTCTATCCATATTAACAATATCTTGTCATGTTAATACTATGACTACGGATTTTTAGTTATTAACACATTTGCATGAAATAGGCATCTCACATGATGAAGTCTTTCATGATTCCCTTTGCAATGTGTTTATAATACGAAGGACTACATTTATTAATTTAAGATATAACATCAAACCAGAGGTATACAAAACATAGCATTAATAAATAAATATAGGCTTCTCATAAATAATATTGAGTTCATATACATGATATAATTTTCTATTCTACATGGGCTCTTGGGCATACTCCTAACAATCTCCCACTTGCACTACAGCCAATCACTCATGTGTCTTAAGCCCATAATATGTACAAGGTGATCATACTTGCTTTAGGATAGTGCCTTAGTGAGAAGATCTGCCACATTATCATTTATAGGGACCTTATGTATCTTCACATCATTTCTTGATATTATCTCCCAGATGAGATGGTAGCATCTGAAAACATGCTTGGATGGCTGATGAGATCGTGGTTCATTTGCTCGTGCAATGGCTCCATTGTTATCACAATACAAGGGTAATATATCAATAATGCTATGGGCCACTCCTAGTTCAGCAATTAACTTCTTAATCTATACTGTTTCCTTAGCCGCCTTTGAAACAGCAATGTATTCAGGCTCTATAGCAGAATCAACACTTATCTCTTGTTTGGAACTCTTCCAACTGACTACTCCTCCTCCCATTACAAACACAAAATTCGATTGTGATTTATAGTCATACTTGTTTAAATTAAAGCTGGCATCAGTATACCTGCTTACTTGTAAATCAGCCTCTTTATATATTAAGAATATATCCTTAGTCCTTCTCAAGTACTTGAGGATATTCTTGACTATACTCCAGCATTCCTCTACATAATCGGATTGGAATCTGCTTGTAACACGCAAAGCAAAAGCTACATTTGGATGTGTACATAACATAGCATGCATGATAAAACCAATTACAGATGCATATGGAATTCTGTTCATGTTCATTCTATCCTCGTGTCTTAGGACACATAGACTTAGAAAGGTGTTTCCCATGTACCATGGGTATAAACTCTTTCTTAGAGAGATCCTTATTGAATCTCTTCAATACTTTATTTATGTATGTAAATAGTGAAAGACATAGCAACCTATTGGATATATCTCTATAGATCCTAATCCTAGAATATAGGTGTAGACACCGGGTCCTGAGTAAGCCTAGATCGAAGTTACCCAATGATGATAATTGCCTTCACAGGCTTAAAAGGTTAAAAGTGATGGTTTTCTCATCAAATTTGCATTTTAGAGTGAAAAATTAAAAAATAATAAAAAAATATTTAAAAAATTAATTTTGAAAAATGGGGGCTTAAAATTATGGTTTTTTTAGTCAATTTAAAATTTAAAAAAAAATAAAAAAAAATAAAAAAAATAAAAAAATTTCGGACCGCGAGTGTCGGGCGCGGCAGCGCGCCTGCGGCAGCGCGCAGGCGCGCTGGCGCCCAGCTCGCAGGCGCCTGGGCGCCCAGCGCGCAGGCGCCCAGGCGCCCATCGCGCAGCGAGCGCAAAAGGCGGCGCTCAGCGTCGCCGATGCTGCGCGTCGCTAAAGGCGCGCGCAGCATCGCGCACGCTGAGCGCCGCACGGGGCGCTCGTGCGCGAGCGCCAGCGCGCGGATCGCGCGCGAATCCCGCCTGCTCGCCGCGTGAGTGCCCGTCGCTATATAGCGACGGGCGGCGTCCCTCTGGCGACGGGCTTCCGGCCGTCGGTATAGGGTCTGTTACCCAAAAATCCTATTTTTCAGCCTTTTTTCCGATTTTTTCACCCAAAAATCCGTTTTTTATCCCATTTTTTTGGGGTTTTTGACTTCAAATTAAATTCTAAAATATTTTTTTAGGTAATTAAATAATAAAACTTGATTTTATCATTAAAAATAAAATTATTTTGGGTTAAAATAGGTTTTTTCCTTAATTAAATTAGGGCAACCTATTTTATCCTATAAATAGTTTATGATGAAATCAAATGAGCCTCTTCTTCTCTCCTCCTTCTCTCCACATTTTTTAGACCTAAAATTTCCAGATTTTTCTCTTCATCTTCTTCTTCTTCCACCAAAAATTCCAGATTTTATTCCCCAACCAAAAATCAAAAAGAAAATCAATTGTTTCATTTTTTTTCAACATAGTTTCTTCTAAATATATTTTTTAGAGGAAGTTTTGTTGTTTGATTCAATTTTTGAGACAAATAGAATAATTATTTGTTCTCAAAATTGTTTTTCTTCTTTTATTTTGTGTTCAATAAAACTCTTTTCATTGATTTTGTTTTGAATTTCTTTTTGATAAAAAATTGATTTTGAGACAAATAAAATAATTGTTTGTCATCAAAATCTAATTTTTATTTGATAAAACTTCAATCAATTTTTCTTTATTTTAATCAATAAAACTTTTTTTGATCAAAATCATTTCTTTAGGCAAAGGTATCAATTCTTTGTTCTTAAAGAATTTTTGATCATTTTTATTTTCATGTTCCTTGGAATAAAATTCCAACATTTTCATAATATTTCACTCTAATATTGTGAATCATCAAACAAAGAAATCAACCATCACTTTTCCTTCATCAAATCCAATATTCTGAGGGTAAATATTCTAGGCTTAATTTCAATTCCTATTCTATTTTATTTCATTTTATTTATTCATGTATATTTTATTGTTTTTATTGATTTATTTATTGTTTTAATTTATTCATTTGTTGTATTGATTTTATATTCGTTCTATTTAATTGTTTATACATGATATGATTTTTATTCACATAAATATTGATTGTTTATTAATTTTTAACATGTAATTAATTTATTTTACTTTAATTCATCATTATTCCTAACATGTAATTAATAAATTCATTTTAATTGATCTTTTTGCCATGAAAATGGTTTATATCATTTGTGAACATATTTAATTAATCATATTGTTTAGTTAATTGTTTTCATCATTCTTTAATTGTTTTTAATCTATTATTCTTTTCTTTATCATTTTATATATTCTTTGATTCGTTTATCTTCATCATTTTTCATCATGTCCATATTTTTACATATATTAATTAAGTAACATGTCATATTTTATTTTATTCACATCATTTAATCATTTGTCATACATAATGCATGTTTTTCATTTATTTTAGTTTATTAACATTTTGATTCCATTATCATTCTTTTTATATCATTTTTTATTCATTATTTTGTATGTTTAATTGATTGAATTGATTTAATTACTAACATTATTTTATTTGTATTTTGTTTTTATGTCTAAACTCATTTTTCGCTTGGGCATTTTTGCGAGCACATCGGGAGGTCCAAAAAGGCTCATTTGGTTCATAGGTTTATTTTCCTTTATTTGTAATATTTTATTCAATTTTGCCATATAATTTTCTTGTAAAATTCTTTATTTAGGCTCGCTAAAAAGAAAATCACAAAAACATTTTTATTAATTAACTTGACATTTTTTCTAAATAAAAATGGGACCAATGTCCTAGTTTTTCATACCCAAATAAATCATCACATCAAAACGGTTTTATAATAAATATGCATGCGAGGACCAATGTTCTCACTATCAATTAATAACCCGTTTTATGTATGCTTCGCACATTTACAAGAGGGAGTTGTATTATGCTCCTTGTATTATTGTAATTTATTGCTTTCGATATTTATTTTGCTCATTTACCGCTTTCAAATTGTGAATGATTGCGCCTTTAAATTAAAATTGCATTGTGTGGAAAGTTGATGAAACAATGAATTCAAAACTTAATTATGATATTAATCAAGGTACGAATAAATGAGAAGTCCCGAACCTTGCTCTGGTCTTTGGGCTCAAGAGGCTAGAGGTTATCCTCCAAGACACCTCTCGTGTCACGAGACTTAGACGTTAATCCTAGGCCTCATGGCCCAATATGGATAAAATGCGCAAGTCTTAGGCTCTCCGAGGCGAGAGAAACTTTCCCAATGTTCTATTGGGTGGCGACTCCATGAAACCTCCTTGTTGCCCAACATAGACGCACTTGCGATTTATCGCAAGCTGTTGACGGACCCACAAATGCCCCGATCGCCCACGTGCGGGCGGTCGAACGGGCGGCCGCGGGGACCCGGCGCGCGTCACAGTGGCGACTCCGCTGGGGACATACTCGAGACTTCGATTCGAAAGTACCTTGATTAAAAATCATAATTGAGTTTTAATTTAAAAATTTCATCTTCTTTCAAAACTGCATTACATCTCATTAGAGCCTTAGATCTATGCTAGTTTGGTCCCTCTTTTAGCCCCGGTGCGTTCCTGAAGCACCTCCTCATTTTCACTCAATTTGGGGAAGTGTTAAGGATAATCACCAGCCCAAGCCACGTACCTTAATGGTATATCAAAATGATGACCCGATCGGTCGCTATGCTCGTGATGAGCTAGACCCGTCGGCAGGGATCATGCTTGGGTAGCCCTAAAGTAACACCACCCTTTGACCAAAGCTCATGTAATGGCAATAGATACTTCCCCTAGGTGGTATGAACCGTAATATTATGCTTGCTATGTGGATCATTATATATTGGACAAACCCAAATAATTTGATTGGTCACCTAATCAAAGGCTTTCATGCCCCGATAGGCCCATGTCAACTTGTTCGGGCTGCCTAAATACATAACGATCATAACCCATCCGCTTGCACATTAGATAAGAGATGTTATGATGCCGGTTTTTCACCGAGCATCATACGCATCCATCGGGTTCTCCGCTAACCCATGGATCAAGCCCACCTAGGAAAGAGACCGCATTACCTCGTGTGTGGGAGTAATAAGGTTGGAAGGCTCTACTTGCTTGCATGTGATTGTAAATGTTGCATAGCTCACTATCATGCATTGTATATGTCATTCATGCATCATCCTAACAATCTAATTTTTTCAGCCATCATAGATTCATCTAAGTGGACTAGAGGTTCCGACGGTCGGCTAGTAAGGACAAATTTGCTCTTTGAGTTGCCGGAACAAGTGTCTAACTGGGATTTTGAGTCATTCTCATCAATCAGTGAATCCTCTCTTGAATCATCAATGGCAGAAGAACCTGGAGTTTTGACCACTCAAGACCTAGCTAGGAGGCTAGAGGACTTCGAACGAAGAATGATGGATATGATGGGTGCCATGGCTGAAAGGATTGCCCATCCACCTGCTGCCCCACAGCCGCCTGCTGCTCTACAACCACAGGCAGCCCCTCCTCGGGGGCAAGCCGAACCACCTGCTGGTGGGGAGGCTCCCTTCGTTGGAGTTGCTGCTCGCCAACCCAACAATGAGCACAGAGCTGCCGCACACATCGAGCTAAGAGGGGAAAGGATTCATAACCCCAACGATGATTTCCTGATGGAGGAGGAAGAAGAAGTGGTGCCGATAGTCCACCAAGCTGCAAGGCCCAGAGCACCCAGAGTAGAGGATGAAGCTTTAAGAGGTATGAAACAACAGATCGAAGCTATCACCCGCATGCTCTCAGCTGGAAAGGGGGTCAACCCAGAAGACAGAGATCTGGGGGATGAAGAGCTGCTGCCCCAAAGATTCAAGATGCCCGAGCTTCCGAAGTTTGATGGCACCTCTGACCCATCCGCCCACATCAAGCAGTACACCCTAGTCATGAAAGGCACAGGGCTGAGCAAGAAGCAGAAGGTGGAATATTTTTGCCTTAGTCTGGTGGGCCCGGCAGTTGACTGGTACCACGGGTTGGATAGGAGGTCCAAAGAGGACTGGGACCTTTTGACCGAAGAATTCATGAAGCAGTACGACTGCAGCACTAGGATGGAGGTCACCCTAAAAGACCTCGAGCTTCTACAGCAGAAGAATGATGAGTCATTCCATGAGTACCTTACAAGATGGAGAAACAGGGTCATGGAGATGAAGAGGAAGCCTGACACTGCAGACCAGATCAGGTTGTTTATCAGAAACTCATGCCCTTACTTAAGGGACTTGCTCAGTTTTAAGGGGCTCAAGGACTGGGAGTCGCTTAAGGATATCGCTATAGAAGCTGAGGCGGCTTACCTGGCAAAGAAAGCAAGCCAAAATAACTTTGCTGGGAAAGGCTATGGGAACCAGTCGGGATTCAAATCAGGCGGAGCTGGAAGCAGCAACAGCAGAAATGGTAGGACAGCAGAGGTCTCAGCTACTGGAGTTGGGCAGGGTCAGAGATACTACTCCAACTTAGGCCGCTCTCTATCCTGGGTACTGGAAAAACTAATGAAAGAAGGCAAGTTACAGCCATTGCCATCTAGACCAGCCTTGAGTCAGGGACAGCCGGGACATAGAGGTGATCAGTACTGCGCTTACCACCAGCACACCGGCCATTTGACTGACTATTGCCGTATTCTGAGAAATAAGATCCAGGATCTCATTGACACCAATCAGATCACAGATCCTGAGAAGAGAGAAAAGAAGAAGAAGGCAGGCTACAACGCAGTCCCTCCACCGCAGACATGATCGTGTCTTGCAGTCCACTAGTGATATTGCTTTTGGATGCTGGAATCTTTTTATTTCTGGAACTTTTTATATTACAATTTTCTGTTTGTAATAAAGAGAACAACTTTTGCTTATTTGTATGACATTTCTATTGATTTCATTTCGCATGATCATAACACATTTACTTTGGCATTAATTCAAATAATATGACTGCAGTTAATCTCGGAAACTTTGGGAAATCCCAAAGAAAATCTTGATAGCATCTAACATAGCTCCTGTAGAGAGAGAAATTAAAAAAAAAAACTAGTTGCAATTAGGGGACTGGATGGAAACTCACTAAGAGCACTAGAACCTTTCTGATTACCCGTCAAAGCGACCTCTGGATAAGACGGAACCTAGAAAATGATTTAGGCACTATTTCTTTGTATAGCTCTCTAAATGACCATTTCCTACCCTTACTTCACAATCGCTTGCTAGCCCATTGAGCCTTTATACAGGTATGCTGAATGCGTGCCAATTTTGTTGTTACACATGTTAAAACTATCCCCTCGCCTAAAATGATTTTGGCTTCCCCTTAGAAGAGTGGCCGCTCTAAAAAGGATGGATGTACATTTGAACAATTTTTCTTTGGACTATCGAAATTGCCTTGGTAAGGGCGAGTTTACACTTTGAAAAAAAAAGAAAAACAAAAAAAAGACCTCAAAACAGTAACCAATTGACTAGTTTCAATAATTACCCTTTTATTGTTATTCTGATCTCAATGAGCTGAAATGTTACCGAGCCCAAATTCAAGAATACCTTTGTATATGCAACTGATCTGAGAACGGTTCATCCATCAATCGAGAAAATATTGCGGCCATTTTTCTCTAGCGACCTGATCCTCCTTTGACAGCCATCTACCTAAGCCTGACATTACAACCCAAGTAAGACCTCTTGATTCTTGGTTCAGTCTTATCCAATTAGCGGAGATGACCTTCTAAAGAGGTTTGGTAAGTAAGAAGAGGCTTATGGTGTTTCTTGAGCTTCAAGCGAGGAGCCACGAGTGCATTCATGCATTCGAGTTAAGTCTCGTCTCCAAAATTGCTTCTAGAATTCGCATTCAAGAAAAAATTGAGAGAAAATCGTCAATCATAAAACCCGAGAGGGCTGATTGATAACAGGAGTTTGATGCTTTCAAGATCTATCTCGAGATTAGCTAAAGTCTTGTATTTTTTAAAATCAATGCCAAAATAATGATCATGCTTAATGAAATCAAATTGAAACACATACATTTCTGCAATGATGTGATCAGAGCAGTTCTCTTTGTGTGACCAAAGTCGCCTATTGTCCACCGCTCGAGTGCTTCAACCGATTCATCCTGCTAGCAAATGTGAAGAATCAAGCTCATGCAACCATGTCCTAAGACTCCCTAAAGATTCTTGCCAATAACTTCAGCAAGCTTCAAAAAAAAAAAAAAAAAAAAAAAAAAAAAAAAAAAAAAAAAAGCCGTTAGAGTGAAAACCGTAACTGGCGCTCTAAGCAAAAATTAGGCAAAAGGATAGGGTGAAAACCTAAAAACAGGCAGTCTGTCCTTCAAAAAAAAAAAAGAAGAAAGAGAAAAGCCGCTGGATTGGGTTGGGTCCATTCCAGGCAAAAAAATAAGGCACGAGGTTATGTGAAAATCCACAAAGGACGCATCTCCCACTAAGAAAAGCTAGTGTGAAAATCCACAAGGGACGCACTACCTTCAAATAATGACTACAGGTACTAGGTGAGAATCTCACAATCCCAAAGGGCATGAAATTCAAAAGCAGCTCAAAAGGCATCAATTATGTCGCAAATTGCAGCTAGCCCGGCTATCATCTTCAAGTTCACATAGATGAATTTTTATCCTGCATTCCTGCATTACTCATGCATTTCACTTGCATGCTCACCATTTTTGCATAGTTTAGTTTCCTTATTTTGCAGAAAAAGAGACCTGAGGCGGACACCGACAAAAGCCGAGTGATGACATCGGTCAAATCATCAAGCCAAACCTCCACTCATTCATCAATCCATACATCGATCAAAACATGTATCCAAGCATCAACTCAATCATCAATCCACATACCAGCTTAATCATCAATCCAAGCACCATCCGAAGACCTCTCAGGGGGCAAACGATCAATAAACCGAAGACTTCTCAGGGAGCAGAAAATCAAAGACTTCTCAGGGAGCAGCCATCCAAAGACTTCTCAGGGAGCAGAAAATCAAAGACTTCTCAGGGAGCAGCCATCCAAAGACTTCTCAGGGAGCAGAAAATCAAAGACTTCTCAGGAAGCAGCAAACCGAAGACTTCTCAGGGAGCAGAAAATCAAAGACCTCTCAGGGGGCAAATGATCAGCAAATCAAAGACTTCTCAGGGAGCAGCAAATCAAAGACTTCTCAGGGAGCAGAAAATCGAAGACTTCTCAGGGAGCAGCAAATCAAAGACTTCTCAGGGAGCAGAAAATCGAAGACTTCTCAGGGAGCAGCAAATCAAAGACTTCTCAGGGAGCAGAAAACCGAAGACTTCTCAGGGAGCAGAAAATCAAAGACCTCTCAGGGGGCAAATGATCAGCAAACCGAAGACTTCTCAGGGAGCAGCAAACTGAAGACCTCTCAGGGGGCAAACAAACGATCGATGAAACGAAGACCTCTCAGGGGGCAATCAACCGAAGGGCTCACAGATAGCACCACTTCAATTCACAGCGGTTAGCACGATGGCGGCACAACCCACAAGAGGTTGGCACGACCACGGCACTACTAATTCACATAGGTTAGCACGATGGCGGCACTACCCACAAGAGGTTAGCACGACCACGGCATTACCTGCTACAAGCAAAAGACAGCAACAGCTATCATCACAATTCCATCAAGCGGAAAGACGGCCGACTCAGGTACGCGTCTCTTTCCTTTTCCTCTTTGAGTTTAGGCTCACCTAGACACTAGTGTACTAGATTCCCCTAAACTGGGGGCAACTGTAGACACCGGGTCCTGAGTAAGCCTAGATCGAAGTTACCCAATGATGATAATTGCCTTCACAGGCTTAAAAGGTTAAAAGTGATGGTTTTCTCATCAAATTTGCATTTTAGAGTGAAAAATTAAAAAATAATAAAAAAATATTTAAAAAATTAATTTTGAAAAATGGGGGCTTAAAATTATGGTTTTTTTAGTCAATTTAAAATTTAAAAAAAAATAAAAAAAAATAAAAAAAATAAAAAAATTTCGGACCGCGAGTGTCGGGCGCGGCAGCGCGCCTGCGGCAGCGCGCAGGCGCGCTGGCGCCCAGCTCGCAGGCGCCTGGGCGCCCAGCGCGCAGGCGCCCAGGCGCCCATCGCGCAGCGAGCGCAAAAGGCGGCGCTCAGCGTCGCCGATGCTGCGCGTCGCTAAAGGCGCGCGCAGCATCGCGCACGCTGAGCGCCGCACGGGGCGCTCGTGCGCGAGCGCCAGCGCGCGGATCGCGCGCGAATCCCGCCTGCTCGCCGCGTGAGTGCCCGTCGCTATATAGCGACGGGCGGCGTCCCTCTGGCGACGGGCTTCCGGCCGTCGGTATAGGGTCTGTTACCCAAAAATCCTATTTTTCAGCCTTTTTTCCGATTTTTTCACCCAAAAATCCGTTTTTTATCCCATTTTTTTGGGGTTTTTGACTTCAAATTAAATTCTAAAATATTTTTTTAGGTAATTAAATAATAAAACTTGATTTTATCATTAAAAATAAAATTATTTTGGGTTAAAATAGGTTTTTTCCTTAATTAAATTAGGGCAACCTATTTTATCCTATAAATAGTTTATGATGAAATCAAATGAGCCTCTTCTTCTCTCCTCCTTCTCTCCACATTTTTTAGACCTAAAATTTCCAGATTTTTCTCTTCATCTTCTTCTTCTTCCACCAAAAATTCCAGATTTTATTCCCCAACCAAAAATCAAAAAGAAAATCAATTGTTTCATTTTTTTTCAACATAGTTTCTTCTAAATATATTTTTTAGAGGAAGTTTTGTTGTTTGATTCAATTTTTGAGACAAATAGAATAATTATTTGTTCTCAAAATTGTTTTTCTTCTTTTATTTTGTGTTCAATAAAACTCTTTTCATTGATTTTGTTTTGAATTTCTTTTTGATAAAAAATTGATTTTGAGACAAATAAAATAATTGTTTGTCATCAAAATCTAATTTTTATTTGATAAAACTTCAATCAATTTTTCTTTATTTTAATCAATAAAACTTTTTTTGATCAAAATCATTTCTTTAGGCAAAGGTATCAATTCTTTGTTCTTAAAGAATTTTTGATCATTTTTATTTTCATGTTCCTTGGAATAAAATTCCAACATTTTCATAATATTTCACTCTAATATTGTGAATCATCAAACAAAGAAATCAACCATCACTTTTCCTTCATCAAATCCAATATTCTGAGGGTAAATATTCTAGGCTTAATTTCAATTCCTATTCTATTTTATTTCATTTTATTTATTCATGTATATTTTATTGTTTTTATTGATTTATTTATTGTTTTAATTTATTCATTTGTTGTATTGATTTTATATTCGTTCTATTTAATTGTTTATACATGATATGATTTTTATTCACATAAATATTGATTGTTTATTAATTTTTAACATGTAATTAATTTATTTTACTTTAATTCATCATTATTCCTAACATGTAATTAATAAATTCATTTTAATTGATCTTTTTGCCATGAAAATGGTTTATATCATTTGTGAACATATTTAATTAATCATATTGTTTAGTTAATTGTTTTCATCATTCTTTAATTGTTTTTAATCTATTATTCTTTTCTTTATCATTTTATATATTCTTTGATTCGTTTATCTTCATCATTTTTCATCATGTCCATATTTTTACATATATTAATTAAGTAACATGTCATATTTTATTTTATTCACATCATTTAATCATTTGTCATACATAATGCATGTTTTTCATTTATTTTAGTTTATTAACATTTTGATTCCATTATCATTCTTTTTATATCATTTTTTATTCATTATTTTGTATGTTTAATTGATTGAATTGATTTAATTACTAACATTATTTTATTTGTATTTTGTTTTTATGTCTAAACTCATTTTTCGCTTGGGCATTTTTGCGAGCACATCGGGAGGTCCAAAAAGGCTCATTTGGTTCATAGGTTTATTTTCCTTTATTTGTAATATTTTATTCAATTTTGCCATATAATTTTCTTGTAAAATTCTTTATTTAGGCTCGCTAAAAAGAAAATCACAAAAACATTTTTATTAATTAACTTGACATTTTTTCTAAATAAAAATGGGACCAATGTCCTAGTTTTTCATACCCAAATAAATCATCACATCAAAACGGTTTTATAATAAATATGCATGCGAGGACCAATGTTCTCACTATCAATTAATAACCCGTTTTATGTATGCTTCGCACATTTACAAGAGGGAGTTGTATTATGCTCCTTGTATTATTGTAATTTATTGCTTTCGATATTTATTTTGCTCATTTACCGCTTTCAAATTGTGAATGATTGCGCCTTTAAATTAAAATTGCATTGTGTGGAAAGTTGATGAAATAATGAATTCAAAACTTAATTATGATATTAATCAAGGTACGAATAAATGAGAAGTCCCGAACCTTGCTCTGGTCTTTGGGCTCAAGAGGCTAGAGGTTATCCTCCAAGACACCTCTCGTGTCACGAGACTTAGACGTTAATCCTAGGCCTCATGGCCCAATATGGATAAAATGCGCAAGTCTTAGGCTCTCCGAGGCGAGAGAAACTTTCCCAATGTTCTATTGGGTGGCGACTCCATGAAACCTCCTTGTTGCCCAACATAGACGCACTTGCGATTTATCGCAAGCTGTTGACGGACCCACAAATGCCCCGATCGCCCACGTGCGGGCGGTCGAACGGGCGGCCGCGGGGACCCGGCGCGCGTCACAATAGGATGCTTCTCTAAGGTCTTTCATGGAAAATTGTTTGGATAACTAAATTTTTATTGACAAAATACAGAGATGTCATTTCCCATTATCAATATGCTGTCCACATATAGAATAAGGAAAATGATTGCACTCTTACTGACCTTCTTATACACACAAGGTTCATATAATGCCCCTTACCCGTATGTAGTGGACTACATCTTCAAGAGATGAGTTACCATGATAGGCAAGGTTTGCCACAAAGCAATCAAGTAATCTAGTCATCTTTTTCATTAACACGCTCATATTAATACAATTAGATCAGGAATTATAAAATTGCTTTCGATATTGATTACCTTCATTTAGCTATATTTAGGTTTACAAAATGGCTCATTGTATCATTAATGGCATAAATTCCATGCGACCATCCACATGTAAAATATAAATAACAAACCAATTTACAGTACCATAAGCTCTTATAGTTAAACATAAGTTGGTCTTACATGTTACATATTACATATTTCAATTACAATTCAAAATGCAAAACCTATATAAAAGCTTGGCCCAATTGTGTTGGCTCTTGGGGAATGCGGACTTGTCCTGCCAAACAACTGTAACACCCCCTACCCATACGTAGGCGATCCCATCCGATAAGGAGTGAGATGCCGTATGAGCAAAGGTGCCACCAAACAGATACAAAGTAAAACATACATTCATTCATAACATGCATACAGAAATACGAGATAATTAAAAACTTTAGGGAAAAGAAAGCCATAGCTGATCATGCATTAATATAATAAAACCATTACAATGTTCTGATCAAACCAGCTGGTACAAAAATATTACATAACCAATATATAAATACAAAAGCGGAAGCTATAACAAAACTGATACAGGAGAGTTCTATACAAAAAGAATCATTACAGATTACAAAAATTGAGCCCTACACTAAGACATTCTGTGTTGGCTTGATGGCGGTGACTCTCTCAAAGCAAAACTCCTTCCGCACCTGCATGGGTAAAAACACCGTGCTAAGAGATAAACGCTTAGTGGGGAAACACACATAAAATATGAACGGCCATTCACAATGGTCGTCAAGGCATAACACATTCACAATGGCAAAATGCAACAGCTCATAATATAATTCATAAGAACATGCTCACAATTTAAAGCCATACATTCTATATCTCAAATTCATATCCATTTCCATAATAGTTAAACATACATTTCATCAATATACTCATACATATATTACATATATATAGTCATAAGAGTAGAGCAAACCAATCGAACACCAAAAGAACACCTGCTGACTCTGGGTAGTGGATAACGAGTGTACAGACAGTACTTTACGGGTACGAGCCGATTACAGACAGTACCTTATGGGTACGAATCGAGAAAACCATTTTACTTTTAACTTTCACAAATCATTTTAAAAAGGGACCTTAAACAAGATCCTTACACATAATAGGGTTCGCGAGGAACAAAACGGGGACCTGATCGGGGTCCAAACGAAACAAAGGGTTGCAGCTGAAAGACTCTATTAGGCATGCTTAACTATCCACTTACTTGACTCTAGCAGGTTATACGTCATTCAAATCATGTTTCAGAACACAACATATAATTCATCTGAAGAATCATGGTATCACTCATATCAAAGCATATAAAAGTATGACATGCATTATACAGCAGTATAAGTCCATAAGGAAGTATTACGGAATCCATTTTTGAGTTAAAACTGGGAAATTTCCGAAAATGGGTCGTACGGGGTGACCGACGAGGTTGGCTGGTCACGAGTTGTGACTGGCATCACAACTCGTGACTGCCCTCCTCACAAGGCTTGTCACGAGACGTGACTGGGGGTCACGCCTCGTGACTGGCTTCTTGGTCACGTCGTGACTTGCTTCTCTCTTGCTGGTCACGAGTCGTGACTGGGTGTCACGTCTCATGACTGGCTTCTTTAGGGCTGGTCACGCGTGACTGTCTCAGGCCGGTCACGAGTCGTGACTGGGAGTCACGCCTCGTGACTGCCTTCCTCTTGGCTGGTCACGAGTTGTGACAGGCAGTCACAACTCCTGACTAGCTTCTTTCTGGCAGGTCACGAGTCATGACTGGAAGTCACGTCTCGTGACTTGCCTCTCTTCTTGGGTAGTCACGCGATAGACAAAGCAAAACGGGAATTTTCTACAGTAACACGATTTTCCAGTTTTCCAGAATTTTCCCAGAACACAGAAATCAACTCCAAACTTGAATCAAAATCACACGAATCAGTTCTTACCTTCCAGAAGATCATTCAAGCATCAAAATGACATATAACAACTTAATTCAACACTCATCACAATCAAAATCACACATAACCACATTCAAGAACATAAACCCTAGAAATTACAGTAAGTTCAAATCAAGCACAATCCACAAGTAAAAATCCCAAACCTGAGATTCTAAGCCTCAATCACTTAGCTCCACTCGTCCCAGCAATATCCTTGCCCTTAGGATCACGGGGAGCCTCAGTTAAACACAACACAACAAAGAACATCCAACAATGCAAACCCTAAGTTAAATCTAAACCCAAAAAGGAAAAAGAAGATGAAACAAATGGAAAACAAGATGAGAAGAATACAATTACTTACCAAAGAGATGCAAAGAGATGATTAACTCCACCAATACAAACTTGAATCCACACCACAATTCTTAGAATGAAGAAAATGAAGAAGAAGAAGGTGAGTGAAGAAGGAAACGTGAATCTGCCAATTTCCTTTCTTTCTTTCCTTTTTCTTTTTCTTTTCTTTGCCCTAAGCATGTGTCCATTTCCTATTGGTGAAGCTAACCACTCACACCAAACTAACATGCACTGCACACACCTAATACACTCCCAACAAATGCACACCCTACAATGGCATGAACACACACACACAAGCATATCCCAACTTAAAACACCATAATATGATATGCTCAAGTACACATAACTATTACCCATTTAATACACACACTAATACCCTATATGCACCCACATACTAACAAAACCCAAAAATATGCATTTTTACCAAAATACCCTTATGATATGCCGAACACATGCAAATGCATGCTCACACAGACAAGCTCATTCTACTAGGGGGCAAACGGGGTGTGACAACTCTCCCCTACTAATAAGAATTTCGTCCTCGAAATTCTCACCTGAACTGAACAACTATGGATACTGAGCTCTCATCGACTCCTCTGGTTCCCAAGTCGCTTCCTCGACTCCATGATGAATCCACAATACTTTTATCAAAGGGATATGTTTACTTCTCAATTGTCTCACCTCTCGGGCTAGAATAGCTCGCGGTTCCTCATCATAGGAAAAATCTGGCTGAACCTGAATATCCTGAACTGAAAGAACATGCGAAGGATCTGATCTGTACCGACGAACCATCGAAACATGGAACACATCGTGCAACTTTGCTAACTCCATCGGTAACGCCAATCTATAGGCTACAGGTCCTACCTTAGCCAAAATCTCATAAGGACCAATGAAACGAGGACTAAGCTTTCCTTTCTTTCCAAATCGAAGCACTTTCCTCCAAGGTGAAACTTTAAGGAAAACTTTGTCCCTGATCTCAAAATGCACGTCTTTCCTCTTCAAGTTGGCATAAGATTTTTGTCGATCCTTGGCTGCCTTCAAATTCCGCTGCACCACTCTGATCTTTTCTTCGGTATCTCTAACCAAGTCTGGCCCAATCACTGATCTCTCGGATAGCTCGGTCCAACAAACCGGAGTCCTACACTGTCGACCATACAAAGCCTCATATGGTGACATACCGATACTCGACTGAAAGCTATTGTTGTAGGCAAACTCCATAAGCAACACATATCTGTCCCAACTACCCGGAAAATCCAAAGCACAAGCCCTCATTATATCCTCTAAAATCTGAATGACCCGCTCGGACTGACCATCTGTCTGAGGATGAAATGCTGTACTGAAGTTCAACTTAGTACCCAAAGCTCTCTGTAACTCCTTCCAAAACTTGGAAGTAAACCTCGGATCCCGATCTGAAACTATGGATAAAGGCACCCCATGCAACCGAACTATCTCATCTACATAGATACTGGCCAATCTATCCATCGAGTAGTCCACTCTAACTGGCAGAAAATGAGCTGACTTCGTAAGCCAATCCACTATTACCCAAACTGAGTCATGCTTCTTCTGAGTCAAAGGCAAACCAGAAACAAAGTCCATGGCGATATCATCCCACTTCCACTTAGGAATGGATAAAGGCGTAAGCAATCCCGAGGGAACCTGATGCTCGGCCTTTACCTGCTGACACGTCAAGCACTTGGAAACAAAATCCACGATGTCTCTCTTCATACCGGACCACCAATAAAACTGCTTCATGTCTCGATACATCTTCTCACTGCCAGGATGCATAGTAAAAACTGTACTATGCGCCTCACTCATAAGCTGTCTCCTCAAATCCTCAGACTCTGGCACACATAAGCGATTTATGAACATAAGCACCTCATCCTGAACTGAAAACTCTAACTACTTACCCGATCTGACCTCTTGCACAAACCGCTGAAGCCTCTCATCATCCCTCTGAGCATCCACAATCCTCTGTCTCAAGGTAGGCTTCACACGCAACTAAGAAATCAAAGCCCCATCTGAATCAAATCTCCATCTAAACCGTCTCAGGAACAAGGCTGAAACTGATTTCCGACTCAAAGCATCAGCGACTACATTGGCCTTGCCAGGATGGTAATCCACAATGCAGTCGTAGTCCTTAAACAACTCAAGCCAACGGCGCTGTCTCATGTTCAACTCTTTCTGTGTGAGGAAGTACTTCAAGCTCTTGTGGTCCGAAAAGATCCTACACTTTTCTCCATACAGATAATGACACCAAATCTTCAAAGCAAAGATCACAGCCGCCAACTCAAGATCATGCGTCAGATAGTTCCTCTCATGTGGCTTTAACTGACGAGAAGCATAAGCCACAACCTTACCTTCTTGCATCAAAACACATCCAAGGCCAACACCCGAAGCATCACTATAAATGACAAACTCTTTACCCGAGATGGGTTGAGTAAGTATAGGAGCCTCAACAAGCAACTGCTTTAACTGATCAAAACAAGCCTGGCATCTATCTGACCACTCAAATCTAACCCCTTTCCTCAACAATCTAGTCATCGGAGCGGCAATCACAGAAAAGCCCTTAACAAACCGAAGGTAGTAACCTACCAACCCAAGGAAACTCCTCACTTCCTAAACATTTCTAGGCGCTTTCCAATCAACTATCGCCTCAATCTTGGCCGGATCTACCTGAATACCCCTAGCTGAAACAATGTGACCCAAGAATGACACTTCTCGAAGCCAGAAATCACACTTGCTAAGCTTGGCAAACAACTGATGCTCTCTCAACATCTGCAAAACCAATCTGAGATGCTCCTCATGCTCACTCTCATCCTTGGAATACACCAAGATATCATCAATGAACACTACTACAAATCAATCTAAGTATGGCCTAAACACACGGTTCATCAAATCCATAAAAGCCGTTGGAGCATTGGTCAAACCAAACGGCATCACAAGAAACTCATAGTGGCCATACCTAGTCCGAAATGCAGTCTTAACCACATCTGCATCCTGAACTCGAAGCTGATAGTACCCTGATCGAAGATCTATCTTGGAGAAAACACCTGCACCCCGAAGCTGATCAAACAAATCTTCAATCCTAGGCAACGGATACTTATTCTTCACTGTGACCTTATTGATCTGCCTGTAATCGATACACATCCGCAAAGATCCATCTTTTTTCTTAACAAACAGAACTGGAGCTCCCCAAGGAGATATGCTGGGTCGAATAAACCCCTTATCCAATAGCTCTTGTAACTGAGTCTTGAGTTCTGATCAAACAAATCTTCAATCCTAGGCAACGGATACTTATTCTTCACTGTGACCTTATTGATCTGCCTGTAATCGATACACATCCGCAAAGATCCATCTTTCTTCTTGACAAACAGAACTGGAGCTCCCCAAGGAGATATGCTGGGTCGAATAAACCCCTTATCCAATAGCTCTTGTAACTGAGTCTTAAGTTCTCTCAACTCTATAGGAGCCATCTGATAAGGTGCTTTCGATATAGGTGTGGTACCCGGCATAATCTCAATGGACAACTCAACCTCTCTCTCAGGAGGCAAACCAGGCAACTCACTCGGGAACACATCATTAAACTCCCGCACTACAGGAATATCCTCAATCTGAACTTGATCTCTCTTCGAATCCAACACGACCGCTAGAAAAGCCTCACAACCTTTCCTGATAAACCTCATGGCTTGCATCGCAAAAATCACATTATTCAAAGAACTAGCACCCAAACCCTTCATAAACACAGGAGACTGTCTTCTATCCCGAAGTACAACCGTCTTCCTATGGCAATCAACTACAGCCCGATGCTTACCCATCCAGTCCATACCCAGAATCAGATCAAACTCTCTGAAAGGCAACTCAATCAAATCTGCTAGAAGCACAACTCCCTCAACCAACAAAGGACAACTCCTAAAGACTCTACTCACACTGACACTATGCCCTAATGGACTGGTCACACAAATCTCATAATCTAACTGATCAACCACATGCAACTTATCAACAATTTTATCTATGCACAAGTATGAGTGTGTGGAACCAGGGTCAATTAGAGCATACAATTCAGTGTCATGGAGTAGGAACTTACCAGCAATAACATCAGGCGCATCCTGCTCCTCTCTGGCTCTCACAGCATAAGCTCTAGTTGGAACCGGAGGAGGACGCTCAACAGTCTCAGAAGCAGCTCCATCTCTAGGCATGTGTCCATTTCCTATTGGTGAAGCTAACCACTCACACCAAACTAACATGCACTACACACACCTAATACACTCCCAACTAATGCACACCCTACAATGGTATGAACACACACACACAAGCATATCCCAACTTAAAACACCATAATATGATATGCTCAAGTACACATAACTATTACCCATTTAATACACACACTAATACCCTATATGCACCCACATACTAACAAAACCAAAAAACATGCATTTTTACCAAAATACCCTTATGATATGCCGAACACATGCAAATGCATGCTCACACAGACAGGCTCATTCTACTAGGGGGCAAACGGGGTGTGACAACAACTACCTTCAACACCTGAACGGATAAAAGCACTCTCGTACTAAGCACAAAGGCTTAGTGGGGAAAATATGCAATAGATAACCACTCATAGTGGTCATCAATGCAAACACAGGCATATATCACATATTTCCAAACAATCAATAATATAAATAGCTAATAACATAATTAAGTATGATAAAAAATACTTAATGGAACTTTACACATTTACTATTAATCACATGCTTATATATGTCATATTGACTAATATTATTTTCTTTAACCAAAAAGTGCCTCCATTTCAAAATGGTGGATAACAGGTTAAACGCATAAGTACCCAAAGGTACAATTACGTTTTTTATCACATACACATAGGGATATAAGCAAGATCCATAAACACATAGGGATCCAACAGGATCCAAAAATGCATAGGGGTCCAAACACATAAGCTGCAGCAACAGAGACCCTATAGGCATGCCTATCTATCCACGACTCGACTATTGCTGGCTATTTATTCGTTAAATGTCAGTTTGATCATATTGAAATATCAAGAGTATTTAGTCCCCAAACAATTACCATTTAGGAACCAATCATAATAAACTTTGTAATTTCAATCATATCTAACAAAATTGCATATACGAATTCATACTATAATCCCATATATATATATACGATTCATGTATTCTATAGTCTTATCATATATATGCCATTCTTTAAGAATACAACATATAAGTAAGGATCCATAACATTGCTCATTTGAATTTGTGCCGAAACAAATTTAGCAAAATAATGGCTAAATAGAGGGGTTTAGGTCTAAGATAGTTTCGTGCCAGCCATGACCCCTACATTAAGACCCATTCTGCATTGTAAAAGCATGGGTCACGGCTGATATGGTTTGATGCCAGCCGGGACTCTTGTTAATTCTTGTTTTTAAAACGGAGCTGCACAATTCAGGTTTCCACCTCTAACTTTGACTATTAGTGTGAAAAATGATATCCCGGCCGCCTAACAACTTCCTACCTTCACAACCTGCGCGCAGCAACAACACTACGCGCTGAGCATTGAAATGCCCAGTGGTGGATACATATCCTAAAATTTTCACACTAATACAACATACATGCACACACAAGCGTTTTTCTTTATTCCCATTATCTGAACATTAATTTCTGAGTATTTTAAACAGTGATAACATACTTTTACTTTAATCATTTATCTTTTACCTTTTTCATTATTACAACAATCCCAATTATCATTATTGTTGCTATTATTACACTGTTAACTTTACAATATTACCATTACATTCAGTCAGTTAATCTGAGGACCAGTTAGTGACAGTTTTGGAAATATCTTATAAATGTGTCCATTTGTTTTTCTTTACTTGCTTATAACTTGTTTACATTAATTACAGTTACAGTTACATATTTCATTACATTTCCTACTATATTCTAATCAACTACCTATCTTATTATACACTTGCTTTGTCTATAATATTTCTTAATATACTGGCTTATTTGAGTACTTAATATTTCCATTTTTATTCTCCTAATTTTACACATAATTTCTATTGACATTAACTAACTACTTTCTATTATTAACTATCTTGAATAACTTTTATCGTTACCAAGGCTAACAATAATATTATTATAACAGTACTTGCATTACTCATATTGTTAAATTTTATTTTTAGGTCAGTTATCATTATTATTCTATTAACCTATAGCATTTTATAGTTAGACTTAAATCCTTTCATACCCATAAATATATCACTGACATTCTCATGTGGCCCTTATAATTAATTTACTATATTACTAACATTATATAACTTGGTCCATTATTGATTAACATTATTACTTATATTCTTATATCCATTTATTATACTATACATTTATATTACCTTTTTCAGGAACATTACGGTGATAACCACCTAATCCTTAGCAATTTCACTTACCAATTTGTCCATGTTATTAACTAGTTTACAAGATGAAATTTACACATACAAATAGGTTAGGAGCATTAGATCTTCATTGTTAACATTAATTTTTATTAACATTATTTACATTAGCATAACATCAACACTATTATTATTCTTATTATTAACAAACCACTGATTTCCCTATTAACATTTTATTATTCAATTAATATTCATATTATCTGTAAATTATATTTAATCCCTTAATTTCGGTTTATATTACCAATTTACCATTTTACCCTTCACTGTCCACTTATTTACATTAATGCCATTAGTTAACTTATTATTATTCTTATTTCATTATCTAACATGCAATAATATTCTTAATGTCAATTAAGTCACTTAATTAAGGAAATAAATATATATAGTGCACATAAAATTAGATATTTATATTTAGGTCCATTAACTATGGTATAATTGCACTTAGGTCCTCATATTATATCATATTTACATCTAGGTCCTTTAACTATGCCATATTTACACTTAGGTCCTCAACATTTCCAATAATTCCAAATATGTCCTTATCTTTTCCAATAATTCCATATACGTCCCTACTTTTTCAATAATTCCATATATGTCCCTTCTTTACCGCTTTTATACTAAATTACCATTTTATCTCTAAATTTTTGCTAAATTACAAAATTACCCTTATGTTTACACTTTTTACCTAACTTAAACCCCTTTTTACCTACTAAGTGTAAATTTACCATTTTGCCCCTAACTTCCTCATATTTACCATTTAGTCCCTAAATATAGCAAAACTATAATTAGGTCCTCAAACTTTCTCCATAATTACAAAAATGCCATTAGTTCATTCTTTTTACCTTTTTAACCATTATTTAACATGCAAATTACCGTTATGCCCTCATACTACCAATTTCATGCCAAATTACATTTTAGTCCCTAAAAGTGACCAACTTTCATATTTAACCAATTAATTATATTTTTGCCCTCATTAACCTTTATTAACCTATTTATGGTCAAAATTACCATCCTGTTCTCAAAACTTTTTATTTATTCCAATTAAGTCCATTTTTCATGCAAGTATCATTTTAATCACAACTTAAACATTTTAAGCTCATTTTTACCAAATTGCCCCCTGTACAAAACTGGCAGCATCTATGGTCAGGATAAATGAGACGTGAACTCGATAGGTTCAATACAGAATAGAGGGACCCCTTGGGACCACCCCTATAGGTTTAATACAAAATAAAGGGACCCCGTGGGACCACCCCTATGATACAAACAACAGAAATATAGATCAATATTGTATTAAGACAGAAAAATATACAGAATAGGACTGTCATTGGCCTATAAGAAGTGAGACGCCATGCTCACACTTGCGGTCTTATGTCCCTAAGGGTAGCAATCATATCCTGAACTAGACTTGACTACCAGATTACTACATAGGACATCAAAATTTCACTTTTCACATTTTTAAGTTACCTGTCATACTTTTTATGGAATTTCATCATTCTATTCCATTCTTTTCCATACAATTTGATCATTATATATTTAATTTTCATCCATGTGTCATCTCATGCCATAAAACTCATGAAATCATCATGGTACACATGGATACACATATACATACCATTTGGCCATGATGTCAATTTTTCACCATTAGTACTTTTCAACACTTTTGACATTTATTTAGGTGATTTACATGTCAAATATCATAGCCATGCCATTGTTTCACATCAAAACACATCAAAATCATATCTTTATGTACATTGATCAATTCGGCCAACATGTTCATCATTCATCATAAATTCTTTTCATCACCTTTATCATTCATTTAGGTAGATTACATGTCAATTAACTTATTTGTATCATTAGTTTGCATTAAAACATATCAAAATCACATTTTTACTCACTTATTCAATTCGGCCAAAGCACACATCATCCATCATGTGAATTTTTATTTCTCTAATTCATTCCATTAGCCAGATTACATCTTAATTTATCTAGTTATATCATTAAGTCACAATAAAACACATAAAAATCTCATTTTTACCTATATATACTATTCGGCCTACATGTTATCCACGGTATATATTTAATTTATTTTCATTTTAATCATTTAAAATATCATTTTTAACCTTCCTAAACATGACTATATGGTTTGATTCAATTAAACATGCATATTTCACATACTTTATATTTAAACATAACTAAAAATGATACTTTTAACATGAAAAAAGGAGGATATTGTATCCACTAACCTTATTTTTTTGTTTTTCACATCTTAAGCATGATTTCTATGTCTTTGCTCCTTAAAACACCACTACCTCTAGTGATTTCCTCAATTTGATACATAAACTCTTCCACTTATTTTCTCCCGCTTATTTTCTCCCACTTCAAATGAACTCTAATCACCACAATTAGATTTTAGAGAGGCTAAACTTTGCTTAAGAAGCTTGGATTTGGGGAGAGATGAAGAGAGAATTAAAGAAAATGGAGGAAGAATCAAGATGAACAATTATGCCTTATGGAGGAGGAAGAGAGCTGTTGGAATTCTAGGGATTTCTCTTGAGAAATATAATATTCCAGCCTTTATATAGCCTCTCCTAATGGGCCAAATCATGAGCCAATCAATTGGGCCAAACCAAAAGCCCATTTATGTAATTTAAGCCCATTTTCCAACCAAAAATAATTTCTCTCACTTTCCAAGCTCAATTCTTCCCAAAATAAATTCCATAATTCTTAAAATATATAATTTAGCCTTCACATAAAATTTCATCTCAATCGGAGACCTTTTTCGATCCAATAATTTCTTACTAGTCCGATAACTCAATTTTCTGTCTCACCGTAAAATTTATTTTTCATTACCATTTGATTTTCCATAATATTTCAAGTAAGTCCATACTTTCAGATAATTTTTCTGAGATCCATGACTCCATTTAGAGTCTGATCAAACTTTGGTCAAACTAATCAAACCAAAGTCAACTGGTCCGATAGGTCCGGTTCATTGGTTGTACCGGTTCGGCTAACTTTCCATCCTTGACCTTATTTTTACTCTTTATAACTTATTTGAGCTTAGTTCCATTTTAATCAGGGTCCATTTTTGGTCTGGTTCAATTAAATCGATCCGATTCCTCAAATTTTCAGTGTCACCATAAAATTACTTGTTTGCTTCCAAAATGTACTGCACACTATTCTGAGTCTATCTATGCCTTCAGAAAATTTTTCAGCGGTCATTTACTATTTTTAAGGCCTTGGTCAAATTTCGGTCAAATCTAGTTATTATTTGAATTGAACCAGAGGCTTTTCTTCAGTTTGACTTCCGGGTACCAATTTGACCTCATTTTCATTCCAAATCATACCACTAGACTCCTTATAACCTGTACTTTCCAATAGTCCAATAAAATATTTTTCGCTACTTGCCTTCCCAGGAGGTCACCCATCAACGGGCTTTCCTGACCAGAGCACGTATAACCTTCATTCTCCACACTCTTTTATTGTCCATTGAATCGGATGTTCCAGCTCCTAGATGCTTACTTTAATCCATAGATGAATCTTTGAAACTTATATACCTTTTCACCATTCCCAAATGTGAACCCTTTAGGCTGTGTCATATACACCTCCTCAATCAGATTTCTATTTAGGAAAGCTATCTTCACATCCATTAGCCAAATCTCATAGTCATAATAAGCAACAATGGCTAAAAGTATTCTAATGGGCTTAAGCATTGCTACTGGAGAAAAGGTTTCATCAAAGTCAATACCTTATCTTTGATGATAACCTTTAGCTATCAGATTAGCCTCGTAGGTAACTGCATTACCTTCGATGTTAGTCTTCTTCTTGAAGACCCATTTGCACCCTATGGATTTTACCCCTTCAGGTGTTTGAGTCAAAGTTCATACTTTGTTCTCATACATAGAGTCCATTCCGGACTGTAGAGCCTTAAGCCACAATTCACTTTCTGAACCATTTAGAACTTCTTGATAGATTGTAGGCTTATTATCTTCTACTACAGTTAAAGTCTTATTTGAGTCCATGGGAAATTCATATCTCACTGGGATAGAATGCATCCTAGTAGATCTTCTAAGAACTTGTGTATATTCAGATTTAACTATGATATCATCACTATGAGATTTAGTCTCTGGTTCAATCCATTAGTATGATTCAATTTGTGGGTCTTGAACTTCACTAAGTTCAATTCAATTCCCATTCTCTTCTCATAGAAGGAATTCTCTTTCTAAGAAGATAGCACGCCTTGAAATAAAAAACTTTTGTTCTAAGGGATGATAGAAGTAATATCCATTTGTTTCTATTAGATATCCCATAAATAGGCATTTGTTAGACTTAGCATCAAGCTTATCTGATATTGTCCACTTCACATAAGCAGGACAATCCTATACCTTCATATGAGAAAGTGTGGGTTTCTAATTATTCCACA
Organism: Excoecaria cochinchinensis; assembly: GCA_947683425.1. Taxonomy (NCBI): domain Eukaryota; kingdom Viridiplantae; phylum Streptophyta; class Magnoliopsida; order Malpighiales; family Euphorbiaceae; genus Excoecaria; species Excoecaria cochinchinensis. The sequence continues at coordinate 927,570 of CANTUQ010000110.1, forward strand.
TCTCATATAGAGTAACATCAACTGACTTACTAGGAACTCTATTTAATGTATAAACAACAGTTTTCAGTGCATAACCCCAAAATGACTTAGGCAAGTCTGCTAGGCTCATCATTGATGAAGCCATATCCAATAGGGTTTGATTTCTCCTCTTAGATACACCATTATGTTGAGGTGTATATGGTGGAGTCCATTGAGATAATATTTATCTCTAAGATAATCTTGAAAATCTTGGCTTCAATAATCTCTACCTCAATTTGATCAAAGTGTAATGACTCGATTTGTACCCTAGTAGTAATTTGGCATAATTAGGGTAATTGGGGTAATTGGGTGGATTTAATTTTGAGTTTTCTAATTTTGGACCTAAGTGAAGCTGAAATTGAGGACTTTGTTGCATAAATAAAATACGTTTAAGTGACCATTATGTATATGTGCATGATTAACTTTAAGTTGGATTAATTAATTGAGGATGGTATTTAATTAAGTAAAAATTAGATTTGTGAGTGGGAGTTAGTGGCTGGCCGGGTGGCATGAGGAGATGCTGCCACCTCATCAATTGCATGTATTTGTTGTGAGTGGAATCCAAGTGTCCACTTCTGCCCTTGCCACCTCAGCATGTTTCATGCAATATAAGGGTTAAGGAGAGAGAAAAACCTTCATTCTTGCATGTGATTTTTGGTTGGTCTCTCTCTCAAAGTTTCTATTTTTCTTCTTCTTCCTTCCATGTAGCATTTCTTCAATCTTTGATTCCATAATTCTGATGAATGATTAATTGATGCATTAGTTGTGCTGAGTTTCTGGGTTAGCAAGGTAAGTAGCTTAGTAATTGTTCTTCTTCTTTTTCTACTCCTTTTCTTTTGATGAGTTAGAAATGATCTTTGATCCAAATTCTGGAAATCGGATGATGATGTAGTGACTGGACTGAGAAAGGATAAAGGAAAGGAGAAAGTAGGAGAACCAAGTGTTAAGTGATCGCAATAGGAGCAAAGGACAGTGAGCTTTGGGAAACTCTATTTTTGCATGATAAATTGATATTCATGAACCCTTTAAATACATGTTTTAATTGTGTGTTTGATTGAGGTGGAAATTATGTGCTTATGTTATATGATGAGCTAATGTGTTGCCATGAGCATCTTGACCTAGCATGTATTTCTATTTTAGAGGAGTTATAGAATTGTTATGCAAATTGTGAATGAGGTGATGCTGAATGAAATATTGTTCAGGCCAAGATGTTTAGGTGTATATTAGGATGGGTTGTATGAATTGGGAATATGGTATATTTCAAAGTAGTTGAATCAAGCTTGAGTAGTTTAGGGTGTAAAACTGGAATTGTAGGGTATGTTGACCTAATGAATGTGTTTATGTTATAACAAGAGTTGTATAACTCTAAATTGAATAAGGTGAATGGAATTCGGTACATAAAGTATGTGTCTATAATTGTCAAAGAATTGGTCATAGTGGTTTAAGGACCTTATAGTCTAAAAATGTGTGTTTAAGTGTAATTTAAAACCTGTAGGAGGGCTTTTGGAACATAAGGGGTTCCATTGGCCATAACTCCTCAATATTAAGACCAAAAATAATGAAAATCGTTCCATTGCACTCTTAACATGTAGATAATTACTTAGTTAGTAGACCATGATTGTAACACCCCGATACCCCCATTGGAAGGATACCGAAGCGCCATGCACTCAAGCAAGACAAAACACACGCATATAAAAGAACTCATGCAAAACAATCTAAGCGAAAACGGAAGCAATACAAGAACAAATCGGATCCGAAACATTTGCTTACATTGCTGAACTTATAACATTACATGAACAAAATCTTTACATGATAACTATCAAAATACATGTCTTTCTATACGAATAAAAAAGTGTACTGGACAAAAGCATAGATATACAAAAATCTCCCTATACTATTACAAAAAGAAGACCTCAACTCCTAATGGCCAGCAGATGCATGACTCCAAAACTGAACCAACCCTGTAAACCTACATGGAAGCAAATATCCGTGCTAAGTGCTAACGCTTAGTGGGGATGAACCAAAACATAGCACTACTCAAGCAAGCATAACAATAAATAAACATCATATCAAGACCTAATCTCAATATCAATACAAAAATATAGCATGTACAATTTAACCCTTATCAAACCTAGCATTTTCAAAGCACTACAACAATCTTACTTATAGGTCACATATCTAAAGCTTAACATTTTCATGCCCACTTGACAAACATAACTGAGCCAAAAGCATTAGGATGAAATGCTCAAACAATCATTCAACCACTAAAACATAAGCTTAAATATAACAGAACCAAACAAAAGCCTGAACCCTCACAAACTATGGATACGGGTACTGAAGATACTAGTAAAACTCAGTATCTAAATATACTAAAGATATAAGTCTCAAAACATTCCAATACCCGAAGGTAACAAAAGAGACTGGAGTCTCAAGACAAAAGACCATAACGGTCTACTGAGCAGCTGCGCAAAACCCTTTATAAGCATGCTTATCTATCCACTATCTTGATCGACCAGGCTTAACACACTAAGTCACATGTAAACTAACCATTCAAAAGATCACTTCACATTCATGTCTTACTAAATGTACAACTAAAACAAATCATCAGGTGTACAATCTTTATTAATATCATGCATATAATCTACCTTGAACATGTACAAACATATACCAAAGCAATGACCAACACAAAAGATACTTCAAAGAACTAGGTAAGCAGAGCTGCACACTATCGAGCTCGCAACTTAGGTGTGCTCGCGATAGAATGCAAGTCTCCCAACTGTTGCGCTCGCGATAGAATGCCAAAGTGGCCTCTATTGTGCTCGCGATGATGTCGCGCTCGCAGCAAAACAGAAATAAGAATACCAACTTCACAACACATAAACTTGCACACATAACTTACCTTTCATTAAATCACACTCTCACACATGCCTTTAACTTAATCACACAATGTACTATTTACAATTTCAAAACTCCAAATCACTCCTTAACATTTTTTAATATCCAAATAAAGCCATGAACATGCATATCCCAAAATCATAAACACATGCTATTCAATTCCATTCAAGGCATACTTACAACAACATGCATTTAAAAAGGATCTAAGATAGTTCATAAACAAATTATTAACACATGCAATTTCATAATTCCATCTCAATCACAACATGCATCAACTGACTCAAGAATCAAAACACATGCACAAGCTCAAGAGCACACGATCCCAACCTCTTAAAGTGCAGCCGAAAACCCCCAATTTCAGACTTTGTCCTTGCCCTTCTCAATCCTTCTTTTATCCTCAGCTTCTTGCAATATCCAATCAAAACACAATCTCTTAACCCAAAATCTCAAACAACAAACCACAAAGAAAAGAGTAGAAGAAATAGAAACTCAATCCAATACACTTACCTCTTAACTTTAACCCTTAAATAACCTCTTCAAACCATCCAATGCAGAAATCCAAATACAATCAAAACCACCCAAAAGATGATGAAGAGGAAAGGGAAACCGTGGAACACATAAAGGAAAGAGGGAAAATTGCATGCAAAGCAAGAATGGGGACAAATTTTCCACTCACCCACCTTATATAGCATGCAATTGTCCACATGGCTCTTCCTCTCAATGCCACATGTCCACCTTAAGACATGTGTCCACTCACCCTTCCAAACTCCTTGCATGCTGCCACTTATCCAAAACCCAAATCAAAAATCCACTTAAATCCTGCTTAAGTTAGATTTTCGCGAGAGTGTTCTATCAGTGTTCTGTCACGCTCACGATAGAACTCTCTCCCTCACTCTCAGCACAAATTCTTGACTCAACCAACTTACATACAAATCCTTCATACCCCAATACTCATCCAACGTGTCCTCTCTTACTATTACATATCCTTATACTCACCAAAACACCGCAAATCCTACTAGGGTGTAATCCAGGTTGTTACAATAACGGCAAAAATTAATGTAAGAATGGGTTTTATAGGTCATATGTATGGGTATTGCTAAGTGTATGAGAAAGTTGATCGAAGTTTTGTGCTTTGAACATGGAGTTCAGGTTTTGTCGCGATCTGATGAGCAGTTTGGGTAGCTAATGTTCTGTCATGGGCGCGAACAATACCACGAGCGCGACAAAAGCCAAAGTTGGTTTTATCATAAGCGTGACAAAGGCTAGAGTTGGTTCTGTCATGAGCGCGGCTTGTGCCACGAACACGACAGAGGCTTGAGTTGAGTTCTGTCGCGAGCGCAACATGTGTCGCGGGCACGATAGAGCCCCAAGTTTGAGTTATGTGTTAAATTTTTTTCTTTGTGTAAATTATACTATTTTTATATGAATAAAGATGCATATGAGATTATAAATGTATGGATTCATGTAATTTAATACAATGAAATAGGAATGAATGTGATGAGCTATATTTATATATGTAATAGAATGAATGTTATGATATTGCCTACTGTGTATACATGTTGTTACAAATTGCAATTAAATGAATAATAATTGGATTAATAATTTAGCCTGCAAGTCGAGTAGTGGATAGATAGGCATGCCTATAGGGTCTAAGTGCTGAAGCCGAAGCATTCGATTCCTTTCGAAATCTTTAATGCATATCGAATCCTTCATGGATTCCCTTATATATATATTATATCTTATTGACTATTTCTCTACCTATGGGTACTAATGCGAATGTCCGTATCTTCGGATACAAAGTGATTATTGTACTCTCGAGTACTGATACGATAACCGTTATCCGCATCTTTGAATTGCGGGTTAGGCTTTAAGTTAACTATTGAATTATAATATTGAGCAATGTGAACTTAATGTGATCGATGAATGGGAATCCGATGTGTATAATATTGTTATGCCATTACTGTGTTAATGAATACACCCGACTATGGTTGCCATGTTAATAAGGTACATTTGTATGAGGCATGAACATAATATATATATCTTTTATTGCTCAATACATGTTATGTATGTTGTGTATTGTTTTCCCCACTAAGCATTATCGTTTAGCACGGGTTCTTAATCCATGTAGGTTCTGAGGCGAAGCATGCTTGAGGGACGGTCCCGCAACTTCTTGGTCAACACACTAGGATCCATTTCTTAGTGTAGATTTTGATATTTTGTAATATGTGTTGTGTAATATGTAAATAATAACTTTTTGCATATAAGGGATTTAATGTGACAATCAAATATTATGCATTTTGTAAGTGGACAATCTACATGTACGAGTATGATTATGCAATTTGAGTTGAATTCCGTTATGTGTGAATGAAAGAATTTTGTTAGTTCAAGATCTTGCATGTGTATATATATATTATGTAATGTGTCTTAGTTGTGCGATGACCATTCTCAATTGTCGTAGCAAAGCTATACGAGCAGATAGGAATCAGCGTTACAGGTTGTGGTATCATAGCCTAGGTTTAGTCATTTCTGGACATAGTGTAGACTAGGATACAAATAGTTGTGTTAACCTAATGCGGACATCCTTGTGTATGTATTAGATTAATGGATCCTTCTCAAGACACTAGAGAAGAGATCGTTGAAAGTGTGAATCCTCGTGAACCCAAAGTGTCGAAGTTTGGTCAGTCTATACCAATAGGTGTGGGAAGAGATGTCCCTATGGTTCCTATGGAAGCTTTGCTTAAGATGTCTCAGGACATGGCGAGGGTGCTTGATCGTATGATAGCACCAAAAGCTCCATTAGAATCAATGAGAAAGCATGGGGCTGAAGAGTTTTATGTTACCAATCTGTGTAACACCCCAGTACCCCCGTTGGAAGGGTACCAGAGTGTTACGGAGAAACGCGACTATAAACATATATATATACACACATACGCTGGAGCGGAGGCATGCAAAACACAAAAGAAACAACTTAATACACAAATAAAATATACATAACCGTTACATAAACGTAACCAAAATATATATACGAGAGAAAATACAAGAGGAGTACAAAAAAATAAATAACTCTACTCCTAGTGGCCAACCCTGCAGATGCACAACTCGAACCGAACCAAAAACCCGCCACCTATACGGGAAAAGAACCCATGCTAAGCGATAACGCTTAGTGGGGAGAAACAAAGACAAAGAGCACTATACAATAATATCATGCAAAAATACATATAACTAAATAAGCATCCACAGACTGAAATCTTTAAATAACAGAAGACAAAGATACACAACACGAAATTACCAAATTTAAGCAATTAACATAACAACATTATACTTAAATCCAAAACACCAACTAAAGTCACTCAAAAAGACACAACACCATACTAGGCAAAACTTAACACCTTAATAATAGCCTGAATTTCATTCGCTGTGGATACGGGAACGCTTCGCTACAGGGGATACTGCAAACAGTATCAAGTGAGAGACCGGAGCCTCGATCACACACTACACTGAGTTTTGTCAAAAGAGAGTGAGACCGAAGTCTCAAAATATTTTTGCTATCAAAATGACCATCTCGGAGGTCGGCCGAAAGACCCAAACGGGGCCAACAGAAGCAGTTGCACTCAAACCCTTTATAAGCATGCTTATCTATCCACTACTATGACACTTCAGGCTCAACTCACTCACTCTAAACACAACACTTGACAAGACCAACCCACAAGTGAAAGCACTAATCATAGCAATAATCACTACTCAAGGTATACAGGAATCAGGAAAGGAAACACTATCATATCATAATTATACACGGAAATAGAACGATTAACATACACCTATACAAGACACAAAACATAGCCCATGCAATAGTGAGAAAACGTGCAAAGTGAAACAAAAGAGAAATAATTCAGAAAATAGGGCAGGCAGGATGGGCTTATGTCATGATCGCGACGTGCGTCGTGCTCGCGACAGAGAGCAGGGTACTCCGTCGTATGCTCGCCATAACGCGCACTCGCGATGAAGCACAGCTCGGCAGAAGCATACAAATTCGAGCTTTGTCGTGCTCGCGACAAAGACCGAGCACTCAAATATACTGAGCTTTATCGCGCTCGCGACAGAGACCGCACTTCCCCATCTCGTTCGCACTCAGAGGCGCGCTCGCGTTGGGGCTCGACTGACCGTAGCTTGGCCTATCGAGCTCTCTATCGTGCTCGCGACATGCATCACGCTCACGACAGAGGGCTCCTCAGCAACAAAGAGGCCATTCCGCACTCTATCGCGCACGCGATAGAGCCCAGATTTGCCCAGAACTCAGCATTCTACACATCTCTTCAAGCCTAACAATTTCAAAACCAAACTTCATGCAATAGCTCTTACCTCATCACTCAAATGCATACCAGGACATGCTCATAAACCACAATCCACTCAATTTAAACTAATTTAAATAATAAACTCAGTTGAGAATCAAAAGAATGCAAAAACAAGAACATCGGACTCAGAATTTTCCCTAACACTTGCAATTTCACTACCAAAACTCACATACATACAACTCAATCGCTAGCATGCATTGCTAACAAACTACCCATACTAACTTATACATAAACTCAAACAAAGTACACAAGATTTCCATGAAATCAAACACAATACGCACACATGATCCAAAAGAAAAAGCAAGCAAACAAAGCTCCCAAACCTCTTGTAGTTCAAAACCCAGCTGATCTTCAACCTTGAACCTTTTCCTTGCCTTTGCTCTTCTTCTTGCCACCAATAACTTGCACAAAACCCCGCCAAATAAACACCAAATCAAACCCAAAAATCCCAGCCAAAGAAAACGAAAAGGGAAGAAGAAGAAGAAGAAGAAGAAGAAACGAGACCCACAAGACTTAACTCTTCAAAACCCAGCTCCAAACTTCAGAAATCCAACCTCAAAACTCAAAAAAGCGCACAAGGGAGGGGTTAAGAGCAGAAATGAAGAAAGGAAAGAGAAGAGAGAACGGGCAAGAGTGAGGTAAGAGGGAGAGAGGCAGCTTCCACGGGAAGCTATCCCATTTCAGCCTTCCCTCTCTCTTCCTTTCACTTCCCTTTCTTTTCCTCATTAATTTCCCCAACTACCATGCCAAATGTCACACTCCCCTAGTCCCAAGTGTCCAAATCTTAACTATTCCTTCTCCTAAGCACCATACACACTACCCACAAGATAATCTCTCCATTAAACCACTTCTTCCTTGGTACCAAACTCATAATCCACTAGTAACTTCTCACTTTAAGACTTTATTTAAAATTCTTCAATTAGGTCCTTAATTATTTAAATTCCCACATGCACAAATTACTGAAATACCCTTAAATTTTTTGACTTAGCATACAATTTTCGATTAGGCCCATTTTGGGTTGTTACAGTTTGGATGAATCTTATAAGACTGAGTTCTGAATTGAAAAGGTTCAAAGGGTACTAGATGCGCTTCCGAGCAGAAGGTGGAGTGTGTTGTATCTCTATTGTAAGGATCTGCCTACGACTGGTGGAAATTAGTTTTAAGGCAACCGATGCTTCCAAACCTGATTACTTGGGAATTCTTTGTACAAGAGTTCCATAATAAGTATATCACAAAGGCATTTCGGGAAGCTAATTGGAAGTAGTTTCTGAATCTGAGGCAGAGAGCCTTGTCTGTAGCTGAGTATGAGAAGGAATTTTATAGGCTCAACAAGTATGCACCTAAAGGTGTACTTGCAGATGAGTTCCGATACCAGCAATTTAAGAAAGGGTTAAATGAGCCAATTAAAGCACTATTAATCTCTATGACGACTTCATAGACTTTGAGCTATTATTAGATAGTTCAGGCAGCTATGAGAGTGGAAAGATCACAGGAGATTCATAAAGAAAAAATGCAGAGGAGGAATTCTAATAGAGGTGGGGCACAGTCAGGAAGAGATCAAGAGAATCACAAGTTGCACCTCCAGCTGAGTCAGCTAGTAATCAAGCTACTAGAGGCAAGAAGCAAGGGTCCTCATATGCATATGGTACTAGAAGGGGTGTATCTGGTAATAGAAGCGATGTGTCTGAGTATCCTCACTGCTGTAAGCAATATGGAGGTGACTGTTGGAAGTTAACTTGTAACAGCCCGAATTATACCCTAGTAGTAAGTTGGACTATTGGTGATAATTGGGTAAATCTAATTTGGAACTTGTAAAATTTTGGACTAAAGTGTGGGTGAAATGAGGACTTAATTGATTAACAAAATAACTTTAAGTGGTCAAGTTGTTAATATGCAAGATTAAGATTAGAAGATGGATTAATTATCATTAAGTGGGATTAAATTAAGTATGATTAGGGGAGTGTGAATGGATTCCAGGTGGCACTTGTTGGATCTGCCAACACATTCTAAACATGCAATATATATGGTTGAGGAAAGAGAATTCATCATTCTTGCACATGGATTTCAGTGGCTCCTCTCTCTAAAATTCTGAATTCTATTTCTTTTCATCTTCATCTTCTTTGTGAGCCATTTCTTTAGTTTAGATTTCCATGGATTTCATTGTAGATTATTGATGCATTGAGTTGCTAAGTTTCTGTTTTAAATTTCAAGGTAAGTGTTTAATTACTAGATTGCTCTTCATCTTCTTCTACTCTTTCTTATGATTTGTTGATCTGTTACCCCAATTCTTGAAATTGGATTCGAATTATAGTAATTGAGCAAAAGAAGGATAAGTGAAAAGCTAAAATTGGAGAGTCAAGTGCAAAGTAACTATTGGAGCAAAGGATAGAAAGGTTTGGGATTGTTTTGTTAAGTTCTTTATTTTGGTTATATAATTGATGAGTTGGGATTAGATTTTGTGTTAATCTTGATTAAATGCATGATTGATTAATTAGGGTTTATGTGTACTTATGTGATAATTAATAACATGTTATAAATTGAGATGTGTGTTGAAATTATTGATTGAATTGCCATGAGATTATGACCAAAGTATGAACCCTAGTTTTAGGGGAAAACTCAGCTCATATTGCACTAGACCTCCGTGTGATGTTTTGCTCATAAATGGCATTTGAGAACTCAAAATTAAGTTATTTTTAGCCATTATAACCATTATTCCCGTACCTATAAAATTCTTAGAAATGACTATGAATGAATTCTGAATTTAAAACCCTTAAAAGTGGTCAAAACATAAGTGTCTCTATTTTGGCGGGGTCATTCGAACAGTATATCGTGTTTAGGTCATATCTAACATTTTATATGTCCAAATGATCTTAAATTTGTCCCATTGGACACATAACCTAAGGAACAATTGTTAAGAAGGCCATTTTGAGTAAAAATGAGGTTTAGATGTTAGTGTAGGCGGTACAGGTTTGAGGTGAAAAGCAATCTCGTAAAGTTCCTGATGGAAGCTACTGTCGCGAGCGCAATAGAAGAAGTTAAATGAGGACTTTTTCTTCTTATTTTGATCCCATGGTTTGAATGAATCATTTCCCACCTTTACCCTCCTCTAGTTTGTGTATTTGCGTGTGTTTATCCTTCCCGAAATGCCCCCGAACTTCACTACAAGTTCCTATAGCTTATCCATTTCATGTTTAACAATGTGATATGAGTATATGAATATTTGAAAATTGAAATATATGTAAATGATGCTATGGGAAAGTAGTTTAATAAATGAATTAAATGCATAACAGAATGTGAGTATGCTTTCCAAGCCATTTGAATATGCAAGGCATGAGATGATACGAGTTTGTTCTAAGTGATGACTTGTGCCATGACGTTGATTTGAGGAAGTACATGAGTACCTTACTATGCGAATGTATAATACCATGTGAATGAATAATACTATATGAATGAACAATACTATGCGAATATGCTAGCCATAATGGTGAGTTGTGAAATGAGCCATAAAGCACTGTTGATTCTGTTGTAATGCTATGATGATGATATTCTTTATGAAAGTTGCGAGTAATAACTGGATTAATAATTAGCCTGCGAGTCAAATAGTGGATAGGTAGGCATGCCTATAGGGTATAAATACTGTGGCCGATAGCGTCAAATTTCTTCGAAAATCTTTAATCTATTGAGTCCTCATTGGATTCATTTATGTCACACCCCGTTTGCCCCCTAGTAGAATGAGCCTGTCTGTCTGTCTGTCTGTATGTGTAAGCATTCGCATGTGTTCAGTATGTCATAAGGGTATTTCAGTAAAATGTATGATTTTGGGGTTTATTATTACGTGGGTGCATACATGACATTAGTGTGTGAATTAGTTAGGAATTAATTATGTACATTAGAGCATACCATTGTAGGGTGTTTTAATTAGGAATACATTATGTGTGAGTGTTGTGTGTGGAGTTAGGGTGTGAGTGAGTAAGTTCCACCACCAAGAAAAGAACATGTGTATTAGGTTAAGGAAAATAAAGAAAGAAATGAAGGAAGAGTGAAAGGAAATCAGATTCACGTTTTTCCCTTCAACCTTCATCTTCTTCTTCCTTTTCCCTCTCCTAATTACTACTTGTTATCTGTTACATAAGTGTGGTTGTGGAAATTGGTCACTCTTACTCCTAGCTTGGTAAGTGCATATCTTGTCTTTGTTTTACTGTAACTTTACATCTTCATCTTCTTCTTTAGGTTGAGTTTTAATTTTGGGGTTGCATGTTGATGGTCATTACTGTGTTTGTGTTCTAGCTGAGGCTCCACGCGATCCTAAAGGCAAAGAGGTTGCTGGGAGCAGTGGGACTAAGTGTTAGAAGATTAGAATCCAGGTTTGGGAATGTTTGTTGTGAAATTGTGTGATTTTGAATTTACTGTAAAATTCTAGGGTTTATGTTCTTGTGAGTTTGAATGCATATGTTCTTGATTTGATTTGGTTAATTAGTTGATGAATTGAGTTGTATAATTGTTGCCTATGTTGTTTGAGATGATTTCTGGAAGGTAAAAACAGGTTTGTATGGTTTTAAAATCAAATTGGGATTGAATTATTTGTTCTGGAAATTCTGGAAAATCGAGGTACTGTTCTTCGTCGTGTGACTCGCTACGGAAGAAGGCAAGTCACGAGACGTGACCCTCGGTCACGCCGTGACCTGCCTGCTGAGAAGCCAGTCGCGTGACCAGCTGAAGAACAAGCAAGTCACGCGACGTGATCCTCGGTCACGTCGTGCGACCTGCGAAGGCGATGCGTGATCTGCGAGATCACGCAACGTGATCTGCGAGAGGGAGAAGCACGTCACGAGACGTGACGTCCAGTCACGCCGTGACCTGCGGGAGCGTTGCGTGATTTGTGAAGATCACGCAACGTGACCGGCGAGGAACAAGCAAGTCACGTCGCGTGACCTTCGGTCACGTCGCGTGACCTGCCTGTTGGGAAGGCCAGTCACGCCTCGTGACCAGCCAATCTCGCCGATTCTCCGTTCAGCTTGTTTTTTCGAAATTTCCTGGTTTTTAACTCAGAGATGAATTTGGTATTTTTTTTTCTGAATGGACTTTACTGTTGTATGATGCATGTCGTACTGTTTGATGCTTCGATATGCGTGATGCCATGATTTTCTGATGAATACTATTCTGTACCCTGAAATGTGATCTGTTTGACGCATAACCTACTAGAGTCGAGTAAGTGGATAGTTAGGCATGCCTAATAGAGTCTTTAGCTGCAGCCCTCAGTTCAGTTTGGACCCCGATCAGGTCCCCGTTTGGTTCCTCGCGAACCCATCAGTATAGAATCTTGTTTAAGATTCCCTCAGTATATAAATAACATGCTTTGATAAATGATATAATATTTGATTTGTACCTGTGAGGTACCCTCAGTATTCGATTCGTACCCGTAAGGTACCTTCAGTACACTCGTTATCCACTGTCTAGAGTCAGCAGGTGTTCTTTATTTGTTAATTAGAATTGCTCTGATCTGATTTGACTACTATATGGAATTTCTGAATAAGTTAATGATGAAACACATGCTGGATTATTCTGTAATGAATATGATTGTGAGCTATTGACTATATGGCCTTTATACGTGAATACGTTTATATGTATTATGCTAACCTTTGCATATTGCCATTCTGAATGTGGCATGTTTAGGCGACCATTGTGAATGGCCGTCCATCATTTATGTGTGTTTCCCCACTAAGCGTTTATCGCTTAGCACGGTGTTTATATCCGTGCAGGTGCGGAAGGAGTTTTGCCTTGTGAGAGTCGCCGTCATCAAGCCAACACAGAAGAGTTTTTAGTGTAGGGCTATTTTTGTATCAGTGATGATTCTTTTTGTATAGAACTCTCTGTATCAGTTTTGTATCAGCTTCCGCTTTTGTAACTATATTTTGTATATGTAATATTATTTTGTTTCAGCTAGTTGATCAAAATATTATTGTAATAGTTTATTATAGTAATGCATGATCAGCCTGTGCTTTCTTCTTCTATAAAGTTTTTAATTATTCTGTATTTCTGAATGTATGTTATGAATGAATGTATGTTTTACTTTGTATTTTCTTGGTGGCACCTTTACTCATACGGCTTCTCACTCCTTCTCGGATGGGATCGCCTACGTATGGGAAGGGGGTGTTACAGTTAGTGGTATCAGAGCATAGGTTTAGGCGTTTCTGGGTGTTGTTGTGATTGTTTTGAGTTTCTTAGATGTGTATGTGTCTAGATCTGTGTTGGCTGATACGGTTGTTTCTTGTTTGTTTAGATGGCTTCTAATTCTGCTCATGGTGCGCATGAGGAATCCGCCGAGAGTGTGAATCCTCCAGCTATAGATCCGTCTGTTTCTGTTACTGTGTCGGCTCAGCATGCTAGGGTCCAGCCCGAAGCCGCAGCCATGCCCTTTGAGGCTATGTTTAGACTGCATCAGGACATGGCTAGGGTTTTGGAGAGAGTGACTGCTCCTAGAGCACCTATGGAGAATTTGAGGAGGGCAGGAGTTGAAGATTTTTATGGCACTGGTTTAAATGAATCTGAGTTGGCAGAGAGATGGTTAGATAAAGTAAAGCGTGCTTTAAGAGAGATTCGGTGTCTTCCCGACCAGCAGGCAGAGTGTGCATTAGCTCTTCTACAGGGGTCTGCATTTGAATGGTGGGAATTGGTTTCCAGGCATCCTCAGCTACCGGATCCGATTACCTGGGAGTTCTTTGAGGGTGAATTCACAAAGAAGTACATTACTCAGACTTATAGAGATTCGAGATGGGCGCAGTTTTTGAGTTTGAGACAGAGGGCTATGTCTGTCGCAGATTATGAGAAGGAGTTCAATAGATTGTCTCGCTATGCCCCACGAGGAGTTATGACTGATGACTTTAGATGCAAGCATTTCGAGGCTGGGTTAAATGAGTCTTTGAAGATTGCTTTGATTTCTCTGATGTGCATACCTGGGGTTAGCTATTATCAGATTGTTGAGGCTGCTGTGAGAGCTGAGTTGTCTGAGACTGTGATGAGAGAGAGAGCTCAAAGGAGGAGTTCTTCTCGTGGAGGATCTTCATCGGGTAAGAGATCTAGGAACCCACAGGATGAGTCATCTTCTGGCCCGGCTTCTAGAGGTAGACGACAGGGTCCTGCAGCTGTGTCAGGTTCTGGCAGGGGTGGTAGAGCTGAGACTACACCAGTTTGTCCTCACTGTAGTAAGTCACATCGGGGTGAGTGTAGGTGGCTCACCGGTGCATGCTTCAGGTGTGGGAGTTCTGAGCATCAGTTGGCCAATTGTCCGAGATTGCAGGAGGATTCGGGTTCCCAGAGAGAGGGCAGTAGGGTCGGTTCGAATGCTTCTCAGGCTACCCATGGCAGAGGCAGAGGTAGAGGTAGAGGTGGTCGGCATAGAGATGGGACTGCTTCTGAGACTGTTGAGCATCCTCCTCAGGGTGCCATTAGAGCTTATGCTATGAGAGCCAGAGATGAGCAGGATGCGCCTGATGTTATTGCTGGTAAGTTCCTACTCCATGACACTGAGTTATATGCTCTAATTGATCCTGGTTCCACACACTCATATTTGTGCACAGATAAAATTGTTGATAAGTTGCATTCAGTTGATCAGTTAGATTATGAGATTTGTGTGACCAGTCCATTAGGGCATAGTGTCAGTGTGAGTAGAGTCTTTAGGAGTTGTCCTTTGATTGTTGAGGGAGCTGTGCTTCCAGCGGATTTGATTGAGTTACCCTTCAGAGAGTTTGACTTGATTCTGGGTATGGACTGGTTGGGTAAGCATCGGGCTGTAGTTGATTGCCATAGGAAGACAGTTGTACTTCGGGATAGAAGTCAGTCCCTTGTGTTTCTGAAGGGTTTGGGTGCTAGTTCGTTGAATAATGTGATTTCTGCGATGCAAGCTAAGAGATTCATCAGGAAAGGTTGTGAGGCTTTTCTAGCAGTTGTGTTAGATTCTAAGAGGGATCAGGTTCAGATTGAGGACATTCCTGTAGTGCGGGAGTTTAGTGATGTGTTCCCGAGTGAGTTACCTGGGTTACCTCCTGAGAGAGAGGTTGAGTTGTCCATTGAGATTATGCCAGGTACAGCACCTATTTCGAGAGCACCTTATCGGATGGCTCCTGTAGAGTTGAGGGAACTCAAATCTCAGCTACAAGAGTTATTGGATAAGGGGTTTATTCGACCTAGCATATCTCCTTGGGGAGCTCCAGTTCTGTTTGTCAAGAAGAAAGATGGATCCCTGCGGATGTGTATTGACTACCGCCAGATTAATAAAGTTACAGTGAAGAACAAGTATCCGTTGCCTAGGATTGAGGATTTATTTGATCAGCTTCGAGGTGCGGGTGTCTTTTCCAAGATAGATCTTCGATCAGGGTACTACCAGCTTCGTGTTCAGGATGCAGATGTGGTGAAGACTGCATTTCGGACTAGGTATGGCCACTATGAGTTTCTTGTGATGCCGTTTGGTTTGACAAATGCTCCAGCGGCTTTTATGGATCTGATGAATCGTGTGTTTAGGCCATACTTAGATCGATTTGTAGTAGTGTTCATTTATGACATCTTGGTGTATTCCAAGGATGAGAGTGAGCATGAGGAGCATCTCCGATTAGTTCTTCAGATGTTGAGGGAGCATCAGTTATTTGCTAAGCTTAGCAAGTGTGATTTCTGGCTTCGAGAAGTATCATTCTTGGGTCACATTGTTTCAGCTAGAGGTATTCAGGTTGATCCAGCTAAGATTGAGGCGATTGTTAATTGGAAAGCGCCTCGAAATGTTCAGGAAGTGAGGAGTTTCCTCGGTTTAGCAGGTTACTACCGTCGGTTTGTTAAAGGATTTTCTGTGATTGCTGCTCCTATGACTAGATTGTTGAGGAAAGGAGTCAGATTTGAGTGGTCAGACAGGTGTCAGTCTTGTTTTGATCGGTTAAAGCAGTTGCTTGTTGAGGCTCCTATCCTTACTCAACCCATTTCGGGTAAGGAGTTTGTCATTTACAGTGATGCTTCTGGAGTTGGTCTTGGATGTGTACTGATGCAGGAAGGTAAAGTGGTGGCTTATGCTTCTCGTCAGTTGAAGCCACATGAGAGGAACTATCCGACGCATGATCTTAAGCTGGCAGCTGTGATCTTTGCCTTGAAGATTTGGCGTCACTACTTGTATGGGGAGAAGTGTAGGATCTTCTCGGACCACAAGAGTTTGAAGTACTTCCTTTCACAGAAAGAGTTGAACATGAGACAGCGGCATTGGCTTGAGTTATTTAAGGACTACGACTGTATTGTGGATTACCATCCTGGTAAGGCCAATGTAGTCGCCGATGCTTTGAGTCGAAAATCAGTTTCAGCTTTGTTCTTGAGGCGATTCAGATGGAGATTTGATTCTAATGGGGCTTTGCTTGCCCAGTTGCGTGTGAGGCCTACCTTGAGACAGAGGATTGTGGATGCTCAGAGAGATGATTTGAGGCTTCAGCAGATTGTGCATGAGGTTAGTTTGGGTAAGCCATCAGAGTTCTCAGTTCAGGATGAGGTACTTATGTTCAGAGATCGCTTGTGTGTGCCAGAATCTGAGGATTTGAGGAGACAGCTCATGAGTGAGGCGCATAGTTCAGTCTTTACTATGCATCCGGGCAGTGAGAAGATGTATAGAGATATGAAGCAATTCTATTGGTGGTCCGGTATGAAGCGTGATATAGTGGATTTTATTTCCAAGTGCTTGACTTGTCAGCAGGTAAAGGCCGAGCATCAGGTACCTTCGGGTTTGCTTATGCCTTTATCCATTCCTGAGTGGAAATGGAATGATATCGCCATGGACTTTGTCTCTGGTTTACCTTTGACTCAGAGGAAGCATGATTCGGTTTGGGTTATTGTGGATCAGCTTACGAAGTCAGCTCACTTCTTGCCAGTTAGAGTGGATTACTCCATGGACAGATTAGCCAGTATCTATGTGGATGAGATAGTTCGGTTGCATGGTGTGCCTTTGTCCATAGTGTCAGATCGAGATCCGAGGTTTACTTCCAAGTTTTGGAAGGAGTTACAGAGAGCTTTGGGCACCAGGTTGAACTTCAGTACAGCGTTTCATCCTCAGACCGATGGTCAGTCAGAGCGAGTTATTCAGATTCTGGAGGATATGATGAGAGCTTGTGCTTTGGATTTTCCGGGTAGTTGGGACAGATATGTGTCATTGATGGAGTTTGCCTACAACAACAGTTTTCAGTCGAGCATCGGTATGGCACCATATGAGGCTTTGTATGGTCGTCAGTGTAGGACTCCGATTTGTTGGACAGAGCTATCCGAGAGATCTATGATTGGACCAGACTTGGTCAGAGATACTGAAGATAAAATCAGAGTAGTGCAGCGGAATTTGAAGGCAGCCAAGGATCGACAGAAGTCTTATGCCAATTTGAAGAGGAAAGATGTGCATTTTGAGATCGGGGACAAGGTTTTCCTTAAGGTTTCACCTTGGAGGAGAGTGCTTCGATTTGGAAAGAAGGGTAAGCTTAGTCCTCGTTTCATTGGACCTTATGAGATTTTGGCTAAGGTAGGACCTGTAGCCTACAGATTGGCGTTACCGATGGAGTTAGCAAAGTTGCATGATGTGTTTCACGTTTCGATGCTTCGTCGGTACAGATCAGATCCTTCGCATGTTCTGTCAGTTCAGGATATTCAGGTTCAGCCCGACTTCTCTTATGATGAGGAACCGCGAGCTATTCTAGCCCGAGAGGTGAGGCAGTTGAGGAATAAGCAGATTCCCTTGGTTAAAGTATTGTGGATCCATCATGGAGTCGAAGAAGCGACTTGGGAACCAGAGGAGTCCATGAGAGCTCAGTACCCTCAGTTGTTCAGTTCAGGTGAGAATTTCGAGGACGAAATTCTTATTAGTAGGGGAGAGTTGTCACACCCCGTTTGCCCCCTAGTAGAATGAGCCTGTCTGTCTGTCTGTCTGTATGTGTAAGCATTCGCATGTGTTCAGTATGTCATAAGGGTATTTCAGTAAAATGTATGATTTTGGGGTTTATTATTACGTGGGTGCATACATGACATTAGTGTGTGAATTAGTTAGGAATTAATTGTGTACATTAGAGCATACCATTGTAGGGTGTTTTAATTAGGAATACATTATGTGTGAGTGTTGTGTGTGGAGTTAGGGTGTGAGTGAGTAAGTTCCACCACCAAGAAAAGAACATGTGTATTAGGTTAAGGAAAATAAAGAAAGAAATGAAGGAAGAGTGAAAGGAAATCAGATTCACGTTTTTCCCTTCAACCATCATCTTCTTCTTCCTTTTCCCTCTCCTAATTACTACTTGCTATCTGTTACATAAGTGTGGTTGTGGAAATTGGTCACTCTTACTCCTAGCTTGGTAAGTGCATATCTTGTCTTTGTTTTACTGTAACTTTACATCTTCATCTTCTTCTTTAGGTTGAGTTTTAATTTTGGGGTTGCATGTTGATGGTCATTACTGTGTTTGTGTTCTAGCTGAGGCTCCACGCGATCCTAAAGGCAAAGAGGTTGCTGGGAGCAGTGGGACTAAGTGTTAGAAGATTAGAATCCAGGTTTGGGAATGTTTGTTGTGAAATTGTGTGATTTTGAATTTACTGTAAAATTCTAGGGTTTATGTTCTTGTGAGTTTGAATGCATATGTTCTTGATTTGATTTGGTTAATTAGTTGATGAATTGAGTTGTATAATTGTTGCCTATGTTGTTTGAGATGATTTCTGGAAGGTAAAAACAGGTTTGTATGGTTTTAAAATCAAATTGGGATTGAATTATTTGTTCTGGAAATTCTGGAAAATCGAGGTACTGTTCTTCGTCGCGTGACTCGCTACGGAAGAAGGCAAGTCACGAGACGTGACCCTCGGTCACGCCGTGACCTGCCTGCTGAGAAGCCAGTCGCGTGACCAGCTGAAGAACAAGCAAGTCACGCGACGTGATCCTCGGTCACGTCGTGCGACCTGCGAAGGCGATGCGTGATCTGCGAGATCACGCAACGTGATCTGCGAGAGGGAGAAGCACGTCACGAGACGTGACGTCCAGTCACGCCGTGACCTGCGGGAGCGTTGCGTGATTTGTGAAGATCACGCAACGTGACAGGCGAGGAACAAGCAAGTCACGTCGCGTGACCTTCGGTCACGTCGCGTGACCTGCCTGTTGGGAAGGCCAGTCACGCCTCGTGACCAGCCAATCTCGCCGATTCTCCGTTCAGCTTGTTTTTCCGAAATTTCCTGGTTTTTAACTCAGAGATGAATTTGGTATTTTTTTTTCTGAATGGACTTTACTGTTGTATGATGCATGTCGTACTGTTTGATGCTTCGATATGCGTGATGCCATGATTTTCTGATAAATACTATTCTGTACCCTGAAATGTGATCTGTTTGACGCATAACCTGCTAGAGTCGAGTAAGTGGATAGTTAGGCATGCCTAATAGAGTCTTTAGCTGCAGCCCTCAGTTCAGTTTGGACCCCGATCAGGTCCCCGTTTGGTTCCTCGCGAATCCATCAGTATAGAATCTTCTTTAAGATTTCCTCAGTATATAAATAACATGCTTTGATAAATGATATAATATTTGATGTGTACCTGTGAGGTACCCTCAGTATTCGATTCGTACCCGTAAGGTACCTTCAGTACACTCGTTATCCACTGTCTAGAGTCAGCAGGTGTTCTTTATTTGTTAATTAGAATTGCTCTGATCTGATTTGACTACTATATGGAATTTCTGAATAAGTTAATGATGAAACACATGCTGGATTATTCTGTAATGAATATGATTGTGAGCTATTGACTATATGGCCTTTATACGTGAATACGTTTATATGTATTATGCTAACCTTTGCATATTGCCATTCTGAATGTGGCATGTTTAGGCGACCATTGTGAATGGCCGTCCATCATTTATGTGTGTTTCCCCACTAAGCGTTTATCGCTTAGCACGGTGTTTTTATCCGTGCAGGTACGGAAGGAGTTTTGCCTTGTGAGAGTCACCGTCATCAAGCCAACACAGAAGAGTTTTTAGTGTAGGGCTATTTTTGTATCAGTGATGATTCTTTTTGTATAGAACTCTCTATATCAGTTTTGTATCAGCTTCCGCTTTTGTAACTATATTTTGTATATGTAATATTATTTTGTTTCAGCTAGTTGATCAAAACATTATTGTAATAGTTTATTATAGTAATGCATGATCAGCCTGTGCTTTCTTCTTCTATAAGGTTTTTAATTATTCTATATTTCTGAATGTATGTTATGAATGAATGTATGTTTTACTTTGTATTTGCTTGGTGGCACCTTTACTCATACGGCTTCTCACTCCTTCTCGGATGGGATCGCCTACGTATGGGAAGGGGGTGTTACAATTTATGTATATTTTTATGCTGATTGATTCTGTACCTACCAGTACTGATAACGAGTGTGTATCTTCGGATACGAAATGATTGTGGTACTTTCAAGTACTGATAGCGTTACCCGTTATCCACATTTTTGAATTGTAGGCAAGGTAATAATAAATAATTGAGCTAAATTGCGTAAGTAAGTATCTTATGATATGAATGATGAATGGAAAATATTGTAGATTGATATATGTGAAACATTGTAGATTGGTATGCGATGATGTTGCATTTGATAATAATTTGCTAACATAACATATTGAATGTGAATATCGTACTGTTATGATGAGTGTAAAGTATGTTGGCATGAAATATGACTTGTAGGCAAGGATTATTAGCTGATAATGGTTGATATATATATATATATATATATGTGTGTGTGTGTGTGTGTGTGTGTGTGTGTGTGTCAATTGTATATTATTTCCCCACTAAGCGTTATCACTTGGCACGAGTTTTCGATCCATGTAGGTTCTGAAGTGAAGTGATTCGGAGGACATCCCCGCATTTTGGTTGGTCAACACATTAGGACAGTTTGGCTTAGTGTAGGTTTTGTCTTTTGTATGGTGAAATTGTAAATCTGCTCTTTTTTGTCTTTAAACTCTCATTTGTAGATCCACCTTCTCCCTTCCTTTTTCTCTCTTCCTAGCGTTCAGTTCCTCTGGTTCTTTTAGTCTGATCTCTAAAATGTTGCCCCGTTAAGAGTAGTATGGACTAGAGGAATGACGGCAGAAAGTTTTATGGTTGCAGAATTGGAAAGGTATGTGATTTTATGTGTGGTGTTTGGAAATTTATTTTTAGTTTATGTATGTACTAATTTTTGTCATTAATGGATTTTAGGATGCTGGTGGATGTGGATATTTTCGTGGTTGGATCCTGAATTTAATGAATAGGCCAAAAGGGTCATCTGGGGACTCTTGAAAAAAGTTAAAAATTTTAAAGAGAAAGAGAAAGAGTTTAGCCGAAGGAGGGTCAAGTCAACAAAATATGGATTTATTTTGGTGGAATTTGTATTTGTGTTCTGTTTTTTGTTTTAGGTTATGTAAATGGGTTTGTTAATGCAACCCAATAAACTGTAGTTATTTGTGATGAATAAAGAAGAAATGTGATTATGATTTTGTAATGAAAATTTGTAGGTGTTTTTCATTGTTGGATTGGTGTTGAGTAGAATTATATCATGCCCTATTTTAGCAGAATTATATCATGCCCTGTTGTCGTATCAATTTCTTTGATCATAATGTGGCCTAATTTATAACAATGAACAAATATACAACACTTAAAATTGGAAGCTAATATTAACATAAAAAGGAGCCTGTCCATAGTGAATATAATATGCATTGTTCAATAATGAGCAAAAATATAATAGAAACAAAATGTGCACAATTTGTCCCAACTAAAAGGATCAACAATCACAAAGTAAACATAATCTTCATTTATCATCCTAATCACAACTGGGTACTAGGTGGCCTCATAGATGATGAAGCATTCAATGAGTTGAAGGTGAGTTGAAGTTGGCTGGAGTCCTTAAACATCCAGATGTAGAAGCTGTATTCATCTGATTCAGAGCATTAAGTCTTTGTTGTTGTAATTGAGATGATGTAATTGCTAGTCTTCCTCTCCACCTTGGACCAATGTTCAACATATTGTTTTGGTTCTTGCCATATATGGTACATAGAACATATTGCATGTGCACATGGAATACCTTTAATCATCCATGCTCTACATGTGCAAGTTCTTTTCCTAAAATCAACAATGTAAACATAAACCCCATCAATCACTTCAAATCCAGTGTCACCATTCCAAGTCAGCCTATATTTCCTAGAGTATATTATATTTTCATCTAGTATCAACCTTGCCATAAGGGATATGTCAGATATCCAGGTTTCCACAAATCCTATCATCTCAACATGCCTATTCATGAGTTTGTGCCTAATTTGCTCTAACATGCTAATAATATATCTATGTCTTGGACCTATTATCCATGAATTAAATGTCTCAAACATATTGTTCTCAACCACATCACATTTGATAGTATCTTTGAAATATGACCTACACCATGCTTCCTTTGGATAAGCTAACAAATCCTCAACTAAGCCATTACCAAGCTTATTTAAATTTTCAAGTTCATCTTTAAATTTTACCTCAAAGCTTGACTTGGCACATCTCTAGAACTGTTTCCTCGTCTCCTCACCTCTCTATGTTTGAGACCATATTGACCAAATATGCCTTGCACACATCCTATGTTCAGATGAAGGCAGTAACTCTTGAATTATTGGTACCAAACACTGTTACATGAGACATAACATGTTACATATACGATATTAATATTAATATTGAAATAATTATCTATATATAAGATTTTAGTTTCACCTTTAGCATGTTAGATATTACTGTGAGTCCATCTCCTAGTCTCCCTACATATTTATGTTTGGATGCAAAATGGTATAGATTTTAAGATAGTTTTCTATACTTTTTTTTAGTTTTGTGTTTGTATTTATGTGATTTATACTTTATTTTTAAATGTTTTAATTTAGCTTGTGTGTTTTGTAGGTATTCTTTGACTTGGACTGCATTTGGATGCATTAGGGAGAAGGATGATGTGTTAAGAGCAAAAGAGGAGGAGTTGAAGATTGTTACAACTCGGTACACATATCACGAGTCGTGATAGAGAGCAAGGGTCACGAGTTGGCACAGATGTGATGACTCGTCATAAAAAGCAAGTGTCAAGACTCAACACGCACGTCACGAGTCATGACAGAAGGTAAAGGTGCTGACTCAAACCTGAGTCTGCACGCATGTTACGAGTCAGCACCAGCACCCTTCCCAAATGTTGTCTCCTTTCATCACACCCTTTCATGGCACCTTTTCCCATCCACACCTGTTTGCAAGAGGCACAAGAAAAGATACAAAGAGGCCTATAAATACATGGAATTAACTTCCAAAAAGCAGATGGAAAAAGATTATGACGAAGAGACAAAGCCAAAGGAACAAGAAAAACACAAAAAGGTCTATCTAACATCAAGTAACTTCCTGAAGAGATTCAAAGAATTCATCAACCAAATCTTTTTTCTCTCTTTTCTCTAATTAGGTTTTGATGTTTCAAATACTTTCTTGTTATTGTTTGATAATGGATATTATGTATTTTGGCTAAGTCTTTGTGTATTAGAATTGCAAGGATGAATTAATCTTAAGAACTACATTTTTATCTTTTATAATGCATGAATGATTTAAAGTTCAATTGAGGATGAAATGTGTTATGCATGTTTGATCACCATATATAACTTGTTAATCAAATGTTCACAATGAGAGTTGGGACATTTTGGTGGAAATATAATTGAATTTACTTAAAGGTTAGGAAAGTACATGGAAACAATAAATCCACTTTAAGGGGTTTAAGAATTAGCATAGAACTTCATGGTTTTTGTTTATCTCTACAATGACATGAGAATGCTTGTAGACTCTAAATAAAAACACCCTTAATTGACAATGAGAGTTGCTATTAAGAATCATTGGCTTTATTCTGTAATCAGTGCATGTATTATGTGTTATTCACAATTACAGTTCTTGATTAATTCTTATTTGTAATTCTAATATACATTGCTTGAAATTATTATTAGTAGAATAATTAGTAATTCTTGATAATTTAGGAAAATCATAATATTTTAACCCCTTTTATTCTATTTGCCTATCCATTTAAGTATCTACCCAGTTAATATAAAATTACTCCAATATTCCCTAGTGTTCGACACCCCACCTGCTCTATACTTAGTCTTAGAGACTAGGGTATACAATTTGACCCACATCAAATTTTGGTGCCGTTGCCGGGGAGTCTTATTAAGAATTTTTATTAATTTAAGGTAGAAAAAGGTTTTTTTAGGCCTTAATTTAATATTTAATTTTTATAGTTTACTTTTTATTGTATTGTTATTTTTTGATTTTGATATTACTTTCTATGTGGCATAATAGAAGTACTAGTGATATTTTAGAATTTGATCCTGAAATTGAAAGAAGTTTATGTGTTTTGTGTAGGGAACAAAGACAAAGACAAGTGGAAGAATAAGAATTGAATAATATGGCTGATCTGGAAAGAAGAATGTTAGGTAATTTTGCCATGCCCAACATAACAAGTAGTTTTGGAGGGATTGTGGCTCCATCTATTGCTAACAATAATTTCAAAATCAAACCAAGTATCATTCACATGGTGCAAAATAATCAATTTGAAGGTTTACAAGGAGAAGATTCATATGCTCACATATTGGTTTTCCTTAATGTGTGTGCAACCTTTAAGATTAATGGAGTGATAGATGATGCGATAAGGCTTAGGCTTTTCCTATTTTCAGTTAAGGAAAAGGGACAACTTTAGCTTGCTAGTTTGCCTAGTGAATCAATCACTACTTGGGATCAATTAAAGCAAGCATTTCTTCACAAATACTTTTCACCACACAAGACTGCCAAGTTTTATAATGAGATTACTACTTTCAAGCAAAATGCAAGTGAGACTATCTATGCGACTTGGGAAAGCTGATCTAGAAAGAATAACGTTAGGCGATTTTGCCATGCCCAACATAACGGGTAGTTTTGGAGGGATTGTGGCTCGATCTATTGCTAACAATAATTTCAAAATCAAACTAAGTATCATTCACATGGTGCAAAATAATCAATTTGGAGGTTTATAAGGAGAAGATTGATATGCTCACATATTGGCTTTCCTTAATGTGTGTGCAACCTTTAAGATCAATAGAGTGATAGATGATGCGATAAGGCTTAGGCTTTTCCTATTTTCAGTCAAGGAAAAGGCAGAACTTTGGCTTCCTAGTTTGCCTATTGAATCAATCACTACTTGGGATCAATTAAAGCAAGCATTTCTCCACAAATACTTTTCACCACACAAGACTACCAAATTTTGTAATGAGATCACTACTTTCAAGTAAAATGCAAGTGAGACTATCTATGCGGCTTGGGAAAGATTCAAAGAACTTCAAAGGCAATGCCCACATCATGGTTTGCCCGATTTGATGATCCCTCAAATTTTCTACAATGGGTTGATAGATGAGAATATGAATATTGTCAATACAGCCTCTAGTGGGAAATGGATGGAAAAAAAACTGCTAAGGAGGTTGTTACCTTGCTTGAAGAACTTGCATCTCAAGGTTACATAGGTGATGAGCCAACAATGGCAAAAGTAAAAAGAGTTTTGGAGCTTGACACCATCAATTTATTGAATGAAAAGGTAGATGCTCTCACTAAAATGGTAAGTAAATCTCAAATTAATTCTTTAGAAATTACCAATGTTGTTTGTGAGTTATGTGGAGGATTTTATTCATATTCTCAATGTAATATGAGTTCTAATGAGGATGTGAGTTACGTGCAAGGAGCTTTTAACCAAAGAATGGGACTAAACTCAAACTTTTATAACCCTCAATGGAGAAATCATCCTGGATTTTCATGGTTAAATCCATCCTCTCAATTAAACCCCCTAATAAACCCAATTAACAAACCACAAAACCCACCAGGATTTCCCATGAAATAAACTTTCAACCCTCTATAACCCAAATCTAACCTTGAAAATCTTATGGAGCAATTAATTAACCAACAAATGACCACGAATAAACAAAATAAGCTGCAATTTAAGCACATTAACTCCAAACTTGAACAGTTTGCTACTCATAATCGCATCTTTGAAACACAAATTGCTCAACAAACATCTTCTAACTCTAAACCTTTAGGAAAACTTCCTAGCCAACTGGAGTTTGTACAAAAAGAAACTTGCTAAGCAATTACTTTAAGGAGTGGTAAGGAGGTTGAACAAGTTGCTAGTAAGAGTAAGAGTAAGAAAGAGGTTAATGATGATGGTGAGGTAGAAGTGAAAGCTAGTAAGGAAACAAATGATGACATGGTTGATATTGGCAAAGATAAGGATAATGGTATAAAGAAGTGTAAGAAGGAAAATGTGCCAACCAAAGATGATGAACCAAAGGTAGATATCAAAACTCTACCTTTCCCTCAAAGGTTCATAAGATGAAGTTTAGACAACCAATTTGGTAAATTCCTTAATTATCTCAAAGATATTACTATTACTGTACTATTTATAGATGCTATTAGAGATATGCCAGCTTGGGGTAAGTTTTTAAAGGATAATTAACCATAAAAATAAGCTTGAGAATTATGGGATAGTTTCTCTTGTTAAAGAATCCAAAGCTATATGCTCTAAATCTCCATCAAAGCTTAAGGATTCGGGTTGTTTTACCGTTCCTTGCATGATTGGTAATACTCATTTTGGCAAAGCTTTATGTGATATTGGTGCTAGTGTTAGTCTTGTGCCTTACTCCATCTATAAGAGGCTTAATTTAGGAGAACTTAAGCCTATAAATATGTGTCTTTCTATGGCTAACAAATCTATTACTTATCCACTTGGCATTCTTGAAAATGTGCCAACTAAAGTGGGTAAATTTGTTATACCTTCTGATTTTGTTATTTTAGACATGGAAGAAGATCTTAAAGTTCTGATTTTATTTAGAAGACCATTTTTTATGACAGCTAGTGTAATTATTGGCATGAAGAGAGGGAAGATTACATTAGAAGTGGATAATAAGATTATGGAATTTGATGTGTTTAAGATGATGAAGTCTTCACCAATGGAAGCTGTAAGTAGAATTGACTTATTAATTTTATTGATGAACATATTGATGAGGTCATACATGAATGTCTAAGGCAAGATCCCATTTACTTAATGCAATAATCTAATGTAAATTTTTTGGAAGCAACTCCATACATTCCTTCACATAGAACCTCAAGATTTGAATCTTTGAGGAATGATGATGATCCAAAGTCTACTTTACCAAGTGAGGAAGTAAAGCTATAGCTCAACCCTTTACCATCAAGTTTAAGATATGCATTTCTTGACTCTAACTTTAATTTTTCTTTTATTGTGAATTCAACTATGACTAATAACAATGTTGATGCTTTACGTGATGTGTTACTTAGTCATAGAAATGCAATTAGTTATTCTATCAATGATTTAAAGGGTATTGGACAAAATGTGTGCATGCATAGAATCCTTTTAGAAAATTATGCTAAGCATTCCATTGAAGGTCAAAAGAGGTTAAATCCCACTCTTAAGGAACTGGTGAGAAAAGAGATAATTAAGTTTCTTGACAATAGAATCATCTACTCTATTAGTGATAGCAAATGGGTGAGCCTAGTTTAAGTTGTCCCTAAGAAGGGAGGCTTAACCATTATTAAAAATGAGTCTAATGACTTAATACTCACAAGGACTATCACGGGATGACATATGTGTATAGACTATAGAAAGTTAAATAAAGCAACTAGGAATGATCATTGTCCATTACCTTTCATTGATCAAGCTCTTGAACGATTAGCCAATTTTTCTTATTTTTGTTATTTAGATGGACTTAGTGGTTTTTATCAAATTCTCATTCACCCCGAGAACCAAGCTAAGACTACTTTCACATGTCCATATGGTACATTTGCTTTTACACATATACCATTTAGTTTATGCAATGCTCCTGCAACTTTCCAAAGATGCATGTTTTCAATATTTAGTGATTTGATTGATGAATGCATAGAGGTTTTCATGCATGATTTTAGTGTTTATGGATCTAACTTTAAAAATTATCTAGAAAATCTTTCTAAAGTTCTTAATAGGTGTATGGAGAGTGGGTTAATACTCAATTGGGAAAAGTGCCACTTCATTGTACAAGAGGGAATTGTTCTTGGGCACTTGGTGTCAAGAAGAGGTATTGAGGTTGATAGAGCTAAGATAGAAGTTATTGCTAATTTTCCACCTCCAAAGTGTGTTAAGGATATAAGGAGATTTCTTGGTCATGCGAGTTTCCATAGAAGATTTATCAAGGATTTTTCCGAGATAGCAAAGCCATTATGCAAACTACTTGCTAAAGATGTTAATTTTGAGTTTGATGAGTCATGTCTTAATACATTTGAAAATTTAAAGAGAGCTCTTATTTTAACACCTGTTTTGCAACCACCTAATTGGGAGTAACCATTTGAAATTATGTGTGATGCAAGTAACTTTGCAGTGGGGGCTATTTTGGGACAAATGAAAGAAGACAAGCCTTATGTGATTTATTATGCTAGCAAACTACTAGATAATGCTCAAATCAACTACACCACTATAAAAAATGAGTTACTTGCTATTGTTTATGCATTTGACAAATTTAGAGCATATCTTATAGGGCAAAAGGTGATTGTTTATTCAGACCATGCTACCCTCAAGTATCTTCTAAGTAAGAAGGATGCAAAACTTAGGCTCCTAAGGTGGATTTTAATGCTTCAAAAGTTTGATTAGGAAGTGAGAGATAAAAAAAAAAAAGGTAGTGAGAATCTCGTTGCAGATCATTTGTCTACGCTAGATCAAGAAGGATAAAGAGGAATGATGATGGTGTGCCAATTAATGAGACATTTCATGGTGAACATCTTCTTAGTTTGGCATCAAAGGAAATTCCATGGTTTGCGGATATTGCATATTATTTAGTGAGTGGTGTTCTTCCTTATGGGTTGGATTATAGATAAAGGAAGAAGTTCTTGCATGATAGTAAATTCTATTATTGGGAAGAACCATTACTTTATAGGAGATGTGCAGATGGTTTGATTGGGAGGTGCATTCCTTAAGATGAAATTCAAGATGTTTTGAGACATTGTCACTCTTTGGATGTAGGTGGCCACTTTGGTGCATCAAAAATAGCATCTAAGATACTTCAATTTGGTTTTTGGTGGCCTACATTATTTAAGGATGCTAGAAATTTTGTGCTTACATGTGATCGATGCTAAAGAATGGGTAATATTTCAAGGAAACATGAGATGCATTTGAAAGGAATTCTTAAAGTTGAGCTTTTTGACGTTTGGGACAAAGATTTTATGGGTCCATTTCCTAGTTCTTCGGGCTATAAGTATATTTTGGTTATGGTTGACTATGTCTCCAAATGGGTTAAAGCTGTACCTACCATTACTAATGATGCAAAGGTTGTTAAGAAGATGCTCAAGAAAATAATTTTTCCAAGATTTGGCACTCCTAAAGCATTAACTAGTGATGGAGGTTCACATTTTTGTAACCAAGTGATAAAAGCTCTTTTGAAGAAATATGGAGTAAAACACTAGGTTGCTTTTCCATATCACCCACAAATAAGTGGGCAAGTTGAGGTGAGCAATAGAGAAATTAAATAGATTCTTGAGAAAATATTGTCTTCTTCAAGGAAGGATTGGGCATTAAAGCTAGATGATGCTTTGTGTGCACATAAAACAGCTTTTAAGACCCTAATTGGCCTTACACCTTATCAGTTGATCTATAGGAAGTCTTGTCACTTGTCCGTGGAGCTTGAGCATAAGGCATATTGGGCAACAAAGCATTTAATGAAGAAAGAATTTCATGAGGGAGAACTTGTTTAACTTTGTAATTCAAGATTAAAATTATTTCCCGGAAAGTTGAAGTCAAGATGGTCAGGTCCTTTCAAGGTTATCAAGGTACATCCTTATGGAGCAATTGACATTGCTAATGACAATGGAGATGTTTTTAAGGTTAATGGCCATCTTCTCAGCCTTATTTGATTGGTCAAGAAATTGATCAAATGAGTTCCATCCCCCTATCTCCACCTTAATTTGAACAAGGTAAGGTCAAGCTATAGACCATTAAATTTAGCAAGGTATGATTCCCACATTTTCTATTTTTATATTTGGTATATTATATTTAATTCTTTTATGTTGTGTTTTCTTCATTCTTTTTGTTTTTCTTTGAACCACATTGAAATATTATTAGTATTTAAGATATTTGTAGTATTTATTTTACTTATTGTTATATTTTTTACTTTTTTTTCTTTGGGGCAATGGTTTGTCACAAGTCGTTACATGTGTGCCGACTCATGATAGAAGCAAAATGTTACGAGTCGTCACATATGTGCCGGCTTGTAACTGGGATATGGTGAGCATCACGAGTCGTCACATTTATACCAACTCGTGACTGAACCTTAACGTCACGAGTCGTCACGTTCGTGCCGACTTTATATATGACTATACGTAAAGATGCTCCACTTACCCATAGGCATATTATTACAATTATTACTAAAATTCTTAATATTAATCTTGAAGATTTCACCCGTGTTGTTGAGTGCTCTTATTTTGCTAAGCAAGCTTTTATAAGAGGTGAGGTTATGGATGCTTCTTTTAGATTGATTCCGGCAAGGTCTCGGTCCTATTGGAAGGGGTTGCTACCTATTGAGGAGGACCAAGATGAAGAGGACTCCTCCGAAGAGGAATCCCACAATGTCTCACCACTGCCGATGGATGCTGGTACTTCTTCCAGTAGAGACACACTTATTTTGAAGTAGATTTTGGAAAATCAAAGGGTGATGCAAAATCAGTTGACTACTATGGAGGCTTTACACAGACAACTTGACCAAAGGCAACAGAAAATGGAATATAAGATAAATCAGTTTTTTGCCTTATCTGGATATAACATTAAGTCTCCTCCACCATTGTCTTCAAGGGAAGTTTTTTTGTTCCTTCTTTACCTATTTGGGATTCACATTGGGGTCAATGTGAACTTTTAAGTTTGGGGGAGAGATATTAGACATGGTTCATGTGCATAGTTGTTAGTTTTTGTTATTTCATTTGCTTTTGTTTATATGCATTTTGTTTATATGCATGTGTGTCTATGCTATATTTTGCATGAGTTTACTTTCTCCACATTTATAAGCCACTTCTTTTCTAAGTTTATCTTGATTGTGTTTAAGGTTATATGTTGATGCTGAATTAATAATTAACTTTTTATGCTTAATTAGTAGAATTTTAAAGTTTCATTTAGCATACTTTGTAGATTTTCTTTTTATCTCGTTTTATTATTTTCAAGGTTTTTAGAATATTTAGTCAAATTTCTAACTATGCTTATAGCTAGGATGGTAAGGATTTAAGTTTAGATTTTTAAGGATTTATGTGGCCTTAGGGAAACTATAGCCATAATACGAGTAACTGACTTTTCAAAAATGGATGAGAATCGAATTGGAAAAAAAAAGAGCAAATTACTGCTTGTTGGTGTCATGCATTTCAAGTAAGTTGTGTGTAAGTGAGTATGCTCCTCATTTACATTCATTCGGAAAGAATGTGTGATGTTACAAGTAGGAAGTATATAAATAAATAAAAAAATAAAATACAATGGGACGGAGCATAAAATGCACCCACTATCTGGGAAGAAAAAATATATATTTAAAAATGTCTAAAAATGCCATGAGAATTGTGAGTTAGTGTGTGTGCTTAGTCCTTGTTCCAATGGTTACTTTTGTTCTTAAAATTCCTAAATTTGAAGAATGAACATTTTGGCTATGTAGCTTGGTTATTACCTTGACTTTATATTCTTGATTTTGAACTTAATAAATTGAGATAATTTGTTAAATTTACTATGTATGCTATGCAACTTGTTTTCTCCATCATTGTTGAGCATTAGAAGCTTAATTATTAACTACCTGTTCCGTAACCTCTTTCATAATTAAG
The DNA here is from genome assembly GCA_947683425.1 of Excoecaria cochinchinensis. Lineage (NCBI taxonomy): Eukaryota > Viridiplantae > Streptophyta > Magnoliopsida > Malpighiales > Euphorbiaceae > Excoecaria > Excoecaria cochinchinensis. The sequence goes on from CANTUQ010000110.1 coordinate 959,715, forward strand.
ATGACTTGTTGGGATGGCTATATCTATTTTAGAGAAAATAAAGATTTTGTCATTTCTTCTACTTAGATCTTAATTTCTTGCTTGATGGCAAGCAAGGTTTAAGTGTGGAAAATTTGTTCGGTTGCAAAATGGTATAGTTTTTAGGATAGTTTTTTGAACGTTTTCTTAGTTTTGTGTTTGCATTTGTGTGATTTATACTTTGTTTTTAGATGTTTTGCTTTAGTTTGTGTGTTTTGTAGGTATTATTTGATTTGAACTACATTCGGATGCATTGGGGAGAAAGATGATGTGTTAAGAGCAAAGGAGGAGGAGTTGAAGATTGTCACAACTCGGCACACATGTCACGAGTCACGACAGAGAGCAAAGGTCACGAGTCAGCACAGATGTGATGATTATCATAGAAAGCAAATGTCGCGACTCGGCACACACGTCACGAGTCATGATAGAAGGTGAAGGTGCTGACTCAAGCCTGAGTCAGCACGCATGTTACGAGTCGGCACTAGCATCCTTCCCAAATGTTGTCTCCTTTCGTCACACCCTTTCATGGCACCTTTTCCCATTCACAGCTGTTTGCAAGAGGCAAAAGAAAAAAAAAATACAAAAAGTCCAGTAAATACATGGAATTAACTTCCAAAAAAAGGATGAAAAAAGATTATGACGAAGAGACAAAGCCAAAAGAACAAGAAAAATGTAAAGTGGTCGATTTAACATCAAGTAACTTCCTGAAGAGCATTGAAGAATTCATTAACCAAATCTTTTTTCTCTCTTTTCTCTTATTAGTTGTTAATGTTTATCATACTTTCCTGTTATTGTTTAATAATGGATATTATGTATGTTGGCTAAATATTTGTGTATTATAATTACAAGGTGAATTAATCTTAAGAACTACATTTTTATCTTTTATAATGCATGAATGATTTAAAGTTCAATTGAGTATGAAATGTGTTATTTATGTTTGATCACCATATTAACTTGTTAATCAAATGGTCACGATGATAGTTGGGACATTTTGGTGGAAATACAATTGAATTTACTTAAAGTTTAGGAAAGTACTTAGAGATAAGAAATCCACTTTAAGGGGTTTAAGAATTGGCATAAAACTTCATGGTTTTTGTTTATCACTACAATGACTTGAGAATGTTTGTAGACTCTGAATGAAAACACCCTTAATTGACAATGAGAGTTGCTATTAAGAATCATTGGTTTTATTCTCCAACCAGTTCATGTATTATGTGTTATTAACAATTACAGTTCTTGATTAATTTTCATTTGTAATTCTAATATACATTGCATGAAATTGTTTTTAGTACATTAGATTAATTTAGAATAATTAATAATTCTTGATAATTTAGGAAAATCAGAATATTTCGACCCCTTTTATTCTATTTGCCTATCCATCTAAGTATCTATGCAGTTAATATAAAATTACTCCAAGATTTTCTTGTGTTCGACACCCTACTTGCTCTATTCTTAGTCTTAGAGACTAGGGTATACAATTTGACCCATATCAATTTATCCCATTTCCCATTTTCTATGTCTTCAAATCCCCTATCTATACTAGCCTCTCCTAGAGGACCCTCTTCAGTAGAATTACCCTCTCTCGTTACTGCTCAATCTATCTTTTTTTCCCTAGCAACATCTTTAAATGCCCTCAATTCTTCATCGCTATCATCTTCTTCTGGAATTGCATATACATCTGAATCTTCATTCTCCTCTATTTCTGCATCCAGTCCTTCATCAGTATTAGAACTGCTTTCAACCTCAGCTTCTGCATCATCTACATCTGTTTCACCAACATTTGCTTCTTTTACTTATACATATTCATACTCTACATGTTCATTTTCTGTTACTGAAGTATTTGCTTGTACATCCTCTACAGCCACACTAGACTCTTCGTTCCCACTATTTATATTATCAGCAATAGAAGCTGTTGCCCTAGACCCAATAGGTAAAATAACTGCTTCATTTAATACTGGGTTCTGTACCACATGTTGGATATAAATATCCAACTCATCACCATTCTTTAAGCCTTTCACTAAGTCCGAAAGTTCAAAATCATTTTTGAGCATAATAAACTCTTTTGTTATTGGGTCTTGATAACAAAATTCACAAACCTCTACATACCCAATTGCCCTCGAATGCCATGCAAATTCAACCAAAGAAAAATGGTCTTTGTTTATTATTTAAGGTTCAACTTTATCCTCCCCTACATACCTAGGTTCCCAATCTTTTACAAAATTCCCCCCATGGTCAAATAATAATAAAGCGCTCCCCTATATAATTTGTACTGTAAAATAAATAACAACAGTGTATCAAAATCAAATACCAATTTCGTATTACTGTCCAAGTAAAAGCAGTCAAGTAAATTCAATCCACATTTCACATATCTCTAAACTTAAATAAGCACAAAAGCCAACTAATTATAGTAGATTCTTTTCAAGCCAAACAAATGCCCTAATTTCTACATAAAAATGTTGAAAATACCACTAAGAAAATACATAAAAAAAATTAAGCAAAATAACTCATCTTTTTCTTCTCTACTATCAGCGCCTTCTATTAAAAACCCCTTTCCTATGTGCTTCGCTCCCTTTTCATAAACACCAATCTAGGATCGCTACTCTATTTCGAATGTTTCTTCTTAATTACCTTTCTACTTCCTACGTTTTCTGTTGTCAAATTTTGTTTCTACTTAATGCTCACTATTCCCTCCTCTCAAAATCGAACGAATACAAGCTATAGAGATGAATAAAATTTTTAGGGTTTTTTTATCTTCAAAATTGAGTTTATATTTTTCAATTTCTTTCCTTTGCCCAAGATACAGAAATAGACTATTCATCTCCTCGCCATTCAACACATCTGAACTGCAAAAAATAGACGTGGCAAGAATGTATTGGTTAAAATGCCACATCAGCTCGTTTGTAATACACACACCAAGCTTTCTATATTTCTAGTTTAAAAAGGGTTTATATACATGTATTCCAATTACATGAGGTGTTTATTAAGTCATTGGATTACTTAGGGTGTCAAAATGAAAATTGATGTCAAGTTCAGGGGTCAATCTTTGTATTTGGCCTTTCTAAAAAGACACCATTTCAAGTAACAAACACTTTATTCTCAGACAGATTGTAACGCCCCAATGCCCCTTATGAGGACAAGGGAGCGCTACGCGACACTAGACAATATTTAATCCTCTCACGATCACTAAACACACATACATCAATCATCACTAAGTCATTCACTATCACTATCACTAGTTCACTATAGTTTACCACTTAGGTTATAGAATGACACTTTACAATTACATGCTTTACTTATACAAAAATACAGCCTCATCAATACAATATCATTACATTACAAAGCAATAAACCAACCTAGAAGACTTGCAACACTCCTTTTTGTGGCCTGCAGACGTAACTCTCAAAACTTGAACTCCAAGCTATAAACCTACATGGGAGACAAGCACCCGTGCTAAATAATAATGCTTAGTGGGGATGTAAACACAATAAGACTAATATAAGCATTCACAAGTTAACATATAATAATATAACATGCTTTAATTAAATAATACACCATGCAATAGCAATTCAGACAATAACTCAATAACATGCCAACATTCAATAATCCATACTTTACAATACCAAAATTCAATACACAATGCCAGCGGAAGGCTTCAATGTCATCAATATCATATCTAACATTACCATGTATCATAACATTAATATCATCACTACATACATTTAATGTTTCAATAAATATATATTCTAAAATAAACATACAACTAGTATAACCACAATAATCATACTTATCATAATTACACCCACTAATACTATTCCAACTGGCTCATTCTTAACATACTTACTTTAATTACATTCGTTGACATGCACTTAACCTTTAGCTTTAACATCTAGCATTTACGATAGTTATAACATATCACTACATTTCACATGAATTTATATACATGTAACAAATCATAGCTCTACTTAATCATTCACAACCTACAATAGTTAAACAATGTAACAACAACTCATCCAGTAGTCAAACAATATGCCATATATTCGATAATCCATGCTTTGCAATAACACTTATCAATACTCACTGTCAGCGAAAAGCTTAGATAATATAGCCAACATATAATAAAACTCAATATGGCATAGCTAACACTAGCATTATTCAATATGAGTACTATCATGTTACATGTAAACACAATATTATCATCAAACATACAATATCATTCTTTTTATAGATAGCCTGAATCGTTATAGAAGTGGATACGGGTACAATAGATATTAAACACTAGAGACCGAAGTCTCAAACACTAGATCACTGGATACCCGTCGGTATCAATCACTAGACACCCATCGGTGCCACACTTGCAGCTGCGAATCACTAGCCCTTTATAAGCATGCTTATTTATCCATGACTCGATTACAAGCTTAATCAATTAATCCATTTATTCACACGAAACAATATAATTTCATCAAGATTCAATCATATATGGTCTATATCACATGCCATGAAGCATATATACATTTAATTCCTTTATTAAACTACTATGTCATAGCACCATTTACATGTAGTTCAATTGACGAACATTCATATACATGAGTTGGACAAGTGATAAGAACTTTCGATGAAGTTCGGGTTCGATTTGGGAAGGAAAAAGTACAATTTAGGCTGAAAGTTGAGGTCACACGGTGGTAAGACATTCTTTATCGCCATGTGGGATGCTAAAAATGGGTCTTTAAGTGGTAGAATGCTTTTACACGGTGGTGAGAAATTCCTTACTGCCGTGTAAACCTATTCTGCCTCAAAAGCACGAGGCAGATTCTAGACAGACTTTAGGTCCAAACTTGTACCGCATTTTTCACATAGCTAGACACATTTTCAGGAAAAACGTCCTTCTAAACAATTGTTACCCTATGTCTTATATTTCAAATGGAACATGTTTCAGGTCATTTGGACTTTTAAATCAACAGATATGAACTAAACAATATAGACTATTCCAATGGACCCACCAAGGTAAAGACACATCTGTTTTTACAGTTTTTAATGGTCCTAGAGCCAAAATACATTTATCGGACTTTTATAGATATGGAAGTCAGAGTTCTAATGGAGCAACAATCACTTAATTTGGAGTTCTTAAACTCCACTTATGACCAAATCGTCACACGGAGGTCTGATACAATCTAAGCAGAGTTTTCCCTACAACTAGGGTTCATACTTGATCTCATACTATACTCATGGCAATTTAATTAACACTTCAACAAACATCCATTTTACATTTCAAATATATCAATTATTAATTAACACATACAAACACATACAATTTCTCCCAACTACAAAAACACATTAAACATGCATCAATTCAAATACAAGCCTAAACCTCTTGAAGCACTCCTTCAATCTCTTAGCTCAAATAGCCTTCTCTTTACCCTTTGCCTTTCTACTAGCTTTCCCTAGCTTATAAACAACATATACACACATTCAAAATAGGATTTCATCCAAGAACAGAAATCTGAATAAAACTAAAAGAAGAAGAGAAACTTGACTCAACTTACCTTTCTCTAACTTATCACTTGATTCTCTTAATCACTTGATCCTCTTAATCCTTTCAACTTAAGTCTTAACAAATAGTAAAGAGAATGAAGGAACAAGGAGAAGATGAAGAAGAATAAGAGGCAAGGAGAAGAGTGCAGAAAATGAAGGAAATGGCTGAACCAAATGAAGAACAATAGACAGAATTTTCCACTAACTCTCTCTCCAAAATCCATTTAAATGCATGCAAATGCAAGGTGTCAACCATTCACTACCCCAAAGTAGGTGGCAGCTCTAGATTAAGACACTTGGATTCCCACTACCTTCCATTAACATAATTAATCTCCACTTAACTTAATTAATCTTCCACTTACACTAATCACACACAATTACTCTTTGGCCACTACAATACTTTTATTTTATGCAATTAGGTCCTTAACTTCTCATTTTCAATTTGATCCAAATCTATAAACCTTAATTTTACACTCATTTAATTACACTAATCACACTCAATACTACTAGGGTGATTTTTGGGATGTTACACGGATTATAAAAGTAATATCCTTTAGTTTTTTAAGATATCCCACAAAAAGGCATTTATCAGATTTTAATGCTAATTTATTTGAGACTTGTCATTTCATATAAACCTCACAGCCCCAAATCTTTAGAAAAGAAGATCTAGGAGTTCTCCCAGTCCATATCTCATATGGTGTCTTCGTAATACCCTAAAGTGTACCCTAGAAGGATTAGTGGTATCCATTGCATAATGGGGTACATATGTGATAGGAGTAAGTATGAGATTAATGTATGCAAGGGAGTAATTGAATGAGAAAGAGTTGGCTTTTAAAAGGAAGAATTTTAAGAGGGACTGATTGGCTATTTGCCATGGAGTGAGGTGGAAGTTTGGTGGAAGAGGTGAGTGCACTCCACGTGTGGACTGCACCTCTTGCCAACCAACTCCCCTCATGCAATATATAGTGAAAGTTGAGAGGCAGGAGGGGATTGAGATTCATTTGATTCGGCCATTCCTTCTTTCCCTGTTTCTGTATTTCTTCTTCATTTCATTAAGTTAAGCTTGTAACGCCCCAAAGCCCCTTGGGAGGACAAGGGAGCGCTACGTGACAAACATGCTATAGTTAAATTTAATTAACTACATTAATCTACTCATTATCCTTTAGTCGATATTATTATCATTATGACTGATAATTATCTCTATTCACTACCACTATATGATCACTATACCATACACTAGCACTTGTTCACTACTGGTTACTGTTTAGGTTTCAAATTACATATTACAATACAGAATTAAATGGACACAACTATACATGCTTTACTTATACAAAATCGGAAGTACAATAACATATCATCATTACAATACCATAACCTACTGATAACTCCCAGCTCTTATAGTGACCTGTAGATACGCCTCCAAACATGATCTCCACGATATAGACCTACACGGGAGACAAGCACCCATGCTAAGCGATAATGCTTAGTGGGGATTCACAAAACATATAGACCTCTAACAAAACCACTAGATCATACATCTTGCATATCACTAATTCATATACTTATCATGCCTTAACGTTTCAATATCAATAGTCCAAAATAACGTATAACTATACCACTACAATGATCATGCTTATCAAACAGGTTCATATAATAAATGATAGCTAACGTACCACGAGGCATAGCATTGATATCACTCAATACGGCATAGCCAACAATAGCTTTATTCAATATTAACACTGTCATGATACATGTAAATTCAATAATATCTCAATAATATATCAATATTCAATAATCCATATTATACTATACCTATATTCAATAGTTCACTATATAGTCAATAATTCGATAGCATGCCGATATTACATAGTTCATATTAAACAAAACATCATATAATATTCGATACACTATGTCAACAAAGGACTTCACTATCAAGATCACTAATTCACTTATCCTGGCAGAAAGTCATGCAATAACTATAAGTCGATAATCACATGCCCATGCTCAATATCTCATACTTTACCATGCCAATAATCACTACACTATGCCAGTGGATGGCTTCACTAACAAGATCACTAGTTCATTTAGCATGGCATGGATATTACACAATCAATAGGAGCAATGTTATCAATACATATAAAGAACACAATCATATTATAACACAACATCATCATCAATCATTCACATGCATTTATCGTTAATAGCCTGAATCATTTTAGAGGTGGATACGGGTACAATAATCATTAAACACTAGAGACCGAAGTTTCAAACACTATATCACTAGATACCCATCGGTATCAATCACTAGACACCCGTTGGTGCTTCACTAGCAACCGCAATTCACTAGCCCTTTATAAGCATGTTTATTTATCCACCACTCGACTACAAGTTTATTAGATTATCCATTCACTACACATTCATTCTCATGGCATCATTCATTCGCACGTTAATCAATCGCATATTAATATTTATTCGCATAGTATCATTCATTCGCATAGTGTTATTCATTCTGATGGTAATGTTCATTCGCATTATGATGTTCATTTTCATGATAATGCTCATTTGCATGTTAAATCCAAGCACATGAGTTAACTTACCTTATATGAAATTATTTCGCATAATGATGCAATCAAGCTTAGTTAGGCCAATCATGCATCTATAATTCGCATAGGGGTATATTCGCATAATGATGCACTCAAGTTTAGTTAGGCTATCATGCATCTCTAATTCGCATAGTCATCTTAGTTGTATGCTTATAAACTTCATTTAACATCGATATAATACTCATACAATAAGGTCCTCAATCATGGATATAGTTTCATCAATTACACATCCAAATACAATAGGGTTGCATTGCCAAAATAGAGGGGTCACGGTCATAACCAATCTGGTTGTCACCGTGACATACTGAAAACCCAAAACAGAATGTAGTTTGTGGTAGGTCACGGTCACAACCACTTTTGTTGCCACCGTGACATATTACCAACTCACGGACATAATGCATTTCTGGAGTAGGTCACGGTCACAACCAGTCTGGTTACCACCGTGACATATACTCAACACAAGACAGAATGCTCATTTTGACACCTCACGGTCACAACCACTTTGGTTGTCACCGTGACCCATGCCAAATTCCATTGCACAACTGTCTTTTACCAAGAGACCGCTGTGCTTTTTCTTACACTTTGCATTCTTGCATTCTCTTGCTTTGGCAACCCTTTTTCACTACACAAGCATACTTTACCTCTTCATTTACATGCCATAACACACAATCAAACTCTCATATGAATCTATCAACACTTCATTATACAACTTTAGCATGTTCATCCATCCAAATTCAAGATCACACATAGCAACATAGCATGGCGATATCTTCACTACTCACTACATTTCAATATCACTTGTTTCATTTCAATAGTCACTTTACACATGTCCACTATTCCATGCAAGCCCATTAACACTATCACATTTCATTAACAAAGACTTAAGCACATCAAACACATCATTACACACAATCCCTAACCTCTTGGAGCACTCCTTCCTTTCTCTTCTATATCACTTTCTCTTTACCTTTGCCAGCTCTACTTGCCTCTTTAACTCACATGCACATACAATACATATACAAGTCCATTAAGCTATACTCATAGCTAGCAATGAAGTCAAAAACAGAAAGACATGAAGAAGACAAACTATATACCAATATACTTTTCCAGCTAATTACTCAATCTTCTAAACTATCTCTACCCAACTCTTAGAACTTCATGGCAAATGAGAGCAAATGAGAGAGATAAAAGAAGAATGAACTTTTTGAGAGAGAGGCCAGCTCAAGGAACAAAATGGTAGATTTTACCTACACTTCCACCTCATGTTTGCATGCAAATATGAGGTGTCCAACTCCTAACTCTCCTTATGCAAGGTGGCCGGCTAACATCACAACACCTAGCATCCATTAATTTTCACTTAACACTAACTAATCACTTTTACTTTAACTAATCATCATTTATAACTTAATCATGCAAATTACATTTTAGCCACTACACTATTTTGTTTCTTTTCAATTAAGTCCCTACTCACATTTTCAATTAGGTCCAATTCAGTAAACCCTAATTAACACTCACTTATTTACACTAATCACACTCAATACTACTAGGGTGATTTTCGGGATGTTACAAAGCTTTATATCCTTTCAATTGAATTCGAAAACCTGAATTGGTTTAGTGTGAGGCAGTAAACCAAGAAGGTAAGTTAGTGTTGCTAGTTGTGTATATCTCCTTCTTCTTCATTTCTGTTTTGGATTTAGATTGGTTTGAGTAATGGACTAAGACGGTGTTTTGAATGATTGTGCAAGAATTGTTAAATCAAAGAAAGGCTAAAGGCAAGGAGAAGGTCTAGATAGAGATAGAGTCAGCAATCTGCTTTTTGAGGTTTGGTATATCTGTGTTTATGTATTAACCTTACTAAAGAGTATGTGTTGATTAGTTTGGATTAAATGTGTAATTGATGTATGAGTAGGTGGTTTGAGATATTGAGCATGATTATGTGCTATTTGATGGAAGTGTAATTGAAGTATGCAATTGATGTGTGATGAGTATTGAACAATAGTATGAGCATAACAAGTGAACAAGCATGAACCTTAATTTTAGGTGATGTGTATAATGAACAATTGTGATTATTAGCGTGTTAATTGCATATTGACACATGAACCAAGTGCATATTGCATACTTATAAGTGTATGAGGATAGTGTAAGTGAATTGTGATAGATGTGAAGGCATGTGAATAATATGTGTAAAAGGATTGTAAGTGTGTTGTTGAGCATAGCTGTGTTTTGGCAAAACACAGCTGTGTACTGACAATTTGGCATAGGTCACGGTGACAAGCATTTTGGTAGCCACCATGAGGTATGCAAGATTGCATTCTGTCCGGATGGGAGTTAGTATGTCACGGTCACAACAGAATTGGTTGTCACCGTGAGGTTCCCTAATTTGCATTCTGTCTGGAATTTAAAGGTATGTCACGGTCATAATGAAAGTTGTTGTCACCATGAGGTACCCTCGATGCATTCTGTTTTGGAGATTTTGAGCATGTCACGGTCACAACTGAATTGGTTGTCACCGTGAGGTGTCTCCAACATGTGATTTTCTTTACTTAGCATTACCAAATGTTAATCATGAGGTTAATGAGATTCATATCAAGTTTAATACTTCTAATTGAGTATCTTAAGCATGAAGAATCATGTATGTACATGTGAATGATCATGTGTTTGCCAATGCATATAAATATGTGAAACGTGACGTGAATGAGCATGTGTAAAGCGGTATGTATAAGTGTGTGTGGAGTGATGTGTATGCTTTAGTAGTAAGTAGTGAATAGAATACATGAACCTTACTTGACATTGAACTATAAGATATAAGTGCACATGAAGTGGATATAAATGAGAATATGCTTATGTCTTAACATGAAATGATTATTATAAGCCTAAGTTATTCATAGAAGTGGATAGATAGGCATGCCTATAAAGGGATAGATGTATTACAGCTGCAAGATGTTTGGCACCGATGGGTGTCTAGATGTTGATACCATCGGTATCTAGATAAATTGAGACTTCGGTCTCCAAATAATTTGAGACTTCTATCTCTAGATGTTTGGTACCGTCCCTCGGTATCTAGATGTCTACCCGTATCCACTTATAGTATGAAGTCAGGCTATAGAGAACTTGCTAAATGTATATGAGATGTTAATACATGTTAAAGAGCTATGGAAAATGCTAAAAGAAGTACATGACTATTGTACCAGAGATGCTTATATGAGCTTTCAAGTGCACATGAAAGGTTATAAATGTACATGAGTACTCTAGAAGTATGCTATTATGCTTATATTATGTATATGATTGTCCATGAGATGTTGTATTATGGAATACATGTTATATATGCCGGTAACTAGAGTCAGAAGAATATGAATATGATATAAGCTGCATGAGAACGATAGATATGTTTCAAAGCATGTTGATTGTATGCTCAGCATGAATAAGTATGATAAATGCTTATATCCTTTATATGCTCACAGATGATTGGCATATCGGCTATTGATATGCTTTGATGATTATGCTTGTGACTTCGTTAGAAGTGTATTATATGTGATATCCCCACTAAGCGTTATCGCTTAGCACGGGTATTTTTTTGTGTAGGTTTACAGGTTCAGTGAGGGTTGGACATCTGCAAGCCGAGGCCACTAGGAGTATAAGTTGGAGTCTTTTGTATATGCCATAGCTTTTTGTGTACATGTTATAGAACTTTTGTATAGCTTTTGTAAATGTTCAGCTTTTATATTTGTAAAGCGATTTTGTATATGTTATGTAAATGATAAAGGGAAAGATTGCTTTTGTAATCGATATGTAAAGGCTTATGTAAGAAAATGTTTGTAAGGTATAAAGAACAGCTATTTTATGCAATGTAACTAGCTATAAGGTTTTGTTTAAGGCATGTTCTATAGCTTGTGTTTAAAAGATATTCCGCAACGTGTGTATTATGGATGTTTACTATTTCTACTTTCGCATGTCTGTTTGTATGCGTATGCATGTGTGGCGACCTAATATCCTCCCAAGGGGTATTGGGGCACTATAGTCTTTTCAACCACTTTAGATGGAACTCGATTTAAAGTGAACGCAGCTGTTTCTAATGCATAACCCCAAAAGGATAAAGGAAGATTTCTTTGACTCATCATAGATCGGACCATATCTAATCAAGTTTGATTCCTCCTTTCAGATATAACATTCCATTGTGGCGTTCCTGGTGGAGTTCATTGTGAAACAATTCCATAATCTTTAAGATGATCATCAAATTTTTGGCTTAAATATTTGCCACCTCGATCAGATCAAAGTGTCTTAATAGTTTTACCAAGCTGATTATGTACTTCATTTTGAAAGGTTCTAAACATTTCAAATGATAGACATAGCCATATCCACTGAAATCATCTGTGAATGTAATGAAGTATTGAAATCCACCCTTAGCATTTATGTTTAATGGACCACAGACATCAGTATGTATTAAGCCCAATAAGTTAGTAGCCCTTTCACTATGTCCAATGAAAGGATCCTTAGTCATCTTGCCTAATAAACAAGACTCGTAATTTTCAAATGATCAAAAATCAAATTATTCCAAAATTCCATCTTCATAGAGCATGGATATGATTTTCTCATTTATATGACCAAGGCGATAATGCCATAAATATGTTGTCCTTAAATCATCCGGATTTCTTTGTAATTATGTTATAGATATCCTAATTGTTGGATCTTTCTAAATTTAGGACGTAAAGGCCATTATATTAATCAACAATACCATAAAGCATATCATTATAATAAATTGAAAATTTCTTATTCTTATAAGAAAAGAACTGTAACAACCCGATTTGGCCCTAGTAGAATTTCGGAATTTTTGCTCGGGAATTCAAGAGTTTGTGTGTATAAGAGAGTGTATTTAAGTAAGTGGCTTGTGTGTGGGTTCTGTCGCGAGCGCGATAATGTCGCGGGTGCGACAGAATGCTTCACGTAAAACCTATTTGAGTTGGATTATTTGATGTATATCGGACATGTGGCGGCATAGGAGTTTGACGCGTGGCATCGTAGGAGGGTGAGATGTGGCTAATAGAGCAAGGAAATTTGTGCTCAAAGTGTGTGAAGTGTGAAGTGTTAGTAAAAACAATAATAAGAGTATTTAATTTCTCTTAGCAATTTTATTCTTCTTTCATTTAAAGTCCTTGTTCCTTCCAATAATTTTTTCAATTAAAGTCTTTATTTCTTCCAACAGACGGATGTGGCAAAATGCTTAAAAGCTTGTGTGAAGAGTTCTCATTGGCTTTGGCATTTGAGGTGTATTTAGTGAGGTTGGTTGGCATTTAATGAGGTAAGTGGGAAATTATGGAAGTCTTTGGCTTTGGATTTGGTTTGACCGGCCACTTTCCTACTTTCATTTTCAATTTTTTTCTTTTGGCTCTTTGCTCTCCTTTTTCTTCCCTCTTTGCTCTTAGTTGCCGTGTCCCTTTTTCTTTCCATTTCTTTGCTTTTCTTCTTCATTTTCTTTGTTCTTTAAGAGAACCACTTGGATTGGTTTGAAGAGAGTGTAGTAGGGCTTGATTGGATCTCTTCAGAAGGTAAGTTGGATTAGTTTTCCGATCTGACCTCCTTTTTCTTTTTGTTTTTGATTTAAAGTAAAGAGAAGAGTAACTCTAGTGTTTTGAATGGTGTGTGCATAAAAACTGTAGATAAGAGGCTAGACAAGGGAAAGGAGAAGCTCAGAATCGATTAGAGAGAAGCGGTTAAGCCACCTAAGGTTGGGATCGAGTGTGATTTTATATGCTTGCATGTGTTTACATGAAATATGCTTGAATAGAGACATGTTTGAATAGAGAGATGCTTGATGAGCTTTAATTAGCTCAACTGTTCTTAGAGAGTATATTTGTTAGATGTTCATTTTGATTGCTTGCGGTGCTTATGATATGTGTATATATGTTTATAAGTATGTGAATTGATCAATTGAGTGTGTGTGTTGATGATAAAGTTTGATTTGGCAAATTCTGCTTATTTGTCATCTGACCTTTGTGTGCTGTTTTTATCATAAGTATAGTTATAGACCTCTGAATTGAGTTATTATTGATCCATTAGAACCACAACTTTAATTCTTACAAAAGTCCTAGAAATGACCTTGAGCCAATTCTTGCTCTAAGACCCTGTAAATTGGCCAAAATAGAGGTGTCTCTACTTTGGCCGGTTCATTTGAGCAGTTCAGATTATTTAGATCATAACTCAAGTTTTAGATGTCCATTTGACCTGAAACTTGTCCCATTTGAAATTTAACTTCCTAGAGAACAATTATTAAGAAGGATGTTTTTTCTAAAAATGACTTTTTAAAGGTCGGTTTAGACGATACAAGTTTGAGGTTAGAAGCAGTGTCGTTAGGGTTCCTGACGGAGCCTTCTGTCACGAGCGCGACAGAGAAGGTCATAAGAGTGATTTTCCTTTTGATTTAGAGCCCATGGTTTCCCCACCTTTCCCCTCAGCTAATATGTATATTTTAGATGTTTTGCTTCCCGAAATGAACCCGTATTACCCCGGAATGTTGCTATAGTCTATACCATACATGTTTAGGTTATTAAATGGATATAAGATTGGTCATTTGGGTATATAATGCTAAAGTATAGGAGTTAGTATTGAACATGACATGCCATGTGATCTTAATTGTTTTATAATGCTTGAGTTAGTACAATGCATTTGGTATAGTGTATAAAGCCTTTATGCAATCTGGCTTCTGTCGCGAGCGCGACCTCTTATCGCGATCGCGACAGTGAACTTCGCTTCTGTCCCGAGCACGACTTCTTATCGCGATCATGACAGTGAACCCCTTCTCGTCCTATTCTATTTGTTTCGAAGAGTGTTTTCTTCTGTCCTGCTTTGCATGATTTATATGTTTATATAATGATTTGAATACCTCTGAATTGATGCATGTACCTGAATTATAAGCTATGTTTGGCATTGGTATAGAGTATAATTGAGTTGCTTATTGAGCCTGATTACCGTTATAGTGGATAGATAAGCATGCTTATAAAGGGTTAGAGTGCAGCTGCTAGAGTTGGCCTTAATTGTGCCCAAAGTTTTAAATGCCTTGTATATTCCATAGAGTTTGAGTTAATTCTCCATATGTAAGATACTGTAAACAGTATCTAGAGTTACCTGTATCCACCATGAAAGGAATTCAGGCTTATTAATGTTGTGTAGTGAACTTGAGACAATTAAAAGTATATATGAATAAATGTTATAGTACATGAGAATAATGTTAAAGTACATAGCAGTTTTATACACAAGCACATGTTTACATGAATGTGGACACACGATTATTGAATATATATGAATAAATGATCTGTACAAGTGTGTAAAAGTTATATGCATGAGCTATTTGATTATTATATGAGATGTGTAATTTATATGTGACTTCGTAAAGAAGTCCTTTGCATTATTTTCATCCCCACTAAGCGTTATCGCTTAGCACGGATGTTTATTTCCATGTAGGTACAGGTTCGGATCAGTGAGCGGGCATCTGCGGGTCAAGGCCACTAGGAGTTTTGTTTGATCTCTTTTTGTATAAGATAGAACTAGAGTTTATGATGTTTTGAGTAACATCATTATGTGATAAAAGAGTATAGTTGTTATATGTAAAGTTTATTGCAATACATGTACAGAAACGAATATGTAAAGTAAAACAACAATAGTTCGGTAATATGTATAATATGTGTAAAATGCATGTGGGCCCAAGCATTATTTTGTTTTTATTATTATGTATTGATATGTATTTTGCTATCGTTTCCGTTGGTATACGTTTATGTATGCGTAAGTGTCCGCGTGGCACCCCGATATCCTCCCAAGGGGTGTTGGGGTGTTACAAGAACAACCTTCATCATCCAAACATGAAACTGAAATAATATTCCTACTCAAAGTAGGAACATTGTAGCAATTGTTCAAAACTAACAAAAACACATTTGGCAAAGTTAACTCATAAGTTCCTACAGTTAAGGCAGCAACTCTTGCTCTATTCCCCACTTATAGGTCTACTTCACCCTTTTTTTAGTTCTTTATTCCTTTTGAGTCCCTGCACATTTGTACAAATATGAGATCCGCATCTAGTATATAATACCCAGAAAGTAAAAGTGGATAAGTTAATTTCTATAACATAAATACCTGAAAATGTAGTCTCACTACTCTTCTTTTTCTTTAGTTCTTCCAAATAAAGCTTGCAATTCCTCTTCCACTGACTAGGTTCATTGCAATGGAAGCAAACTCCTTCCTTTGGAGCTTTTGCCGTGGGTTTAGGCCTAGCTTGTGCCTTAAGCTTATTAGCAACTTTTGCTTTAGCCTTACCCTTATTTTTTATTCCCTTTCCTTTGTTGACCATGAGGATATGACCAGGCTTGTTCTTAATACTTTGCTCAACTATTTTAAGCATCGCATGCAACTTAGCAAAGGATTTCTCCATATTGTTCATATTATAGTTCATGATAAACTGGTCATAACTATCAGGTAATGAATTAAGGATCAAAAGGGGAAATCTAAGCCTTTCAAGATGATCAATATAGCCTTTCATTTTAAGAACATGAGAGATTACTGATGCACCTTCATCCATTTTACAAGAATGCAATGCTTTGGTAGTCTCATACCTTTCTTGCCTTGCTTGTTGTTGGAAAGTCTATTTGAGATGAACACTCAACTCATAAGCCTCCATGTGTTCCATATCCTTCTAAAGTTTTGGGCACATAATGGCTATCATGAGACACCCAACATCAACAAAATCATCAAAATGTTTTGTTATGTTTATCTTTGATAGCCTTTGAGGAATCAACAGGCAGGTCCTCAGAAATGGGGTCATCCAGGACATATAGCTTCCTTTCCTGCTTGAGAACAATTTTCAAGTTCATGAACCAGTCTAGGAAGTTTGTGCTATTTTCTTTTAATTTGTCCTTCTTAAGGACAGACCGTAGCGATAATGTGAAAGTGTTATTTAATGCCATTGATCTACAAATATGCAAAATAATTATTATTAGTAACGACTTCATTTTAGGTTTTTCATAAAACTCCCACTACAATAATAACCCTCAATTTTAATTACAATAATTGTAACACTTTTAATGGGCTAAGATCCATATTTCACCTAACTCTAAGTCAGCTTTGGCATGACACTTAAAGTTAAGTTGTAACACCCTAAAGCCGTAATACATTGCATGTAATGGATGTAGTAAGTCAATTTCATTATCATAGTAATTGTTTTGCCTTATTCTTAATGACGTGTAATATGATTTGGTGTAAATTTTTTTTTATTACCATTTACTTTCCGATGTACCTATAACTGTCCAAAATCACTATTCATTTATTAAAATTTTCGACAGCATAACGGCTATACTGTGAATCCTACCCTCCTGCAAATTTTAAAAATAACACTCCCAATATATTCCACAACATCTCAACAACATCCAATAATCACAATCACAACCATTTTCCACAACCATTCCATCACATGATAAATCATATACATATGCATCACCCATAATAATAAATATCCATAAAAATAAAAATAAAAACTCATGTTTCATACTTCATATAATAGTCTCTATCGATACATATATTGTTTGTATACATACATAACTGTTCACACTACTTTACGTATACATGCCATTACCAAAAGTCCAAAATATTACTAGAGTAGCTTGTTTCATGCGCCTGTATACTTGCTCTTGCTCCTATGCTCCTTGTCAACTTAACCTACACCTGCACATAGCAAAACTATGAGCTAAGCGATCTACGCCTTATGGTGGATACAATTCTAATATTTTCTATATAAATTACATATACGCACATCAATGCATATAAAATCGATACATTAAATTCCTTAATATTTATTATAGTCAATTGTTATTTATTTATAATTATTCCATGTTTATTCATAATATTCATTTTGTACATTATCACTAACATATAAGTAATTTAAGAACTTTAATACTCATTCACTTATTATTATTATTTCTTAACATATATTTCCTTAACTTCTTCCTTAATTTCATTATTATCCATAACCCTGTTAAAGTTACCATTTAGTCCCTAATTTCACTTTTAATTCTAAATTTACCCTTCTAATTTCTTAAATTTACTATTTTACCACTAAATCTTATTTTTCATCCTTAAACTTCCCTTTTTATATCTAAATTACCTTTTAGTCCCTATAAATCGAATACATGCATAATTCACCTTTAGTCCTTATTTTTAATGATTTTACTTTATATTTACCAATTTATCATCCAATTTACCCTTCTAGCTCTTTTTTAACCTTATTATTCCTTGCATAATTATCATTTACTATTTTTATTCCCAAATTATTTACATAATTGCCAGTTCTTGTCTTTTACCCTGCATTTACTCCAAATTTACTCATTTAATCTTGTTTTTCCATTTTACCGTAGTAATATTTGACAGAATTTTCGAACCGGATACGCGAGACGTGGACCTCAATGGTCCACATCCATAAGAGAAAGTGACCCCGAAGAATCACTCACTCTAAAGCCATGAAAAAGCCATGAGGCCATGAAGCCATGATGGCATATAGTCATGTATAGTAGAATGCCATTGGCCTACCCATTCGAGTTGCCATAACTCGAACAGCGGTATAGGTGTCCTTATAACTAACTAATTATATCTTGATCTAGTGATTTACTACCAATATATTAAAGGCAATGTTTAATTATCTTGCATTTTCCCTGCTTACAAAATTACATGCCATGCCTTGAAATATTCTTATTTCTTATCCATGCATGTAACACAATAAACATACATATATTACATTTTATTCCATTGTCTTACTTACATAGCCATAATCATCACATAAACATCATTTTCCATGCTAATAACCATTCAGCCATAGCCCATTCATGCCTTCCAAATTATTTTTCTTCCACTTAATTTAGTTCCATGATATTCTCTATTTATTCCTTACTGAATTACACCATTATTTCACTTAAAACACATATACTTAATTTTCATCAATTGTACATAATGCTTACATAAACTATAATATAATCAAATAATTTTTAAAAAAAATCTCATTAAATTCCTACTAGCCTTATTTTAACTATATTTTCATTTTCTTATTTAAAATCCATTAAAACTCCAATAATCCTCTTTATTTTCCCTAAGGGTACCATTCGGCCATTCATGCATCTTTTCCTCTAATGTTATTTTCATCAAGGTTTTCATTCCACACATCATATTTCAACCTAATATCCATGTTTTCAAGTTTAATTCTCATTATTCATGCCCTTTTTCTTCATACACACATACATACATACAAATGAAAATTATCAAATAAATGAAAAATGTTAGAATTTGTATCCACTAATCTTTTATTTTCTTCTTCTAGCTTATTTTTCCACCTCCTTCCCTTTTTCTTTAGCTTTACTTGTTCCTTATTGCACCTCCTCACTTCAATTCTTTCTCACATATCTTTCCTTCATAATTCTATCAACTTTTTCACTTAAAATTAGTTCTTGAGAGTGCCAACAATGGATTTAGGGCTTTGAAATTGCTTAGAGGATGAAATTTGGTGGAATTTAAGTGAGAAATTTGGAAAAAAAATTGAGAGAAGATTGAAGAGATCCTTCAAGGGATTTTTGATTTTTGGCCCTTATATACCTATCCTAAATGGGCCAAATTGGGTCCAACCATAAATAGGCCCAATAGTAAATTTTCTTCTATTTTTCTTGCACCATTTCTCATAAAAATATGTCTATAATTATTGAAATATATTTCTTAGGGCACACGAATATTTTCTGGTCAAACTGATGTCGTTATCCGGTTCGATAAATTTTTACCAATCCGATAACTTATTTTTCTATGTCACTCAAAAATTAATTTTTCACTACCAAAATCTCCCCCATAATATTTGGAGTAAGTCCATGTATTCGAATAATTTTTCAGAGGTCTCTGGCATTTTTTCAGGCTCAATCAAAGTTTAGTCAAATCGGGTTACTATTCAAATCGAATCGCTTCTTATTTTTATTTTTGACTTTTAAATGCCTATTTAAACTCAATTTCACCTCAAATTATATTCTTTGACTCCAATGAATAGTATTTTTTAATGGTCACATAAAATATTTTTTGCCCCAAGTGGTACTATTTACCCTAGGTGACATTATTCATGCCCGAAAAGTACTATTCATAATTACCGAGTTTTAGGGCATTACATAACTCATTTAGTTAGCTAACTCCTTTACCAATTACATCTCACGTAACTCTTAGATCATTTATGGGATTTTAACATCATATGTCTCGATATGGGGTTAATTTCTTCGGTGGTCACTTAATTTTGTGGCTTGTAATGATTTGGTCACTAAACTTTAATTTGTAACAAAAAAATAATACATCTATTATTTTGTAACGAAAAAATCATAATAACGAAAAATTACATTCGCCAGCAAACGGCGCGTGATCGGTACGGCAAAACCCAATGACACATCAAAAATTTTGTCACGTCATATTAGAGTTAATTTCTGTAGTGGTCACTAAACTTTGTGTCTTGTAACGATATAGTCACTAAACTTCAACTTTGTGCCGTGCAGATCATGCGCCGGTTACCGGCGAGCACAATTTCCGATCATTGTGATTTTTTCGTTACAAAATAATATATGAGTTATTTTTTCGTTACAAATTGAAGTTTAGTGACCAAATCGTTATAAGCGAAAAGTTGAGTGACCACCGAAGAAATTAACCCCTCGATATGTTATAATCCCATCTAATGCCCTTAGGCCCAAAACCGTTTTGATAGCCTAATTAAGTCTAACCATTTTAAACATATGGGTAGCACCATTACCCATCTTGCCTTACTAAAATAACTTAATGCACTTCGCTTTGGCAGAACCCACATTTTGGTGATCAAAGTCTTGACAAGTATTTTAATCATAGGTGGCATAAGACTTAAAATTATGGTAAGGGATTTTAATTTTAAGTTATGCTATCTGTTTATTTATATATTATGCATCATTCCATACATGGAATCTCATACAAATTTATCATCATACATCTCATCTCATGTTGATATAATATGCATAATATATATAACATGTCATAGCATGTCCAAAATTAATTTTGATCTTCATAAGCCAATATAAAGATCAATAGGTCAATCCTAGGTGTAACTTAATGGACTTGTCTCGATAATCAACATCCATCTTGCACCTCTATCATCATCGAGTTGGATTAATCTCTTTTGTTGTCTCCGTAAAGCTCCTTTGTCTTCATTACAATAATGAAACAAACTATTCTACTACAGTTACGGAGTAAAATAAAATTACAACAAAAGGAATGACACGTAGGTTGTGTTTAAAAATTACAAACCCCTAAAATAGATAAAATAAATCTCAATCATATGAGTTCCAATTGGCCATGCTATGCACCATGCAAAGACATTATACTTACATTAAATAAAACATGTTATCTCATATCATGCTCAATATATATAATTTATTAAAATTGATGTATTAAAATTACCAAATAATAAATTCAACGATATATAAGGAGCTACGAACACGACAGTCCCACTAGTTGGTTAGCGAGCGCTGCCCCCTTATCGGTGATCCGGAGGGGCAGCGCCCCTGTGCTGGGTCGAGCATACTTATTTTCGATCAGACGTGCCTTATATTGAATCGAACTTATTAGTTTATTTTCGATCGGACATGCCTTATGTTGAATCGAACTTATTGGTTTATTTCCGATCGGACATACCTTATGTCTGATTAAACATACCTTTTTCTCGATCAGACATACCTTATGTCTGGTCAGAGATACTCTTAATTCCAAACAAACTTAGCACTTATGTCTAATTGAAGTTAATGTTGCAGATTGCATCAGCTATTGTTTAATCACATTAAACAGTTCCAAGCAGATATTAAACAAGTGAATTTACTAATTGAATATTAGCAATTGTTTAATCACATTAAAATAAAAATATCACAAAACATGTTAATCATATTAACAGCAATTAACTTCGTAGCCCTTTTATATATCATTAATAATGTCATTCAATTGATTTCATTCATATCTCATACAAACATATCAGTTGTAACAATTAAAAATAGAAATCATATTTCATATATCATCATACATTCTGATCATTTATCTTGCTATCAAATTCATATACATCACATATATACAAAACACAACATATTTTAAATTAATTGAATTCACAAGTGGCTCTGATACCACTATTAGGTTTAAATGTAATAATTCAAAATTTAACGCAACAAAAATAGAAATAAAATCCACCAGGATCCATGTGATTTCAATTGATTACAAAAAAGGGATAACAATTACCAACCTATTGATGCGTATAATAAATCAATTTTGCGCTGATTCCAATCAGACATAACACTTTTTATGCAAATGCAAACAATTTGCTCTCTGGTTGAATCGAACTCTAGGTGCTGCTCCAAAGGAATGACCACCTGTAGATATCGGATCTAGAGGCAATTCAGATCAGAGTTACCTAATGAGGAAAATATTGCCTATGAGACAGGTGGAGAACGGAAGTGCTGGTCTGTATCATTGGTTTTTCACAATCTTTTAAAGGTTTTCCTCAGACTTAGCCATTGGCACTTTGTCGGAGCTAAAATGATGGTTAAAATTGCAAAACTAGGCTTTTAGGGTGACAGATGCTCATCTTTTACGTCGAAATGCCCGTCTGTCGAACTCGTGACTCACTGAGTCATAGGCACAGGCCAGCCGAGTCATGAGCAATGGCATTTTTGTAATTTCAATTTCATTTTTGGCAGCAGCCTGTCCGTCATTGAGTGTTGCCCGCCAATGGCGTCGTTTATAGGGGGAAATCTGGAACAGATTCGATTTCAAAGTAGAAGATTTTAAAGGGATTTTCAGGCTGATTTTAAGGGATTTTTTAGGACAAAAATATGATTTTTCCACTTGATTTGGGGGATTCAACCTTTTAAAAATCCCTAAATATAAGATTTCCATCTTGAAAAAGGGAATAAAAAACATTTACTGAAGAAGAAAAAAAAAGAGCAGAATTCTGAGAGGCAGCCGCGAGAGAGAATTTTCTTGAGAGACTGAGTTTTGAGAGAAAAATGTTTTGAAGAGATTTTCTTTTGAAAAACAAACTTGCTTCTTCATTTGAAGTGATTTTCTATCAGGGTTTTCTATCTCTTTCAGAAAACACAGTTAAAAAGGGAAAGAACCTTTAGAAAGAGAAATAGAGTTTCCTTTCAGTTTTGAAATCTAATTGTGGAATTCAAGGATGGCAAAAGCACACTTTCATTCTCCAAATATCAAACAATCTAAAGATAATATTCTAGGCTCAAACCTCTATATTTTCAGTGCTCTTGAATCCATTAAGTATCGTGTAGTTTCTACCTTTATTATTTGAAGTTTTAAATATATGATTTAATGTGATTCCATTATATTTTTGCATGTTTTAATACCTTTCCCATGTTTAGTATGCCATGATCAAATGGAAAAAAAAGTGTGAAACGTGTAAGAAATTTCATGTTTGGAAATTTTATGATTTTCTGTTTTTTCCTGATTTAAATAAGTTTCTGGAGTTCTATATGTCATTTTATTATGTTTTAGATCATCATTTGCATGTTTAGATATATTTTGGCATGGAATTTGGTTAAAAATAATTTTCTATTCTTGAATTTATGTTTTGGGTATGACAGATGCGAAGAAGACTCGAGAGATGCCTATCTCTCATAGCGAGCGACGGGACGAAGCGAAAGTCTTCCCTCCCATCTCTCATGCTTGTTTATGCCAATATGTCCTGTTCCTAGGCCGTCCATAGTTAACTCTTTCAATTCATTTTCTTTTGCATTTTGGTATTATATTGCATGTTATATTTTGATCGTTTGTTTTTTTAAGCATATAATATTATTTCCTGCTATTTATATGCTTTTATGCTTTTATTTTCTTTAATCCCAGTATTGTACATATTTATTTATTTAAGTACTTATTATTTATTAAGTTTGCTAATTTTTTTTTCTTTTGTTCGTTTTTGGTCCAAATACCCTTAAGTATGTGTTTTCTTCGACGAAGGGAGATTCAATGGCTAGGATCAGTTGCAATTAGGGATTAGTAAATTTCTTTTGTACTTTAATTTATTTATTTGCTTTGCCTTTATTTTGGTTTTGAATTGCAATAATAAAATAATTTTGTGCACGTTAACATAAAAATTCACTTTAACTTTTTTACTAAATAAATTGGGATTCTCTTGATAAATAAGACCAATGTCCTAATTTTTCCTCCAAAATGTCACCCAAAATAAGAGCTCTATTTTTCTTCAAAATGGGATCACTCATCTCTATTTTCTCAAACCTTGTTCAAAGACTCTTCATTTTGTGTAAATAAGCATGCGAGAACCAATGTTCCGATTTAAAGGAATTCCCCGTTTTATGTATGTATTTTGCTTTCTATTTTATGGACTTTATTTATTTTGAGGATAATTTTATTGTATTTTTTACAGCTTTCATTACATGCTTGAAATGTCCATTTACTAATTTACTTTTATAAATCGTGTGAGAAAGTAAATAGAGAATTAATCTTAAAAACTCATTTATAAACATTTAACCAAGGTATAAGTAAGAGTGATGTCCCAAACCTTATCTAGTTTAGGCTTTATAAGGTTAGATTTACTTTCTTAATGTTCTATTAGGTGGCGACTCCATAATACCTACCTATTGGTGCCCACACAGATCCTCTTGTATATAATGGCCTTAAATTGCAATACCCGGCATATAATGGCCTAAATACTGAATTAGTTGTGATCAGCATCCTCTGTAGTATGAATAGTGTATTTTGGGTGTGAATATACCCGCATTAATATATAGAATTCCAATAGAACTATGAGGTTAAACATGCAAGGGTAAGAATAGTTTTTGGCATGGGTGACCCCCCTCGAAAGTTCACAAAATAAAAAAAGTACACCTAGAAGAAAAAAATATTTTATTAGGCCATCAAAAATTACAACTTATAAGGAGTCTAAGGATGTAATTTGGAGTGAAAATAAGGTCAAATAGGTCCCCAAAAGTCAAAAATAAGAAAAGCCTCTAGTTCGGTTCAAATAGTAACTAGTTTTACCGGAAGTTTGAACGAGGCTTTAAAAATAGTAAATGACCACTAAAAAATTATTTGAAGGCATAGATAGACTTAGAATAATGTGTAGAATATTTTTCCGGTAAAAAGGTAATTTTATGATGAGACTAAAAAATTGATAAATCGGACAGGTTCAATTAAATCGGACTGAAAATGGATCATAATTGACATGAAACCAAGGTCAAATGAGCTATTGAGGCCAAAAAAAAAAGTTAAGGATCAAAAGTTAACTAAACCAATCCAACCAGTGAATCGAACCGGTCGGACCAATTTGACTGCAGTTTGACTAGTTTGACCGGACTATAAATAATGCTATGAACCTTAGAAAAATTATCTGAAAGAATAAATTTACTTTAAATTATATGGAGAATAAAATGGTAATGAAAAATAAATTTTACGGTGAATCAAAAAATTGAGTTATCGTACGAATAAGAAATTATCGGACCGAAAAACGGTGTCTGATTGACTTGAAAATATTCGTGGAGCCTAATAAATATATTTAGAGAATTCTAGAATCATTTTTGGGAGAAAATGAAGTTGGGAAGTGAAAAAAATAAATTAGATTTGCCTAATGTGCCTAAATTATCTAATTGGGCTTTTGGGTTGGCCCAAATTGGTTAGACCATGGTTTGGCCCATTTAGTGGGACTATAAATAGGCTAAAATATCATAATTCCCTAAAGAATTAAGCAAATTTCTCCATCTCTCTACATTTTTCTCCTTGGCCAAATTTCTTTCTTTCTCCTTCATGGTTTTTCTTCATTTCTCTTTCATGGTTTTCACCAAATCCAAGCTTCCCAAGTAATTTTCAACCTCTCTTTTCAATGATAGTGGTCTCCAAAGTTCATTTAAAGTGAAAGAAGTGGAAGAAAGTAAGTAGAAAAGTTTATGTCCCAAAAGTGAGGTAAAAAAAATTAAGGTTTTAATTTGATTCGGTGATTTAAATAGGTAGATTTAAGGTTGTAGAGTATGGAAATGATGTTATATTGAATTAAAAGGCAAAAAAATGATGGTTTTGTACTACATTATATTTGGCCACTTTAGGGTTTTAATGAAAAGAAAGGTGTTTAAAGGAGCAAAGGCTGGGAAAGGATGTTCAACGTGTGGAGAACAAGAAAATGAGGTTAGTGGATACAATATCCCTTAATTTCCATGAGATTTGTATGAATATATGATTATGTATGTTACGTAACTATGTGTATAATGCATGTTTGATTGAAATAAACTTGATATGCATGCTTAGGAGGGTTAAATATAAGAATTTAAGTGATTAAAATAAAAAGAAACAGATTGTATATTAAGGGTAACATGTAGGTCGAATGATATGTTAGAGTTTATAAGTGTTTATTTTATGATTTAATGCAAATAAATTGTATGAACATGTTAATTAAGTGTAATCCAACTTAATTAATAATTAATGAGGGAAGAATAAATTTTGAAGGGAAAAATATTGATTAGGCCAAATGGTATACATGGGATAAATAGTCATAAAAAAGTGTGTATTAATTTATTTAGAATTAATGGAGTATATTTGTATACATTAAAGTATAATATTGTATTATTTTTATGATGAAAATGGTGGAATGTGATACATTAAAGTGAACTTATGGCATGAATAAAGTTAATGTTGAATAATGAATGATTTGGAATTGAATTGATGGAAAAAGAATGAAATTAAAGTGAATTTGTTGGGTACATATATTATTGAAGCATGGATATGGTAATAAATGCATGATATGGTATGTGATGTAAAGTGATATTATGAATAAAGAAAGTGAATTGGATATGAAATGTACATATATGATTAGTTGTTTATACGAAATGATTATGTGCCCTTAGTATATCGGTCGAGAAATCACGGAGTGTAGTATATAATTGGCTAGCCATAGGGACGTTATAGTGTACCGTAGTAGCGAGTCATGGCAATGCACAATTGTAAACCAATGACAGTCTACTTATAGTGTCACAATGTAATTTTAAATGTTAAATGTAAAAATGTAAATGTATTATCATCGGAGGGCAATTTGGACCCTAAGTGGTCACTCCGACACTACCGAAGCGCAATCCGGGCCCTAAATGGCCACTTCGGTAGGTTTAGGGCTTTGAAGCCATGTTCTGCATATTCAGTCTAGTGATTTCTACTGGATGATACTAGGAGCAAGTTAAAGAACTGGGTGTGAATATACCCACATCAATATACCGAATTCTAGTAGAACTATAAGATTAAACGTGCGAGGGTAAGAGTAGTTTTGGGATGGATGACCCCCCTGGGAAGTTCTTAGGGTAAAAAGTAAGAAAATTGGAAAGTACAATTTATAAGGAGTTAAGGATGTAATTTGGAGTGAAAATGAGATCAAATAGGTCCCTAAAAGTCAAAAATAAGAAAAACCTCTAGTTCGGTTCAAATAGTAATTAATTTAACAGGAAGTTTGACCGATACTTTAAAAATAGTAAATAACCTCTGAAAAATTATCTGAAGGCATAGATAAACTTAGAATAATGTGTAGAACATTTTAGGGGTAAAAAGGTAATTTACAGTGACATTAAAAAATTGATGATCGGATCTGTTCAATTGAACCGGACCGAAAATGGATCCTAATTGAGATGAAACAAAAGTCAAATGGGCTATTAAGGGTAAAAAGGAAGTTAAGGATGAAAAGTGAATTGAACCGGTTCAACCGATGAATCGAACCGGTCGAACCAGTTTGACTAGTTTCACCAATGTTTGATCAGACTCTAAATAATGCTACGGACCTCAGAAAACTTACCTAAAAGCATGGATTTGCTTTAAATTATATGGAGAATTAAATGGTGATGAAAAATAAATTTTACGATGAAACAGAAGATTGGGTTATTAGAGTAGTAAGAAATTACCGGACCGGGAAACAATCTCCGATTGACCTAAAAATGTTTGTGAAGCCTAATAAATATATTTGGAGAATTCTAGAATTATTTTTGGGAGAAAATGAAGTTGGGAAGTGAAAGAAATAAATTAGATTTGCCTAATGGGCCTAAATTATATAATTGGGCTTTCGGGTTGGCCCAAATTGGTTAGACCATGGTTTGGTCCATTTAGTGGGACTATAAATAGGCTGAAATATCAGAATTCCCTAGAGAATTAAGCAAAGTTCTCCATATCTCTACATTTTTCTCCTTGACCGAATTTCTTTCTCTCTCCTCTATGGATTTTCTTCATTTCTCTTTCATGGTTTCCACCAAATCAAAGCTTTTCAAGTAATTTCTAGCCTCTCTTTTCAATGATGGTGGTCTCCAAAGTTTATTTGAAGTGAAAGAAGTGGAAGAAAGTAAGTAGAAAATTTTATGTCCCAAAAGTGAGGTAAGAGAAATTGAGGTTTTTAATTTGATTCAATGTTTCAAATAGGTAGATTTAAGGTTGTAGAGGATGGAAATGATGTTATATTGAATTAAAAGGCAAAGAAGATGACGGTTTTGTACTACTTTATATTTGGCCACTTTAGGGTTTTAATGAAGAGAAAGGTGTTTCAAGGTGCAAAGGCTAGGAAAGGATATTTAAGGTGTAGAAAACAAAAAAATAAGGTTAGTGGATACAATATCCCTTAATTTCCATGAGATTTGTATGAATATATGATTATTTATGTTATGTAACTATGTGTATAATGCATGTGTGATTGAAATAAACTTGATATACATGCTTAGGAGGGTTAAATATGAGATTTTGAGTGATTAAAATGAAAAGAAACAAATTGTATGCTAAAGGTAACATGTAGGCCGAATGGTATGCTAGAGTTTATAAGTGTTTATTTTATGATTTAATGCAAATAAATTGTGTAAACATGTTAATTAAGGTGAAATCTAACTTAATTAATAATTAATGAGGGAAGAAAAAAATTTGAAGGGAAAAATATTGATTAGGCCGAATGTTATACATGGGATAAATAGTGTATATTTTGATTATTTATTAAGTATAATGGCATAAAATGAATAAATAATGAAAAATAAGTGTGTATTAATTTATTTGGAATTAATGGAGTATATTTGTATATATTGAAGTGTAATATTGTATTATGTTTATGATGAAAATGGTGGAATGTGCTACATTAAAGTGAATAAAGTTGATGTTGAACAATAAATGATTTGGAATTGAATTGATGGAAAAAGAATGAAATGGAAGTGAATTTGTAGTGTAAATATATTATTGAAGCATGGATACGGTAATAAATGCATGATCTAGAATGTGATGTAAAGTGATATTATGAATAAAGAAAGTGAATTGGAAATGAAATGTACATATATGATTAGTTGTATATACGAAATGATTATGTGCCTCAATACATCTATAGGAAAATCACAGAGTGTAGGATATAATTGGCTAGCCATAGAGACGTTATAGTATACCGCAGTAACGAATCATGATGACTCGCAATTGTAGGCCATTGATGGTCTACTTATAATGTCACAATGTAATGTTAAATGCTAAATGTAAAAATGTAAATGTATTGTCGTCGGAGAACAATTTGGCCCCTAAGTGGTCACTCTGACATTACCAAAGCGCAATTTGGCCCCTAAGTGGCCACTTCAGTAGGTTTAGGGCTTTGGACTCCTGTCCTGCATATCCAGTCTAGTGATTTCTACCGGATGATAGTAGGGGCAAATTAAAGAAATCGATTAAAAAGAGATTAATTGAGAAATATAGTGGAAAAGGGGTAATAATGGAAAAATAAATAATTAAATGGTTATTTAGGTAATTAAGTGATAAGATAAAGTTTAAATGTAAAATTTTGTCTAAAATGGGAGATAGGAGCAATATGGTAAAAAAGGGTTTGAAATGATTAAATTGAAATTAATACGAAAATTTGAGTAAAAATGGAGTTAAATGAAAGAAATAAAAAGTATAAGGGCAAAATGGTAAATCAATTCATAAATGAATTGATAATGAGTGTGGCAAAATGTGTAGAAAGATAATGATAATAATAATGAAATTTATTTTAATAACGGGAATAATAATGGTATTGATTATAAAAGAACTAAATAATGGTAGTGTAGTAAATTAAATAGAAATGCTATTGTAATGTTAAAGAATTACTGTTAATGCAAAGAAAAAATATAGGAATATGGCCATGCACATATAATTAAGTTAATGAAAATAAATTGGGTTAATATTAAATAGTGATAATCGAGTTAAAAGTAACAATAAAAGTGTTAATGTTAATGTTATTAATGGAATTAAAGTGTCAATTATAGTAATATTAATGAACAATGGTGTTAATGATAAGATGTTAATAGTTAAGACAAGAATATTGGAATATAGTCACAAATAGGGTAATGGGCGCTGACTAATGATAATAAATAAGAAAATTTAGCAGGATGCTAAGGTGAAATATAAAGTTAAATAAAGGTACAAAAAGAAATAAGGAACTCCTTAGAATAAGAATTAGGTTTATTTTAGTGTTTGTTTGCATGTATGATTATGGAATGGAAACTTTGGGATATGTATCCACTACTGGGCATTTTTAATACTCAGTATGTAGTATGGTTACTGCGTGCAGGTTATAGAAAGTAGAGAAATTGTAGTGGCAAAGGATTTGCTGATGATCAGAAGAATAATTGGCAGCAAGGATAAAGGTGTAGGCATGGCATGTATACGACCACAATGGATGAGCACGAGGTTGTACTGGATAAGTATATGATTTATGTTTCAGTGTGTCTGTTATACTATTGTATCTGCATGAATGTTATTGTTACCCACTGGACTATCGATTGCATTTCAATGTATTTTCAGTGTAGTGTCGTGACATCCGATATCCGTATCATCTACGGGTATAAGGTGTTACATTGTAGGTTGATCATCAACAATGGAATAGGGCTGGTTCCCTGTCTATTGCGAAGCGACCAATCTTCACGGGTTTATTGAACCTTCTTGGACCCAAAAAGCAGGCCTCCGAGGATGAAGGGGTTCGGTGCGCATCACACCACCTTCAACCAGTATCCACACACAAACAACAATGAACGGATCTACAAGGAGTGTTAGTTCCCTTCATGTGTAACTAGGGTTAAATTATTCTCTGTACTTTTTTTTCTCGAAGAATAACGGCGGCAAAAAGAGATTAAAAAAAAACCTGAACAACAACAGAGAATAATACAAAAGTGAGATTAAGGCTCCACCCTCTTTTATATATATATATATATCACGTGTGGATATTATCTAAAGAGATTTTAGGACTAAAAAATCCTTATTCAAATGATAAAGAATATTCCTTATCTCTTAAGAAATTATTTTGAATTTAATATCTAACATATTTAAAATTCGAAATGTCCAAATAAACTGTAATCCGTTCATTTCATTCTTAATGTGCGACCCAGTAGATTCATATTATGTTGGCAATGGGATCAATCCCATTAGTCATAAGCTGTCTCTAGCAAGACATTATGACTATCCAAATAATATGAACATCGACAGTCTGATTTTAACCTAACCAATATAACATGTTATAATCCTTTTGTCACACGATATCTTGTTTGAACATAAGTCATGGTTCATGTCAAACTTATATTTTTCAAACATATAATTTATCGATCACTAAGTAAATTGATAAATTCAAATGATATTGATCACTCTATCAATTCATTTGAGCATGGCCATACTGTGACGCACGCCGAACCCGTGTGTGTCCCCGCAGGCCCGCTTTTAGAATTCGAAAGGGTTTGCATCTAGATTTTGGGTAATATGAGATATTTTAAAATCCCTAACCAATAGAATATTAGTGAAGTTCATCTAATTCCATAAAACCTTTAACCATCTTTGAGATATTTCGGAGCTGCTACCCAATATACACAAATTAGGAAAGTTTATCTAACCAGAGAGTCGTTCTGGACTTTACTCTTATTAAAGCCTTGGTTAAATTATAAATGAGTTTTTAACAATTAATTTTTCATCTCTCATCTCACACAGTCATGCATTAAAATTAAAGCACACGTCATGCATTAGAAGAAAGCAGCAAAGAAAAGCAATAAAATAAATTACAAGATGAAATTGGGACAAGAATACAATCTCCAAAAATAGAAAATTAAATAAACAAATAAAATTCATACATAAAACGAGGCATTTGTCGGAGTAGGAACATTGGTTCCTTCATACACAGTTAAAAAAGGAAAAGTTATTTTTAGGCCTTATTGAGAAAAGAGGGATAAGTAATCCCATTTTATGAAAACTAACTCTTCTTTTGAAAGTGACATTTTATTGGCTAAAATTAGGATATTAGTCCCATTTTATTAGAAATAATCTCAAATTCATTAATATAAATATTTTGTGATTTTCTTTATTAATTGCGCATAAAATAAATAATTTTATTACAAATTACATGACGAAATAAATAAAAATAATAAATAGTAGATCTCCTCATTCGCTCTCAAGAGTGCTCAAACAAGGAAAAACAAGTATTGAAACCAAAACAAACACAAATAAAATTAATGTTACTAATTAAATCAAAAATCAATTAAAACACATAAAATAATAAAAAATAAATTAAAATAAATAAAATGAAATAAAGTGCATTATGAATGACAAATAAATTAAATGACATAATAAAACAAAAAAATTAATAGACTAACAAATTAACACACATAAGAACATAAATAATAATAATAATAATGATAATAATAATAATAATAATAATAATAATAATAATAATAATAATAATAATAATAATAATAATAATAATAATAATAATAATAATAATAATAATAACAACAACAACAACAACAATAGCGGCTTACCTAAAATGGTATGATAATGTTGATTTGCTCCCGTCCTTTCGGTAACACTGCTACCATCGTACCCTGAGACTTGTAACACTGTTGGGTCTCTGCCCCTTTTAGACATAATGGCAGACTCTAGAGCTAGCCTCTTATATCTCCCCCACTCGATTGGTGAACCAGGTGGCAACTTGTATTTGGGCCCAACAACACATAGGGAGACTTTAGCTACAGACGTAGAAGTCTCCTCGGCTATGACTAATTCAACTTGGTTAACAGCAAGTACTAAAGGAGGCATTCCAAAACCAGGTGCTATGGCGGCAAGCTTTTCACTGAGCAAGGCCATCATTTTCCTTTCAAACTCCTCAAACCTCTTGTCCAGGTCTTGCAAGGCACGAGTATCAGCAGGCTATATTGGATCAGACATCCTTCCCTTTTATGTTGGCTCTGGCAGCTGTTATACAATTATATCTGTGGTGTCCTTTGGACTTGACCACAAACCTGGCTCCTGCTGTAACATACTGAATTCTGATTGTCCTTAGATGAGATGCCGCGCTAAAATGACTGTTGGGATCCCTAAACCACCTAGGCAAAATGGTCCATGATGGCTAAAAAAATAAGATATTAGAATGATGCATGAAGGAAATGTAATACATGATTGTGTTATGCAACGAATGGCCTACAATGGCTGAAAAGGGTTAGAATGATGTATGCGTGATCGTGTTATGCAACCAATGGTCTCTAATGGCTGGAAAAAACAAAGGTGTTAGAATGATACATGTGATGCTTGGGAAAAAAATTATGCACATGATGATGTGTACATGTGAAAATTATATGTACAGAATAGGATGTACACACACACGAAGGGAAAAAATATTTTTTATTTTTTATTTTTTATTTTTTTACGTGCATGAATGACACGTAATGCATGAACATACACTGCAGCATCCACAACCACATGCAAACAGATATCCTCCAACCTTATTGCTCCCATATAGGAGGTCATGCGGTCTCTTTCTTAGGTGGGCTTTATCCAAGGGTTAGCGAGAACCCATTGGACGAGTGTGGTGCACAGTAAAAAACTGGCAGCATAACACCTCTTATTTAAAGCTGTTTTGGCTATTATGTATTCAAACATCTCAATTAAATTAGAATGGGCCCACCGGGGCATGAAAGCCTTTGATGAAAGACCACATAATTTATTGGATTTTTTTCAATATATGACGGCCCACATAATGAGCATTGTATTAAGCCGCACCCACTTGTATCCCCAGCGGCCCGCTTTTAGGGTCCGAGAGGATTCACGTCTAGAACTTGGGTAAGATGAGATATTTTTGAATCCCTACCTAATAGAATATTGGGAAAGTTCATCTAATCCCATGAAACCTTTAGATACCTTTGAGGTATTTTTTAGGTCGCCACCCAACTTACACAAATTGGGAAAGTTCATCTAATCTCAGGGGTCTAAACTAGAAAGTAGTTTGAGATTTTACTCTTATTAATACCTTGGTTAAATTATAAATGAGTTTTTAACAATTAATTTTTTATCTCTCTTATCACACGGTCATACATTAAAATTAATACACACATCAAGCATCGGAAGAAAGTGGTAAAGAAAAGTAATAAAATAAAATTACAAGATGAAATTAGGACAAGAATACAATCCCCCAAAAATAGAAAATTAAATAAACAAATAAAATTCATACATAAAACGGGGCATTTATTCGGAATAGGAACATTGGTTCCTTCATGTACACTTAAAAAACGAAAGTTATTTTTAGGCATTATTGAGAAAAGCGGGATGAGTGATCCCATTTTATGAAAACTAACTCTTCTTTTGAAAGTGACATTTTATTGGCTAAAATTAGGATATTAGTCCCATTTTATTAGAAATAATCTCAAATTCATTAATATAAATATTTTGTGATTTTCTTTATTAATTGCACATAAAATAAATAATTTTATTACAAATTATATGACAAAATAAATAAAAATAATAAATAGTAGATCTCCTCATTCGCTCTCAAGAGTGCTCAAACAAGGAAAAACAAGTATTGAAACAAAAACAAACACAAATAAAATTAATGTTAGTAATTAAATCAAAAATCAATTAAAACACATAAAATAATAAAAAATAAACTAAAATAAATAAAATAAAATAAAGTGCATTATGAATGACAAATAAATTAAATGACATAATAAAACAAAAAAATTAATAGACTAACAAATTAACACACATAAGAACATAAATAATAATAATAATAATAATAATAACAACAACAACAATAACAGCGAATGAACTATCAAGTAAATAAATAAACAAACAAAAAAATAAAGAAAGAATAAATAAATAATCAATGGATCTAAGAATTTACATGGTGATTAATTGAATATGCATAAAAAATATAAAATAAAATAAAAATATATGATCGAACCTAAAATATTTACCCTTAGAATTTGGATTCAATGGAAGGAAAAATATGGTTAATTTTCTCGTCTAGATCTGCAAGAATAGAATTAACAACGATAAAAATTTGAATTTTATCTCTCTAGAAAGAAAAATTCAAGAAAAGCTTGCTCAAAAATATTTGAAGAAAATTAAGATTCTCAAGAACAGAAAATTATTTTTTTTTTGTCTCAAGAATGATTTTTCTTTCTTGATTAAGAAGAATTAATTTTGAAACTTTAGAAAAATTCTCTTGAAGAAGAGAAGAGAAGAAAATTACAACCAAATGTCTCTACCCCTTTTTCTCTTTCTTTATTTTCTATTTATATAATTTTAGGAAAAAACCTAGTTAATTTAGAAAAGAAATTGAATTTTAATCAAATTCTACTTTATTTAAGTGTAAAATCTGGATTTATTGTGAAAAATCTCGAAAAATATGATTTGAAATCAAATTTGGACTCAAAATCCAAATTTTTGGGAGAAAAAAATGATTTTCGACAGCCTGGCGACGAAGGATGCCCGTCCCTAGCAAGGGACGGGCAGGGTGTGTGTGCAGGGCACCCTGGCTAAGCATTAGCACGCGGGCGAGGGACTCCCTGGCCCCAGCCCCGCGCATGTAAGGGGCACTTGCCTCCCGCACCTGCTGTTGCAAACCTCCGATTTTCTTTTTTAAATAGGAACCTAACAAGGGCACCATTACTTTCAATCTTTTTCTTTTCTTTTATTTTTTATTATTATTACTTTTTTTAAAAAAAAACAGTTTTAATAAGGAAAACATCACTTCCAACCTTTTTACCTGTGGACAAATATTAATATCATCATTCGATAACCCTGATTTGGGTTGTCTTAGGACCCGGTGTCTACACATGCATTTCTCAATCCTACTTATCAAGAGGCCCAATAAATATATCTCTCATAATAGATGGACAAATTTCATCTTGATTATTCACTTTCCTCTGCATAATTCTCATAATGCCCAATCATAACCTTTATAATTATCCGATTAAAGATAACGTTTAATTATATCAAAACATAATGTTCCTTATGTAGGAAACTGTAATAATTTCAGGTTTAAAGATTCAATTACATAACTATTATGAAATCACTTATGACACTAACCCATGTAATGATTTTATAGTGAGTCTATCCAGTACCTTGTTTATTGACAAGTACCAACAAGTTTGATTTATATCACCATATATAATCATCTTATGATTATCAATCAAACCCATACTAATCTTAATTTATCATTATGCCCCTTAGAGAAAAATGAATAGGGATATTTATAATAACATTAAATAGTTATTTATAAACATTATTATAATGTAACATGCCAACAATATATTATGTGGAGAAAACCCTTTTATAAAATGAAATATGATATTACATTAAAGTCCAAATATTTTGCCTAGGGCATAACCACTAATAAGAATGAGACAGAACAAAAATTGAAATCTAGGGAGAGATAGATTTAGGATTTTCTTTCATTATTACCGACGGAATTCACAATTTTATCTATAATTTTCCTTATGGAATTCTCAATTCCGTCGTCATATTAACATTTTCCCGATGGTAAAGCATTACCGTTAGGAAATGTTTCAAAAGTCCCTAAGGAAATATTAAACTCTATTGGGTCCGTAGGTAAAATTTTCCTAAAAAATTTTCAATACTATTAGGAAAATTTCATTTTTCTGAAGGACACAAAAATTCCGTAAGGAATTATTTATCATTGAATTTTTACCTATGGAGTTTTTGCATACAGTCGGGAAATGTAAGTAAAATTACACCTACGAAATTTTCTATACCGTTTGTAAATCTTCAATTAAACTTATTTCATATGGAATATTTGATTCTTTTGGAAAATTATCGATGGAATGTTACTTTTTGTTGCTAATTTTCCTACGAAAAATTTTTTTGTCAGAAAATTTCGTTGGAAAAAGTTGCCCAAAAACGTTGGTGCCAATATTTACTACGATATCATTATTCCATCGCTAAATTCCATCGAATAATTACATTTACCGCCATTTTTTACGACAAAAAACTACGAATTATTTTTTCGTTGCAAAATGTCTTTTTTCCCTACAACTTTACCTACAGAAAGTCTAATCCATCAACAAATAATGATGCAATTTTGTTTGGTCGGGAAATTGTCATGGTAATTTTTACATTTTCTTGTAGTAATTTTGTTTTTAAATGATAAAAATTTTGTTTTGGTCTTATGCACACTTATAGAGAAATTGCTTGGTATGCTCTTATGTTTATTTATTGCTTTAATGAACTATGATATTTGCATGCCTATCTTTTTGCCTTTTAATTGGGAATGACTCCTTAGTTTTTCATTCAGTTTACTGGATGATGAGTAAAGGTTTGAGTTCAGGGCTATTGGTAAGTTGCAATTATATTTATATTTTAAGGCATTTTTTAGCATAGTTTTATGTTTTATTTGGTAGTTTTAGTCTTTACTAGTTTAATTTATGTTACTTTATTAGTTTCAAGTGTTTTATGGTTTTTAATAGCTTTTATCATGTTTTTAGGTTTTCCTAATGTTTTAAAGCTTTATTGGAGGTTTGGGCTGATTTTAGGTCCAATTGCTGAAGGATGATAGATTTACACTAAAACATAGCGGTGTTTTATCAAAAACACATACGTGCTTTCTAGTCTTCAATCGCCAAGTACAACGCGCAACAGTCCAACATTGCGCATTTTTTTCGAAACACAGCTATGCTTTTTGCAAAGCATAATTGTGCTTTTCTGCTAGTACTTGGAGGGTGCCATTTCATCTTCCAAAGGGAGTTAAACAATTATTAAATGGTAGTTAGTTTATTGCGTTTTTTCTTTTGTAGATGCTATTAGGGAGAGTTCCCTCTCATTTTTAGTCTAGATTTTATTTTAAATTCAGTTTTTGCTTGAAAATACTTTAGATTAATTTAATTTAGATTTTAATTTTGTGATTCAAGAAAGATCTCAAGGTTGAAGAAGAAGGAGCTTTAAGATTTATTTTCTCTTTCATCAAAGGTATATCTAAACTTTATCTTTTTATATTTGATGATTATATTCTTGATGTTAAAGTTGTTTTTGTTACTTAGGGATTCTTGAACCATATTTTGCATTTAGATATTTGGGTTTACTGCATATTTTCATGTTTTTTTCTATTTATCGTACTATTAATTAAATGGTTGATTATTTACATTGGATTTACTGCACGATGATTAGCTTGGATGGATAGCCATGTGATTAATCTGATTTTCATGATTTTTCTTTGGTTTATTTCTAAGTCTTTGGTTTTGGGTATTGATCTTGCCTTAGACTAGAATGGTAGGTTAGGATGATGTTTATTTACTTAATTCTTTTCATATGCCTAATAAGGGATAGATAGATTTAGATCGTGTTTAAACCGGAATGGTGGCTTAATCTAGAATTGGACTAGGATTTATCCATAACCCTTGCTTGTGCTATTCTAGTTTCTAAGGTTTTGCCCGGTATATGGATCGAGTTAGCTAGAATAGTAGTTCCAATTTTGGCTACTTAATTTAGTTGGGTTAATTCAGAATTTCATGTTTGAGGATAGAACATCGTAAGCATTTATTTCTACTTTAGTTGATTTCCTTGATGATTGGTTTTATTTTTGTTCGTAATTTATAGTTTTAATTTCTTGAATAATTTAGGACTCGTTTCATTCCAACTTATGACATTTCTAATTAGCACCACTCAATCATAAACATTTAGCTTAAAAATCTCCCTTTCCTTGGGTTCGATATTCACGGGTATTTACTTATACTCCTATATTACTTGATCAATTTAGTACAATTGCTAGACACCGGACATGCCCAAAGATGCATATTGAGGTTAATCGCTAATAATAGGATGAGGATACCCTAAGAAGCTAGACTCGTACCTAATGGACTCAAGTTGGGCAAATTACACCAATTTTAAGGGTGAGAGACCTTTAGCTAGCCTTCCCTAAAAGTGGGAGTGTGCCTAGATAAAATGCTCTTTTCTTACAAGCCGTGACGTGTGTAACAGTGCCAACTCCACCAGGGACTCATAAGAGTTTGCTTCAAAAGTACCCTTAATTATTTTTTTGTAAATGGGCTTTAAAGTAAGAAATTTTATCTTTTTTCACAAGTTGCATTGTAAATCATGCTAAAGCCTTAGCATACATTAGGCATCCCTTTTTTACCTTGGTGATGTCTCAAAAATAAACCTGAGTTTATTCAATGTAGGGACATGTTAGAGATGATAATTATCAATCTAAGCCTCATGCTTTATGGCATATCAAATGAAGAACCAATTGACCCCTATGCTCATAATGGGCCAGACCTTTTATTGAGGGATCATGCTTGGATGGCCTTGACTTGTCCCTTGACTAAAGCCCATAATGGCATAGATACATCTGGTAGGTCAGTTAATAAGCTCCTTCATAAATGTGCATTTGAATGTGATGTGGGCTTGGGTTTGTTAAGTTTGTTTAAACATGTTAGGATGTTTATCCGAAGCCCATTGAGCCTTTTTATAACTCGGATGGGCTGGTTTATACATCCTAGTTTGGTTGAACGTACCCAAATAATTTTTGACAAACATTGTGTATGTGTTTTTAATAAACAGCATTATACTGCTGGATTTTCACTGTGCATCATACATGTCCATTAGGTTCCATGTTAACCTATGGGCCAAGCCCACCCAGAAAAGAGACTTTTGACCACGTGTGTGGGAGTAATAAGTCCGAAAGGACTTACATGTGGTCTTTGTTACTACATTACACAATTTTATATATGCATTATACAATCATGCATCATACTAATAGCTTTATTTTGATAGCCACTATAGGTCCGTCATCACCAAAGTGGTTTAGAGGTCTAACTAATCACATTGAAAGGAAAGCTAGTCTATCAATCAAGTTCAAGAGATCATGGAAAATGCTACTCCACCATCAACTCCTATTACCATTGAAGAGTTGGATGCTAGGATGGATAAGAGGATTGATGACTTTGAGAGGAAGATTATAGCTATGCTTGCCAACCGATCTGCTAGTTTGGCTCCTAACTTTAATGAACCTCCTATTGCACCTGCAGTTGCTTTAACTGATCCTCCATTAGTGGTGGAAGCTTTTGTAGTTATTTTGGACATGCAACCACCTGCTGCTAATGTTCAAAGCGTTAGTCTAGGTGTGGTTTTAAGGTTGGACACTAAAAGGGCTAAAAATGTCATTTAGGGTGACCCTAAGTTTAGTTTTATAGGTAGTGATGATGATAAGCCAATTTGGTCTTAAGTTGCAAATAAAAGGACTCCTAGAGTTGAAGACACAACTATTAGGAAGCTAGAGGAAAAGTTATAAGCTAGGCTCGAGGCTATGGATAAGGTGATGAATATTTGGACTAAGAAAAGTTATTTCCTTATACATTGAAGATACTTGATTTGCCCAAGTTTGATGGAACTTTTGATCCAGAGGCATACATCAAGTAATATGTTATAGTGATGAATGGGACTATGTTATCAAAAAAGCAAAAGGTTGCATACTTTAGCCTTTAGTAGATTATGCCATTGTTAGTATCATGGTTTAGGCCATAAGTCTAAGGAGGGTTGGACAAGGTTGAGCAAGAGTTCTTTAGGCAGTATAATTATAGCACTAAAATGGAGGTGGCTTTCAAAGACCTAGAGTTGTTGAGGCAAAATTCCAATGAGTCTTTCTAAGAGTATCTTACTCATCGTAGGAATAAAGTGATGGAAATAAAGAAGAAGCTATAAACTTCTAATCAGATTCGAATGTTTATCCACAATACTTACCCTTACTCCAAAGATGGGTTAAAAGCAAAAGGCTTCTTCTTCATTTCTATCACTCTATTCATGCCTAAGTTAACATGTTTGCAAGGTTATTGGAATAAGACTTGGATATCGAATTGAATACTTTATTTTAAGAAGTCTCGAATTTAATTTATTATCTAATAAATAAATATGAATATAAGATGGATATGTTGAACATATTTATAAATGAATAACAAAGTAGGAAACATTAAAGAAAATGAAGTGATTTTAAAGTTTTATGCCTTAGTTGTATTGAAGTGAGGTTATGGATATAGCCTTATAAGTGACGAAAATATGTTGCAAGAATTCCAATTGTTTTGATTTATAAGAATGTGTTAATTAAGGCATGTTAAAAGAAAATATAATACAAAAATGAGGATATGATAGTACTATTGGTTTGAAATGATAAAGGAAAGGAAATATTGTGAAATAAGATAAAATACGAAATTATGATTTGGATTTATTTTATGTGATTATACATATGTGTAAAATATCATAAATATTATAGTGTGATTGAAAAGTCTAGTGGTGCCCTTAGTAAATGGTAGGGATCCTAGATAGGATAAATTAGCCGGCCATAGGGATGAAAATTTGATCGGTGTGTTAGGTGGTGTGATAGTGTCTTAAGTGGTGTGTTGGGTTAATGGCGATTTGTACTATATGTTAATGAGAACCTGCAGAAAAGAAGAGAGTGCACTGCCTGGTATTAGCCACTCACGATTTAGTGTAAAAAGAGCAGCATCTGCTATTGACCTTTTTTTATAGAGGATTGAAGTCCAATACCCGGTATTGGCCACTTTAATCCATTAGGCCTGAAGGCTCTCAGTCCCACATTTCCACTACAGTGTATTCCTTTAGATGACTTTGGGCAATAAAAATCTTAATTAAATAAATGATAATAGTAAACGATCTTATAAAATTAATGGCATGATGGAAATAACTTTATGTATGTGTATGAATTGAATGTTTACAAGGATGTATAATGTATATGCATATATGTTGGTAACTTAATTATAGCATATGGTATGGCATTAAATGATTTATGGAATGCAAATAAAAATTTATATGCATTGTGTAACCATCCTAAGTTACTTATGAATTCTATGGGATTAAATAGATGAATAATAAATAGTATATTGACTGTGAAAGATATTTTTAATTTGAGTTGTTTAATATGAAATGGGTGTAATAGGATAATTATACATACTAAATGAAGGGATGGGTATAGCATATGAAATGTACTTTATTATATGTTGTGTGTGCACTATGAGGTAGAAATTGGTGACCTTTGTACGAGATTATTATCATGTATGTGTATGTTTGAATTTTATCTGCACACTGTAATGGCCCAAAATAGACCTTAGATGGATTAAGGTGTGTATAGTAATTAAAGATTAAATTGGAAAATTAGAATTAGGATATTTAATAATAAGAAAATGGATTAAATTGAGAGAAATTAAAAGTTTGAAAAGGACTTAATTGAATGAAATAAAAAAGTTAAAGAATTGAAATGTGAAATGTAAAGATTAGTGGTAAGTATACAATTAATTGGTTTAATCATGGATTGAATTAAGAAGATGCGGAATTTAATTATAGAAAGTGGAATTCACGTGTTACATGAAGAGAAAGCCAGCAAGGGATATTCATGCAATATCTAAGAAAAGCCAAAGAGAGAAGGAAAAAAAAAGAAAGAAATTTGTGATGGGAAGAGATTAAGCAATAAAAGGAAAATCTGTAGAGATTGAAGGAAGAAAGAAAAAGGTGTGTATAATGACATTTTTCCTTTCTTGGTTCAGCTTAACTAAATTTTCTTCATTGTTGGCATGCAAATTTTGGTATCAAGAAGATTAAAATGAAGGAGAAAGGTCTAAAGAGAATGGAATTGGAAAGATGAAATGCCAAATGGGTAAATTTGAAGGAAGTTTACTTATTTCCAGCTATGGGTTTTAGTTATGTGTATTATATCTATTTATTGGATTAAAAATGATTTAAATCTCGTAATAAGCATGAAAATAATGTGATGAACACTGATTTGATGAAGATTAATTGAATTGAAGAGTTATTAAATTTATGGTATTGTAGTGATAGGTACTCTCTTTTAGAAGCTAATGAACAGGTTATGGTAATTTTAGTAAAATTTTGGTTATACAGCTCTAAATGGGATAATTCTAGTTGTTATGGTTTCATAAGAAGCATGTTTATAAATGTTCAGAAGAAACTAGAGTCTAATTATGCTCCTAAGATCAGCAAAAAATTGAGATATAAAAGTTGGGTGATGTTCTATCCCTGTTACAGAATCAGTGTGTGTTTGATTGAATATAATTCTTTGATCAGTGGTTTAAATTGAATAAATAGTGTATTATGATGAATTTAAGAAGGTTATTAATGAATATTGTGAAGGAAATAAGCCTAAAAGCGACATCTGATAAGTGTAGTGAGCTAAATAGAATTACTATGCAATTCTACAGAAGTTCATATCTAAACTTGCCCAGTTACACGGTGGTTAGACAATCTTGACCACCGTGTAATCATATTTTGGGCAGAAAGTATTGATGTTTTGCTGATCCACATGGTGGTCAGGCTTTTCTGCCCACTGTGTGAAGACCCTCAGGGTGGACAGGATTTCCTTCCCAACGTGTAAATGTATTCTGGTCTCAAATGTTTGCCTTCAGATTGATTCACACAGTGGTCAGGATTTCCTCACCACCGTGTGACTTCTAAAAACTAAAAATTTTATAAATGAAGATATTTATCAAATGAGTTCTAATTTGAATTAAATGATAATGGAACTTGACTAATTATAGTAAAAGATAAGAAATCAATAGAGTGATCTGTGTTACATGAATT
Source organism: Excoecaria cochinchinensis (assembly GCA_947683425.1). Lineage (NCBI taxonomy): Eukaryota > Viridiplantae > Streptophyta > Magnoliopsida > Malpighiales > Euphorbiaceae > Excoecaria > Excoecaria cochinchinensis. The sequence goes on from CANTUQ010000110.1 coordinate 1,003,772, forward strand.
TACATATAATTTATATGAGAATATAAATAAAAATGACTATTATTGATAAATGAAATAGTATAACATGTTATAATAAATATGCATGTTTAAGTGGGAACATTCATTGAGATGTTGATGTAAACAAAGTATATGTAAAATAAATATATGTTTATGCATCTACATTACTAAAAATATGTGGTATGTATGTATAGTGATTATATAATTATGGTTAAATATGCAGTGATACGAAAGAATATATAAATAAGTGTAGTGTAAATGAATTTTTTAAGTTTAAGCCTGAATTATACATAGTCGTTGATAGATAGACATGCCTATAAGAGATAGTGATTACAGTTGCTAGAAATAATATATAAATAAGTGTAGTGTAAATGAAGTGTTTAAGTTTAAGCCTGAATTATACATAGTCGTGGATAGATAGGCATGCCTATAAGGGATAGTGATTGCAGCTGCTAGTGATGACACCATATGGTGTCTAGTGTTTGATACCTGTTTCGTATCTAATGTATCGAGACCATCGTGTCTCTAGTGATTAATATTGTTTACTTGGTATCTATTGTTCCCGTTATCCACTCTAGTGAGAATTCAAGCAATTAAAGAATATGTTAATGAAGTGGTTAAATAGCAGTAAATTGTTAATATGTGAATTATTGAATTAATAATAAATGTATCTACGTTCCAATGGATTAACGTTTATGAAGCATATATATATATATATTATTGATATTTAATTATCTATTAACCTGATTATATGTTAATGATCATGTATAATAAAGTAAGGCATGTAAAACAACGTGGTTCTGATTCACAAAATTATTGGGATATGTAGGAAGCTTTCCGTTCCAAGTCCGAACCAAATCATTGAAAATTAATAGTGTATTTAAACTTAAATAAAGTAATAAATGAATGTGTCTGCGTCAAGTCACAAAGAATTGATAACGGGCATGATAATTTAGATAACAATATAAATGAATCATGACATAAGATTATGCATGATTGTGGTTATAAGATTGTTAAGTACAATTGTAAATGGATTATTGTTAAGTATGTCATTTGTATGATGTTAAGTAAATAACTCTATATGTGGAATAAGTGAAAAATTAAAGCACAACTTAATTTGTATAAATAATTGTATATTGTCATATGTTAAATTATTTTGAATGTGAAATATTGCATAGTAATGTTAGGAAGGTTTGTAAGTGTGGTAAGTGAATATTTTGTTATTTAAAAATTAAGATTGAAATAGAATAGTTGATAATTATTAATTGAACTCGATATTTGATTAATTATCAGTGAAAGTATAAAGTAGCATACCCAGTTTCTCCTAGGGTATATGGAGGTGTTACACATACTCTATATTTTATTATCAGAAAAGTAAATTTGGTAGTCACCACTAAACTTCTAGCTTAGCATGTGGTTATTTTCCACGCATAGGTTGAAGAAAAGTGTTCTTAAGATCAAGAGAATAATTTGATGAACTTGCTGATATTTGGAGTCATATCAAAGTTTAGACATAGAGGCTTTAAAAAGAATCATATATTATATGTTTGGAAATTTCAAGTTTGGTTTGGCATGTACAATCGATTGACAGTTTGAAGCATTATCGTAATAGGAGTTTTGTATCGAATAGTTGTAATAAGGTTATTAGTCTACAATGTTTTAATGTTGTGTATGCATGAGATCTTTGTATTATATGCAACTAATTTAGAAATAAGCGTATTAAGCCACGAACAGGTATGATGTTATGGTTTATTTATTTATATAGTTGAGATAAGTATCGAATGTTGATAAATATACAAATTGCTTGGAAATGTATGATTTGATATACAATGAAGGATGGAAAAAATTTTGTTGGAGTTTCTTTTGGAGTTTTGGAGTTAGATATGTGATTTTGGAAGTGTAAAAGGAATTTTTTTTTTTTTTTTTTTTTTTTTTAGGAGGATAGGAATATTATGGAGAGATTTTGCCAAAATTTTTCAAGAATGAATAGTCACAATTGAAGTAATTCTAATTTTTTGGAAAAAAAAAAAGAAATTTTGTTGTTCATATAATTTTGGATCATAAGATAGCTTGTAACATTCTTATCCAGTTTGCTTATCGGACTGGGTATAAGATGTTACAGGTACACAAAGGATGTTACATACATACATAATGGTGATGATATATACATATTATGGTACATGATGATATGCAAGTGGTATGATATGATAAAATGAACTGTGGATGATATAACATATGTACATGGTATGGTACATAAAGGATGTTACATATATACATGACATGGTATATAATATGACATAATGGTATGCACATGGGGTATGATACATGGTGGACACATATGTATGCAAAATAGAAAAACACACACAAGTCCTTCCAACCTTATTACTCCCATGGTCAAACAGTCTCTTTCCTAGGTGGGCTTGATCTACGGGTCAATATGGAATCCAATAGACACGTATGGTGAACAGTGAAAATCCGATAGCATAACACTCTCTATTGAAAGCACATACGCATGGTTTGGCCATTATATGTTTGAGCAATCCAACCAAGACAAGATAGACCTATTTAGCCATAAAAGGCCTAATGGACAAATATGTTATCATGGAGTCTTTTAAGCATAAAAGGCCCAATGAAAAATTTGACCCATTTAAGCATAAAAAGGCCCAATATCTTACATGTTTGGGCTTGCTCAACCAATAAAGGCCCATATCACATATAATGCAAGTTATTATATAGCTTATTAGCTAACTTAATGGAAGTATTTATGCCATTATAAGAGCTCTAGTCAAGGTATATAACTTTAGAGCTATCCAAGCATGATCCCTACCAATGGGTCTATCCCATCACGGGCATAACAACCAATTGGTTCATCATTTGATATACCATAAGGCACGAGCCTTAGACCAATAATTATCTCTAACATGCCCCCGTATTAAATGAACATAAGGTTATGCTTCAAGAATGCACCAAGGTGAAAGAGGGAAGCATAACTTATTCTAAAGTCTTAGCATGATCCTAATGCAAATTTCGAAGAAAGATAAAACTTCTTAATCCAAGGTCCATGTACAAGCTATTAATTAAGGGTACTTTCAAAGTAAAGTCTCATAAGTTCCAAAAAGAGTCGCCACTATGACGTGCATCCTGTACTGGTGATGGCAGGGCGAGAATATTTTTCTAAACTGCTTCCACTTTTAAGCATGGCTAGGTGAAGGTCTCTTACCCTTCAGAATTGGTCACTTTGTAATGGTCAAAGAGTTCGATCTAATTTGCCCAATCTTATGCATCAAAGGTATGAGTCAAACATCTCAGGGTACTGTAAACACCGGGTCCCGAGGTAGCCCAGATCAGAGTTACCTAATGAGGATATTGGTACCTGTTTCATAGGTAGAGGAGTGAGGTTGTAGGTTTTCGCCCTTGAATTTCTCAAAATTAAAGGTTGTTGGTGACCAAAAATCCTTTTGAGTCTCTTTTATTTTGAAAGAAGCCTTTTTAGATGAAATTTTTTTTCTTTTGGTTAATCGACGCCCGTCGGTCAACTAGGGTGCCTGTCGCTCGCGCTTGAGGGACGCTCATCCCTCGCTTGAGCAGATGTCCGTCGCTCCCGCGTGAGGGCAGCCTATCCTTCTCGCACGAGCGGGTGTCCATAGCTCGACAGGTGAGGCTATTCCCTATTAACCGATGCCTGTCCCTCGGTCGAGGGACGCCCATCGGTCAGTACTTGACAGTGAGATTTTGGTTGTTTGAGGATAAATACAGAATTTTAAGGTGTTTATCCTTAAGGATAAACTAAAGGTTTTTGATTTTATATCTAAAGATTATTTGAAATTACTTTATCTATATGGATAAATCAAATATTTGATATTTGTCTTTAAGAATAAATAGAAATATTTGATTTTATCCTGCAAAAGATAATTTGATATCATTTATCCCTAGAGATTAATCAAACTTAATATTTATCTTTAAAGATATTTGAAATTTTGTATTCATCTTTAAAGATAAATATTTAATTTTTTATCTTTATCCCTAAATAAGTATTAGCCTATAAATAGAAGGCTAATAAAGGAGAAAAGAGGGATTTTTTTAATAACCTTTTGAAAAAGTAAAAAATCAATTTTTATAAAACAGGAGTTTTCTCTTTTTATTTATTTTCTTCTAAAATTCATTGGAAAAGAATTAGAAGTGAATTCGAGAAAGGAAAATCAATTCACTTTTCTTGATTTACCTTCCTAAGATTCTAAATAATTTAAAAGATAGAAGTGAATTCGAGAAAGGGAAATCAATTCTCTTTTCTTAATTTATCTTCTTAAGATTTCATATTATTTCAAAAGAATGATTTTGTAGAGAGAAAATTGTGTTCAATTCGTTCAACTGTCAACCAATCCTTGTGGAATTCAAGGGAAATCTATACAGTTTTTGCCTTTCAGAGATCAATATTCTGAGAGTAAACATTCTGGTTCAATCATTCTTGCGTTAATTTCAATACCTTAGCATGAGACATATGAATTGGTTCCAAAATATAAATTAACTTATTTTGTCATTTTATTTGCCTCATTAGTAATTTATTGTATAAATAATGGGTTAAAAATGTAAGAGTTCGGATTCTAATCGGTTTTCTCTTTTTTGAGATCTGGATATGACCGACGAGATGAATGCCCCACCAACGGTCGTACGGGTCGTCGCTGGATGCGTCTTACTCCCGTCGGTCACCTTTGGGATGGCCGCCCCTGATCTGTTTTCCTCATTTTCAATTGATTTGACTCTCTCTTCTTACATTATATTTTTTGCTTTACTTAATATTTTTCTACCGTTTTATCATTTGCTTTATTTTTAATTCTTTGTCTTGATGTTTTCTAACATGTTATGTCGCTTTGATGTCATAAGTTTCACTTTCAAAATATGCATGATAGAATGGAGGCTCAAAATTGGGATGATTTGGAGACATTATCTTGGTTCATTCATCTCACCTTTTTTATTAACTAAGCTTTTTATTACTCTCCACTTTCAGTTCTTTTTGTTCGTTAATATAAAAAACATAAAAAGCATTTCTACAATAAAAATAAGGTTTTTTTTAATAAACTGGGACCAAAGTCCTAATTTTTTTCCTTCCAATGAAATGCCACCTAAAATCATTCTTTTAAAGTATATATGCGAGGACCAATGTCCTCACCTCGAATAAATGTCCCGTTTTATGCATGATTTATATTTCCTTTTATTAGGGTTGTATTTCGCCCCTATTTTATTGTAAGTTAATGTACTTTTATTTGCTTTATTTTGATCATATTATTTACTGCTTTTCACCATGTGTTTGAATTGCGCCTTAATAATTGCATTAGATTGTATATTATATGAAAAAGGAATGGAATTTTAACTTCAAAAGACTCACTTATAACTTTGACCAAGGCACGAACTCTCTCTGGTCTTAGGCTTTAAGAGGTTAGATGAATCTTCCCAAAGTTCTATTGGGATGGAAATTCCAAAATATTTCTTGTTGTCTAAAATAGACATATACGCATCGTTTTAGACTCAATGAGGCTAGATGACTTTCCCAATGTTCTATTGGGTGGCGACTGCAAAATACCTCTTGTTGCCCAAAATAGACGCCCTTGTAATATTTACAAGTTATATGAATTTTTCTCGAATACCCTAAAAGCGGGTTTTCGGGGCCTCCAGGATTCGGCGCGCGTCACAGGTACTCTTATTTCATTATTGGCAATTGATCTTAAAATGCATCTCTAGACATCACAAGGTAGGTATTTATAGAGTCACCACCCAATAAAACATTAGAAAAATTGGTCCAACCTTATGAGGCCAAACTAGGAGATGGGTTCAGGACCTCACTCTTATTGATACCCTTAATTAATAGTGCATTCGTTTAGACCTTTAAATTAATGGTGTTATCCCTCTTCTCATGCATATATCATGGCACATAAACATAAGATGCTCTCTTTCATGTTTGGAAAGTAATAAACATTTTATATCACATGGCATATTGACTTATATTTGGATCTACTATAACATGACATAGATATACATAACGGGTTCATTTATTTAATTCAATTAGGTGAGGACATTAGTGCTCTCATGCAATTGTAAAGAATTATTTATTATGAGTTTTATTGGAAAAATATTAGGACATTAGTCCTATTTTTATTAGAAAACTCCCAATTAATTAATCAATACAAATTCTTTTCCATTATTACAAAATATTATTTTAATATAGATTTTGGGTAGAAAATAAGACATTGGTCCAATTTTGTCAACGAAACCCAATTAATTATTATGAATATCTTTGGTGTGAAGGTTCCAAATAATCGGATTAAAATCCATTTTATTACACCTAAGCATGCATATAAAGCGATAAATAAAGCATTAAATAAATAAATGCATAAAATAAATTTATTATACTCCAAAAGCAATAAAAAGGAATATATTAATTAAATAAATGCAAAAAGTATAAATAAATAAATAAAATAGATATAAATTAAAGCATAAAATAAAAGAGAAAAACCTGAAAAATACAGTTCACACTCGTGAATAGCAATTCATATGAGTGAACTGCTCGGCTCCCATGGCAAAATTGAAGAACACTAATTCACGGCCGTGCAATGGCAATTCACGACTGTGAATCTCTATTAGACAGTAGCTCTTCTTCAATTCATGCTTGGTTTAGTCATGGCCAAATGGGTGTTAAACTTAGATTTTTATGTTTTAAAATACAAAAAAGAGTATGTAAATTAATTAAATTGATTTTATTAATTTTATTGAATCTTGCATATTTATATTTAAAATCAAAACACCATTGTTAACATCAAAATACAAAGAATTAAACATATAAACACCTAATATGTATTCTAACAAACATGCATAATTGCCATATGAAATGGGTTTCACAACCAAAATCTAATCATACTATTAAAGAAATAAAACATGTAATAAACATGCATTAAAATCAATAAAAAAAACTATAAAAACTACATAATGGGTTGATTTGCCATATTCAACTAGTGAATGGGTGAACCAACCCCTAAAACACAAGATTAAGGGGAGATTCTCCTTATATGATTACCTTCATGCTTCTATGCTCAAAGATTTGTGAAGCAAACAAAAAAATCCAAGCTTTCTATGAATTTGAGAGATCAAATGAGAGTTTTTTAAATGGGTTTTTGATGGAAAATTGCAGAAAATATTACTGTTTGGAGAGAGAAAACTGTCCTCCTCCTAAACCTCAAACTTTAACGTATTTATAGATTTTCAAATATGAAAGACAACGTGTCTGCTGTGAAATGACAAGTCGGGACTATGACTTGTCTTTCAAATGTAAAATCTTCACATTCGCACATTTTTTGGTTGTGAATACCAGTTCCTCGGCATGAAAGGCTATTCACGGCCGTTAAATGGCAATGCATGGCTTTGAATTGCCATCAGTTGGGATTTTGGAAGCATTTCTCATTTAAAGCAATTTTTCTCCAATCCCAAAGCAATTTTTCTCCTATCCCAAAGCAAATTTCGTTTTGATCTCTTAAGCCAAATAATCACTTGGATGGTTGAGCCTCTCATTCTTTTAGAAGATCAATTCATCATTAGGTTCATTTGACAAAAGAGCCCTAAAACCTAGTGTCTACACCTATCATTCATTGAAAAATTGGGATTGTATCATAACACATTGTCAAAAAATTGGCCCAATCACCATGAAAACCCATAACAAGCAAGACAGATTCTAAGTAGTCCCAATTCACATGGTCATAAGCTTTGCTTATATCAATTTTCAAAGCTGCCAAGCCTTTATGACCATATTCTTCCTTTTCATACAATGAATCATTTCAAAAGCATATAATACATTGTCCATAATAAGTCATCCTGAGACAAAAGTTGATTGATACTCTAAAATAATATTAGATAAAACCCTTTTTACTCTATTAGCAAACTCTTTACATAAAATTTTATAAAGCACATTGCATAAAGAGATAGGTCTATGGTTTTTAAGAGAAGATGGGTTACCTATTTTGGGATAAGCACAACTAAAGTTCTAGTCAATGATTTAAGAAACTACTAGGCTAACAACCATATTTGACAATGTCGAACTACATTCGCCCCAATCACACTTTAAAATTTTTGAAAAAATGCTTGATTGAAGCCATCTGGTCTAGGTGACTTGTCTGGATGCATTTGATTTATGCCAGCTTTAAATTCATCTAGTGTAAAATGAGTAAGCAAGAAACATTTATCCTCATCTAACACAACCCGCTATAAGTGCGCCAAAACTGGTTGAGAATGACTACTGCCCCCTCTAAATAATTAAAATACCGATAAACCAACCACTGAAGCCCCTATTGATCACTAACCTAAACATCACCATTTTCATCCTTTAGTGTTGAAACATAGTTATTCTTCTTCATAGAATTTGTGTGGAGATAAAACAAGAAAAATTAGAATTTAAATCCCTATTTTTCAACAAAAATTGATTTACTCTCTATTTCTATTGGAGTTTTTCCAAAAAAGTCATTAGGCATCACATGAACTAAATCCAGATCCATATTTTAGCTATAATTTTCTAGTTACAATTTAATCCTCCCTAACTCCATACCTATATCACTAATTATCCTCATCCTGCCCCACATTCCCAACTAAAAGAAGCCATTTTTTACAAAATATCCCTCTCATTTGAATCAAGTTAACTGCTTTTTATAATCTCAGAATATCCGGATGAAGAAGCCCTAAGTTTTAAAATTTGAATCTTTTCATTTTAGAGCAATTAAACTCATTATCAAGCCAAATAGCAACTGGGTAGTGATCTAAATATGCCAAAAAAATAATAAAAGCAAAACAATTTAGGAATAAATCAAACTAACTTAAGTTTACGAAGCCCGTATCGAGTTTTTATCTAATAACAATTTCATTCTCAATTTGGTGGAACTAAGATAACCTTGAATCCATACAAGGAACATCACTCAAACTATAGTCTGACATCGCTTAACAGAAACCATCAATATAATTTTAACCCCTATCATTTCCACCTAACCTCTCCAATAAAGACAAAATGTCGTTTAAATCACCACAATTGGCCATGGTAAATCACTCATAGCATATAGGGTCCTCAAAAGATGCCATAATTCCCTTCTTTTTTATGATTATAGGAATCAATAAAAATACATCAACCTCCAACTCTTATCACTTGGTCCCAAAACTTTAAAATCCACAAAATTACTATTGAAACCAAACATTTAAAAACAAGAATTATTCTTTCACAAAGCCGCCAACCCTCTCCACGACTAACATGATCTACCACAAAATAACCATTATGACCCAATTAAGACTTTAATTTAGTTATCCTAGTTTCAAGAACTAAAGTTTCCATTAAGAATAGAAAATCTAGTTTCTGGCGGCGAACTAGCTCCTTCAAAGCTTTTATTGCGTAAGGATTGCCAAGTCCTAGGTAGTTTCAACATATAAACTTTATGGCTTCCCATAGGCCTACTCTATAAGTCCTGCTGCTCATTACTGAACAAATTAATGCCCTTAGTTGAATCTTTGTCTATGATGAAACGACATATGATTTTCTTAGTCTTTTTTTCTTCAACTAATGTAATAGGATTGTTTTCCAACTCCAGGCCTATACTCACATTTTACAGCCCAACTTGATCAACCATTTTATCTAGCCTAAAATCCTTCTTAGTAGAAGCAATTACCTATCCCATTACCCCTTAAATTTTTTCCTATATTTGTAACCGTTCCATCTTCCTCCCTCAACCAACAACTCACTATTAGTAACTGTTCGGTGTTTAGTAAGTGTACTGAATCAATCAAGTAACACAATGAGTATAATTAAAGACCCGCGAAATATAGAACCCAAGAGTTAGCTAAATATCTATGATTCAGCGGTGCTAACCTAAGATGTCATGAGTTGGAATGAAGAGGGTCCTAAACGAAGTGAGAAATTAAAACTATAAATTACCAAACAAAAATAAAAGAAATCATCAATGAAATCAGCCAAATATGGAATAAATGTTTAGGATATTCTATCCTTATAAATGCAAATGGATATGGGCAAAATAATACAAACATGAAATTCTAAACTAACCTGGCTAAATTAAGTAGCCAAAATCGGAACTACTATTTTATCAAACTTGATTCCCGTACCGGGAAAAACCTAAGAAATTAGACTAGTATAAGCACAAGTTATGGATAAAATCCTAGCCTAAATCTAGATTAAGCCACCATTCCAGTCTAAACCCAATCCAAATTTGCCCATCTCTTTCTAGGCATATGAAAAGCATTTAGTAAATAAACATCATCCACCAGTCTAAGGCAAGAATAATGCCCAAATCAAAACTTAGCAGTAAACCAATGAAAAATCATAAACATCAGATTAATCACACAATTACCCAATTAGGCCAATAATCATGCAATAAATCCAATCTCAACAATCATCCATTCAATTAAAAGCAGTAGAAATAGAAAAAAACATGGGTCAATTTCACTCATGGTCACTCAACTTATCACTTATCGCGCAAAAGTAACCGACTTTTTTTTTTCTTACTTAAATGTCACTGAACTTTTAACATTATTGCACAAAAGTCATGTTGACCGGAATCCGGCGACGATCCTTGCCGGATTGATGACTTTTTTGCAAAAATGTTAAAAGTTCAGTAACATTTAAGTTGAAAAAAAAAAGTTAATTACTTTTGCGAGATAAATGATAAGTATAGTGACCGTGAGTGAAATTAATTTAAATGTAGTATTTGTTGAACTTATCAATCTGGCAAGAGTCGTCGCCGGATTCCGATCAACATGACTTTTGTGCAATAATGTTAAAAGTTCAGTGACATTTAAGTAAGAAAAAAAAAGTCGGTTACTTTTGCGCGATAAGTGATAAGTTGAGTGACCATGGATGAAATCAACCCAAAAAAACATAGAAATATGCATTGAACCCAAATATCCAAATAAAAAATATGATTCAAGAATCCTTAAGCAAAAAGAACTACTCTAACATTAAGAATATAATCATCAAATATAAAAAGATGAAGTTTAGATTCACTCTTGATAAGAGAGAAAATAAATTTGAAACTCCTTATTTTTCAACCTTGAAATTTTCCTTAAATCTAAAAATCAAATCTAAACTAAATTAATCTAAAGTATTTACAAGCAAAACTAAAATTAAAATGGAATCTAGACCAAAAATGAGAGAAAACTCCCCTTAATAGCATCTAGGGAGGAAAAACTAAACTAAGAACTGTCTAAAAACTCTTTAACTTCTTTAGAAGATGAAACAACGCCCTATAATACTAGTAGAAAAGCACAGCGGTGCTTTGTGAAAAGCACAACTGTGTTTTGGTAAAATGTGCGAGGCTGGACTATTTTATGCATGAAACCTAGCGACTGAAGACTGGAAAGCATAACGTTTTTTTGATAAAACACGACTGTGTTTTAGTGTAAATGTACCATCCTTCAGCATTTTCGCCTAAAATCAACACCGAATCCCTGACGAAGCTCCGAAGTGTTAAGAAACACCTAAAAACACTCAAAAGTTATTAAAAACCATGAAAACAGTCTAAACTAATGAAGCAAAATAAATTAAACTAATAAAAACTAAAAATAACAAATAAACATAGATTTATGCGAAGAAATGCCCCAAAATATAAATATAATTGGTCTTACTAGCTACCCTTATCGATTTTCAACCCTCATGCTATTATCCTATTTGAACTTAAGAGTTCTATTTCATCAAGAAGTTCTAAGCAGGTAGTAACTTTTTGAATGACCGAGGCCCTCAAAGAAAACAAAAAATAGTAACCTTTTCATAATTGAACTCAACATAAACTGCCTTACCATCATCTATGGCGTTATTCTTCTTTCTCTTTATTGGCCTCCTAATATCCATCATTACTTGCACCCTCATGTAGCTATAAAGTCCATTAATAATGGCTTTGGCATCATAGCTTAAAAATTATCCAATAAAATTGCCAAATTGCATAGCCATAAACTCGCACATTAGCCCCTTTGGCAATTTATGGACCTGGACCCAAAAGTCGATAAAATTAATTTCAACCTCTACCGAATCCTCTCTTTGTTTTAGCCTATGGTGGTTATTAAAAGTCCAAGGCTCCCTATTATCCACATTTTCTATGTCAACTTCAAAGAAGAAACAGACAAAGAGTTAGTATAGCTAGTTTATAGAATTGATAGTTGGAATTTGAATTTAAATTATGGAAGTCACAGCCTCACTTGGTATATTAAGTAAAGATAATTAGTTAGTATAGCTAGTTTATAGAATTGAAGAGAATTTCTTTAATTGCTTGACTTATGTGAAAATTACCATACCTATGGATGTGTAAACTTATATCAACAAGGTTGTGCTTCGAAAGAAATGTTATCATTGAAATTTATGTTGGGATTTCTAATAATACTTGAGTAAAAAGTGTGTGATTTGAATTAGAAATGACATAATAATGAACATGCTAGTGATAGATAGTGAGTGTAGCCCAACCTATGCCTGATCAGTGTCATAGTTGTGGATATATAGATATGCTTATAAGGGATAGTGTGCAACTACAAGCGTTGATACCGAATCGGTGTCTAGTGAATTATTAATACCTATGTTTTCTAGTATTTAGTGATCGAGACTATAATGTCTCCAATGTTTGATACCTTAATTGGTATCCAGTGATTAGTACCTTAACCACTATCCAGTGTTTGATATCTTAATTGGTATCCAATGTTCCCATTATCCACAACCATTAATACAAGTGAGAGTAAAGTTAGGCTCCTTTGCAGTGTTATTAACAAATTAATTTGAGTACTTATATTTTGGACGTGGAAATGTTAAGTGAAAATAACTATATGCTTTCATATTTTGTAATTAAAGTGACTATGTGCTTTTATATTTCTAATTGAAGTGTCATCCTCAAAGCTAGTTTATATCTAAATGTATTATTATAGTGAGAACTGCTCATGAATATTTGTTTTCTTTTATGATTCCTGTCATGCGTGGACGTTTGCTTGAAGATAATATGAGCTTATCTTCTTATATGTATATTTGTTATTTGAAACATCTAAGGAAAATTGAATGGATATAAACGACTTATTTATTGATTAGATGCTCTAAAAGGAATAGTGATGTAAAAGCGCTATTTAAGTGATACATATAAATTTTTGCATTGATTATTTTAAAAAAAAGGCTGAGAACTATATGGTTCTGATTCCCTCAATGGGCATACATAGGATATTTGAGATTAGATATCTTAAGTCTAAGCCGAAATGTATGTGTGCCTATAACATCACAAGTGCTTGGTAAGCATAGGAAACAGTGAAATATATTAGCCCAATCATTCTTCTACTTGACATGAGTAACTCTAAGGTATTTGAATATACATGCCAATTATTTACAAGCTAATAGTATAATTTGGATACGTGTTCCATTAGTGATGTAGCCTATCATAGAGGGGTTGCAAACACCACCTATACGGTTTGCTCATGTATTCCTTATGGATTGAAAGGGAACTACACCAATAGTTAAAAACTTGCCAACAAGGCAAAAGTCAAAATTTTCTTTAACAAAAACCTAAACAGCTCTGCATAAAATTGATTTTTTCTTGATATCATGAATTGTTAAAGATACAATCTCGTTGTCCCTCAAAACCAATGCAAAAACTAGATCCAGACTCAAAAGATGCGTGCTATACGAGTTGAAAAACAATCACAATATAAAAATTCCACGTGAGCATATCAAAAATACTTTTAAACTAGCCCCGTAATCTAAAATATTTAATAAAATAGCACTACATTTTTCTTTTTAATTTTTATTTTAAAAAAGCCCGATTTCAATAGATGAAGCTCATCAAGTTCAAGGTTTTCATGTGCGACTTGCCAAGCCCAAAAGCCGACCCGATTAAAATGCCCTAAACCACTTTCACACGCATAGTCATGCTCCGACTCTTCGAGTCTAGTACTTTGGGTTCTGCTAGAATCAAAAAACCAAAGAATCTACCATCGCAGCTCTCTCTTTCTCTCTGGCTTGAAGCTGTTAGCGGAGTTGGAAACGGCAGAAAAGGATTTGATGGACCGCCACACGCCCCATCCTACCTCCACTATTCCTGCTACTGAAAACACAGTGTGGGCCGACGCCTTTCACCTCCTCGAAGCCGCTTGTGGAGGTTCATTGTTTTCGCCTGTCTTTTCTGATCTTCAATCTTGTTGCAAGTCGTTTTTTCGAGAGGAAAAAAAAGAAAAGGAATTAAGTCAACTATAGGTTGAGCTGAGCAGAAAATGAGTGATGTGAAGTGCACATTTTGCTAAAAAATGAATCAGTAGGTTCTAGTTTGGATTGTTATTCTAATTCTTGGATTTTGTTGACTTTTGGTTGTTTTGGATTCTTGGTTGGTGAATGTGATATTGATCACTGTATTTAAATTCCTCTTCGACTGCTATTGGAGTGAATTATTTAAGTGCTACATTATGTAGATTCCCCTAATATAATTGGCTTATGTGTTGTTCTGAAAGTTATATCTTTTATTCAGCTCTGAGATTTTCTTGTTTCGGCATATGTTGCTTGCTCTGTATGAATGGATGCATATATGGCTCATTGCTGAGTTGATCACTGCCAAGTTGCTACTGCTACTGTACAGTTTTCTGTTGTATGGGAGCCTATTATTTAAGTTTTTGGCAATTCACCTTTTCTTGTACTAATGTTTGGTTGCAGAACTTCAAGATGGAGAGCTCATTCACGGAGAAAACTTTAATCTTTTTGCAGCCATGTCTGCTTTAGAGGTATTGCTTTTTTGCAATTATGCATAATGTTGGATTTCTTCTATTGCTTAGCAGTTGAAAAGGCCTACTATTAAACTTGCCAGAAATTACCTAGAAAAAGTACCTACAAAAGAATTAGATAATAGTTTTTCTTTTTCCCTCCACAATTAAAAGCTTGCAAATCCATTTAGCATATCCGATTACTAGTAAATTAAACCATGAAAATGAATATTGAATCTACTATCACCTCCCTGTGATGAGTTATATTGATTGTGATACCAAGTTATCATCCATTCTAAATAGGGGATTACAAAGAGTTTGTTGATTAGGATTTCCCTCATTTTTGGAGATTAAAGCTCAAAGTTATCTTGCATGTTGCTTTCTAGATTAAAAAGTTATCTTGGAAAGTGAACTCCAAGCCCTTCCCATTCGCATGGGGGGCCAACACTTTACCTGGCTCTCCAAGGAAAACAGATTTTTGTTTTGAGTAGGTACTTAATTTTTTTTCCCCAATATTATTGTTTTAATTTTTTTTCCCCAATATTATTGTTGTTACCTAATTTTGCCTCCAACAAGTGTTTGTGGTTTATAATTTATCTAACAAATAAAAGCCAAAGCTTATTCCTGTTTATTATGCATCCAGTTAAGTTTTAAGCTTATTTTTAGTGTTTATTGTTTTTGTTAGATAATGGACCCAAAGATGGATTCAGGTATCATTAGTAGATATTGTTCTATTGATGAAGCAATTGAAGATGGTGCTGCTCCAGTTCCTATCAGCTTTGACAAAACCACTGATGTGCAGTGTATTATAGATATCATGGACCATCTTCTGGCATGTGAGGTATTTTAGTATTGTTTTCGGCATGAAAACTGCTTACAACACCTTTCATACTTATATTCATAGCTAATGGCCTAAGAAGATGCTTTTATTATTTTGTTAATAAGCACTCAACTTCTTCAACACCCATTTACAATGTCTATGAAAAGTGTCTAAGTGTTTGACGTAAACATCTCTTGTTTTTATTCGTAAGTGTTTTTGTGTAAAAGCTTTGTAAGTGTCCATTTTAAGTTGTTGTTTCCTTTTCTTTTGCTATTTTTTTCCTTTTTTCAGAAAAGAAACAAGGAAAGATGTTTAAAAAAAAATGTTAAATACATAGTATCTTGAAGTTACATATGCCAACCTGTAGGTGTGCTGTCTTTTCTTCTCTGATCCATACTCAATGGTTGTTTCCATTCCCTTTTGGCTTGGCAGCAAAAGATTGGAATGGTATTGGGACAAATTTTAATTTTAATCAGTATCCATAGAGTAGTGAAAAGAGTTATCCTGAATAACAGTCTTATATGACAGGCAACATGGCACAAGGGTCAATCTTTGGCTCAAACTGTCTTTTCATGTATCTATCTTTTGAGGCCCGAGAGGACAACATCACATGCCATATTGGATTCTTATTGCAGAGTCATTCGTGCAACATGCAAAGCAGTTGTTTCAGTGGTATCAGAAGCACGAACACATGAAGTAAAGTATTCCAGCAGCTCTTTTAGCCTTTGTTTATTTTGTGGGAACGAATATATAGCTATCAATTTTGCATCCTATTTTATGTCATTATATCTGCATGTTCAATTTCTGGTACATACTGATGGAAAACAAATATCAGAAAGCATAGAAGTTTGTCTAATTAATAGCCTGATGTATTGAAAAGAAACAAAATAAAAATATAAAGTCTAATTAAAAAAAAAAGATTGTAGAATCACCATTCATTTTTTTTTTTGGGCAGGAAGAGGATAACTTCACGATGGCATATGGTCTTCCTCTTATTGTGGATGGTGATGAAAAGTGCTTATTCTTGCTGAATGCTGTTGAAGAAAATATTTCTCGCCAACTGCGTGCTTGTAAATCCCCATTATCCAAAAGAAAAGCATTAGAAGGTATTTATTTATATTTTCTCACATTTCATAAAAGTATGATGATTGATGTTTTGATAACAGTTTTATTGATTGATGTATGGTTCCAGTTGGTAACTTAGAGTGGCCAAACTGAATGGCACATCAAAGTGAAAATCTTTTATTCATTTGATGTTATGGTGCACGCATCAAAATGATTAAAAAAAAAAACTGAGTCCACCAACAACCGCTAGAGATCCTTTTCCATGATTTTCATATTGTGTGTGTGTATTGAGCATTTCTTTTGAAGTGATCCTTGGCCAATAGGAAAGCTTTTATAATTTGAATGCCTAGAAAAAAAATGTAACCTTGTTTACATCATGATTAACCATGTAAAATTGTTTTATTGTGATTAGCTATGTAAATTTCTTTAGCATGTACTGATAATAAGGGAGGTTTAAACTATTCTTGTTGAAATTCATTATGGTCTTAAGTCTGTAATCGAGTCACTGAATAGTTAATAGGAAAGTTGGAGGGTCTTTACCCTTGTTTTGATTCCTAGACTTGACTATGGTTGCCATTGTTTAGCAATTCATTAGGAAGTTGCAGACCTTGGAAAACATTAGAGAGGATTGCCTATCTTTGTATTTTACTGGAAAATTCAGACTTTTTTTTTAATGATTAAATTATACCTCTTTAAGTAGAGGTTACAGCACTAGGAATTTCTATTAAAATAGGAATTCTCTTCTAACTAGGAAATTATGAATTCCTGTTATTTTGCAAGGGCTGTAACCTATTGGAAATTACAAATTCTATTTTAATATTAAAATATTATGAAGTCCTTTTATTTCTCTAATTAAGAAATATTAAAATAGGAAGACTTTAGGAAAACATAAGAAAAAGCCACTTATATAGGAATCCTAGTATATATATATATACTGTCTAAACCATAACAAAGTTTTTTGACTGAATTGGTTAGTCTGCAACAATGGATTAAGTAATTTGACAGTTAAATAAGCACCCATACCAAAAAGTTCAAATTTTAAATTTAAATTCATTAATTCTAACTTTTGAGAATTCATTTAATATCACCAAATCTGTTCAAAATCAATAGGATTGCAAAGACTTGTATCTAATGATAAATGATAATATAAGTCAAAAATTTCAATAGTATGTTCATGAACTTAGTCTAGCAACCATTTACAAGCTCAGATAATTGCTTAAATAGCATTGATTGAACATTAAAAACACTTGTACACCATTTATTGATTAATTTCTGCCTCTTTTTAAATAGAGGTTGCAACCGTAGGAATATCTATTAAAAAATAAAATTTGTTTTTGATGAAACTCTGACAATAGCACTCAAGCAGTAATAAGAAATAAAGAAGAAAAGAAGAGTGGATGAAGAAGAAAGGAATTTGTATTGAGTTTGCCAAAGTAAATGACAAATGTCTTCCTCAATATTACAATCAAAAGTAAATAACGAAAAAATAAGGGCCAACTCCTTCAAGAGGAAAGGCAGCCAAATACAACACCCTCTCGCTTTTTCCCCTTGCCAACCTACAGCCAATGGCTTAGCATTCCCATACATGCCTGCCCTCTAACAAAAGCACCTATTTATCATTATTCCCCTTTCTCTCTCTTCCCCCAAAATCCTAACTTCTGCATCCTCAGCACCTTCGTCATTTCCTGCTTTCTTTTTATTTCTTCTCGTATATACCCTCCACGTCTTGGGCCTTGGTTCATCTTCATGATCAGCATCTCTATCAGTTTTCTCACGAGGAAACTATGAACACAAGTAAATGATCGTGCCACAGGGCGATTGACCGAAATCAGGTCCAATAAATGGGTCTTTGCTTTTGTTCTTGTTCCTAAATTTGCTTATGACTACTGAATGTCTACAATACATGAGTTGCTTCTTGTACTTTTTTGCTAGAAATTCTAATTTGTTTTATTAATTAAATTTTGCGTCCTTAAACAGAGATTGAATGTTTATTAAAAATGGGAATTCTTTTCAAACTAGGAAACTATGCATTCCTTCTAATTAGGAAATATTAGAATGGCAAATAAATCACTAATTTTTGCGGAAAATAAATCTTATTATAACTAGAAATACCACCTTAATTAACCCTAGAACTGTAATACAACATACATAGTTTCTTAATACTATCGAGTTTGAAGATTTTTAAGAACGAATTTTATTAATTCTCGTGTTAATATACTAAGAATGTACAAGTTATTTATAGAAGAAAAATAAAGTGTCCTAATCTTAAAAAGATCGTCCTATCCTAACTAGTTATCAGTACTCCCCCTCTAGTTGGTGCATAAATATCCCACATGCCAAACTTGCAAATAAAGTTGTGATAAGTCGTGTTGCCAAGATCTTTGGTAAACACAACAGCTAGCTGGTCATGTTGCTAAGCTCCTTATTAAACATATAAGCTAGTTGCTTGTTAGATGTCGTAAGGGAACGAATCACAGCTTACTTTCAACATATATAAGCCATCATGCACTTTACCACGTCCAATTTATTTCTTTGTTTGAAGATCCTGACTTCACAAAGTTGGAAGTGGCATTGGAGTCAAGTTTGGACAGAAAATGCTTGGGATGCTTGATTTCATCAGAAGAAAAGTTTCAACAGAGGTTTTCTCCTTGGATGTCCCTACTTTCTCTAACAAATTTGTTAGAGCCCTTGTAGAGTTGACTCCTTTTCCTCCATTGCCTCTAATAGGTTGACCATGTAACTTCTAGCAAGCCTCTTTTGTATGGCACAGTTTCCTACAATAATCACAATGTAGGTGATCTTTATCATAATTGTTAGCCTTCATTGCTCTTGAGAACCTGTTGTAGTCAATCCAGATTTCCCAACAAGTGCTCTATAGAGCATAGCACTCCTGCTTTCCTCTTGCTGAACATAGGAATATGCTTCTTCAAAAGAGGGAAAAGGGGTTCTACCAAGTACTTGAACCCTTATATGGTCAAATTCATTGTTTAACTAGCTAGAAAATCATACACCCGTTTCTTTCCAACTAGTTTTTGAAATTTAACTACATCTCCAGTACAATTTGCCTTAAAGTCTTGATGATAACCCAATTTCTGCCATAAGCCACTCAATTCAGAATAGTACTCAGAAATTGTCATCTCCCTTTGCTTTGTGTTACGTACTTTGTCTGGATTTGTAAGATCACTCCCCATGCGTGACTAGGTGATTTTGGTCACGTTCCATATTTTCTCTGCAGCATCAAGCAATAAATAGTCTAGAAATTTGAGGTTGCATAGAGTTAATGAGTCATGTCATAACAAGTTTTTCGAGTCCCACTGGTTGTAGGTGGAATTAGAAGAATCTGGTTGTAATTTTTTTTTTCTCCAATAAACAATAAACATGCTCTAAACTAAGCTAGATATATATTACCACCATCAAGTTTCACAAAATCTATTTGTAAATAGGGGTTGTCATTAACCGGGTTACTTTTCTCTATTGCCTCAATGTCCATCTTAGTGTGTTACGGACTCCTTTGTTGGGCGTGTGTATGCTAGACATGCCAAGTAGTAGAATCTATGTGGGGTCCGTTTTAAATGATTAGTTATCTGCTTATTTTATTTATTTCTATATTAGCTTTAATTAGTTCCTAATTTATAGGTTTCTTATTCGTATTAAACTTCCTATTTGTATTGAACTTGTCTTATTTAATGGACAACAAAGGAATAAAACATAAGCATATTTTTATTATTAATTTTGAGATCGGAGCTCTCTCTTAACGAGGTCCAAGATTTCAGTCTTCTTTTGACGAGCTGAATATTGTTCAAAATAGGTCGACGAAAGATTAATGATAATAAAGAGAAAAGACAGCTATTATTTTTAGTTAATCGCCCTGTGACAAGATCTGTGGCTAGGGAAGTAACAAATTGGTATCAGAGCTAAACACAATGGGAGACTCTTAAACAGAAGATTGCTGGAGGGCTCTTCTCCAAGAGGCGCAGGCAGCAAGTGAGATTAGGGTTGCTGAAATAGAGAAGAGGCTGGGGAGTCAGATGCAAGAGTTGTCATTGCAATTCAAGGAGCTGATGTACGGGCTTCAGCGAGGATGGCAGGGGGAATTAGAAGCCACCGCGAGTCATCATCCATCACCAGGGCGCACTGCTGTTGCAACTCACGTAGGCAGTCCTGTTCCATCACATGTGGCAGCAATCAGCGGCGGAATGGTACCCTGCTATACAAAACTGGACTTTCCCACTTATGACGGAACAAATTATCCTCTGATGTGAATTCATCGGTGCGAGCAGTTCTTTGCCAATTAGCGTACTGCTGATATTGACAAGGTAGGTTTGGTAGCTTTTCACCTTCTCGGGGAGGTGCAATTATGGTATCATCAGCTACAAACTGAGCGGCCAGCAGTTAATTGGTCGGGGTGCAAAGAATATTGTTCACTTCGGTTTGGACCACCAGCACGCATCAATCCGTTAGGATAGCTGGTCAACCTTAAATAAGAACAGTGGAGGAATACCAGCGACAATTTTAGGAGTGCTTGGCACGCGCTAGTAAATTCGTCGTCGTCGTGGATCAACATGTTAGTTTATTCACTGCTGGATTGTCAGACTCCATCAGGTTGGATGTGGAACTACATGCACCACCAGATTTAGCTAATGCCATGAATTTAGCAAGGGCTTTTGAGACGAAAAATAGGGCATTGCGGGAACTAACACAGAAGAAAGGAATTACATGGCAGGGCAGTCGTGGCTTCACTTCCAATTTCACGCCGCAATCTGCCACATCAACTAGACCTACTGGCAGCAATGGCATCCAGCTCGATAGTAAACCCGTAAGTTCTCCTCCACCTTATATTAGGAAGCTGACAAGGGCCGAGATGGCAGAGAGAAGAGCTCGAGGGCTTTCTTATAACTGTGACGAGCCGTATACCGCTAACCATCAGTGCAAAAAGCTTTTTTGGCTAGAGTTGAATGAGCTGGATGAGAAAGGGGCATTACAGGAAGATGAGGTAGAACTCGAAATTTCACTCAATGCTATTACAGGACAGTGGGGAACATCCACAATGCAAGTTGGTGTTGTCATTCAAAATTTGCCATTACGTGGGTTATTGGATTCAGGCAGTACCCACAACTTCATTAGTTCCAGAGCAGCCTAGTCTCTTCACCCACAGGTGCAACCTAAATTGGGCACTACAGTATCCGTGGCTAACGGAGACAATGTTAGCAGTATGGGGGTCTATTGAGGGATTGTTTTTATTCTTGACGATAATAAATTTTCTGTAGATTTTTTTGTACTTTGGTAGGATTTGACGTGGTTTTGGAAATTCAATGGCTTCAAACATTAGGGCCTATACTTTGGGACTTTGGCTTACTCACTATGACTTTCGATGTTCATGGGAAACGGCTTGTTCTTCATGGGCTGAAAAACCTCACTTGGCATTAGCTACATGCTCTCCAACTTGTTGATTCTCACAGTGGCAAGCTTGATCAGTTGTTGTCCGAATTTGCTGATTTGTTTCAAAAACCAACAGGGCTGCCTCCAATTTGACATTGTGATCATCGCATATGCCTAGAGTCCAACTCGGGTCCTTTAGTAGTGAGGCCGTACCGTTATCTGCATGTTCAAAAGGATGAAATAGAGTTACAATGTGACCAAATGTTGAAACAAGGGATTATTAGTCGATCTCCCTTCTCTTCCCCAATACTTTTGGTTAAAAAGCATGATGGGTCTTGGAGATTTTGTGTCGATTACCGTGAGTTGAATGCTAAAACTGTGAAGGATAAATTTTCCATTCCAGTGGTTGATGAGTTGCTTGATGAATTACATGGGTCGTAGTTCTTTACCAAGTCAGACTTGAAATCTGGATATCATCAAGTACGCATGAGTCCACTTGACATTGAAAAGACAGCTTTTTGCACACATCATGGGCACTTCGAATTCTTGGTTATGCCCTTCGGTTTGTCAAATGCTACATCCACTTTTCAAGCTCTTATGAATGAGGTACTTCTTTCACATCTGCGCAAATCTATTTTGGTTTTTTTTTGATGATATATTGATATATAGCTGCACTTGGGAAGACCGTTTGGTTCATCTGCGATTTGCATTGGAACTGTTGAGTGCCCATCAATTGTATTTTAAAAAATCTAAATTCTCATTCGGTGAAGTGCAAGTTGCCTACCTTGGTCATATAATTTCGGCCACAGGTGTGTCAGTGGATATTAGTAAAATTAAAGCCATCATTGATTGGCCTCAGCCCCAATTAGTTACAATCTTAAGAGGATTTTTGGGCTTACCGGGTTATTATCGAAAATTTATTCAGAATTATGGGCAGTTGGCAGCTCCTTTAACCAGCCTCTTGAAGTGGAATTCTTTTCACTGGAACGAGGCAGCCTTGCAGTCCTTCAAGCTACTTAAATAGGCGCTTGCCTGTGCCCCTGTGTTGCAGCTGCCAAATTTTGATGTAAAATTTATTGTGGAGTGTGATGTGTCCGATGAGGGTGTTGGGTTGTATTTCAACAAAATAGTCACCCCGTTGCTTTCTTTAGTAGGCAATTGGCCCTTCGACATCATAAATTGGCAGCCTATGAACGGGGGCTAATTGGGTTGGCCAAGGTCGTGAAACATTGCTGGCCATATTTATGGGGCTAGCGTTTTTTGATCCGCACGGACCACTATAGCCTGAAGTTCTTGCTCGACCAACACCTTGCTACTTTGCCTCAACAACATTAGATAAGCAAGCTGTGGGTTTTGATTTTGAAGTGGAGTATCGTTCGGGTTGCTTGAATAGAGCTGTTGATGCCTTATCCCGCTGTTTTCAGAACCACAATTGCATGCTATCAGCCAACCTTGTTTATTGTTTCTTGAGGCTGTCCGCGAGGAATTCAGCAAGGATCCATCCTTACAGGAGCTGTTCCATAAGGTTGCATCGGGCGAGCTAACTGCTCCTTGGTCCGTTCGCGATAATCTTCTCCTTTATAAGGATAGGGTTTATTTGTTGGTTTCTTCACCCCTCATAGCTGCCATATTCTCCAGTGTCCATGATGGTACTCATGAAGGGGACTAGAAAACTTTGCACCGGATTTGTAGTGACTTTTATTGGAAGGGAATGAAGGCTGCTATAGCAGACTATGTAGCTTCTTGTCCGACATGTCAGCGCCACAAGGCTGTGAACTTGAGTCCGGCGGGTCTCCTCCAACCATTGGCTCTTCCCTCACAAGTTTGGGCTGATATTTCCATGGATTTTATGGATGGGCTGCCTAAGGTATGGGGTAAAACGGTGCTGTTCGTGGTGGTGGATCGTTTCTCAAAGTATGCACACTTTATTGCCATGGCCCACCCTTATATTGCTTATTGGGTTTTACAGGTATTTTTTGAGCACATTGTTCGTCTACATGGCATTCCGGAATCCATTACTTCTGATCGGGATGTGGTGTTTACAAGTACTTTTTGAAAGGAACTTTTCCGTTTGAGTGGTACTAAGCTTGCCTTTTCTTCTGCTTATCACCCACAATCCGATGTGCAAATAGAAGTTGTTAACTGCACCATTGAAATGTATTTGCGCTGCTTTGTGGGGGATCGTTCGAAGTCTTGGGTTGATTGGCTGCCATGGGTCGAATATTGCTATAATACTTCTTTCCATTCAGCTTTACAAGAAACTCCCTTCCCTGTGGTGTATGGTCATGATCCTCCTCGTTTGTTATCATATGTTGCTGGTTCTTCCCGTGTTGAGGCAGTGGATCAAGCTTTGGCTGCCCATGACTTAGAGCTTCGTAAAATCAGGGAGAAGTTACAACAAGCTTAGGTCTATATGACAGAATACTATGACAAGGGCCATCGTGATGTGGAATATCAGGTTGGGGATCTGGTTTGGCTTTGTTTACAGCCCCATCGTCAACGTTCTCTTATGGGCTCCCACTGCCATAAGTTTTTACCCAAGTTTTATAGGCCTTTTGCCATTATCCAGCAGATTGGGTCTGTTGCTTATAAGCTCCAATTACCCGATGACTCTAAGCTACATAATGTCTTTCATGTCTCTCTCTTGAAGCCTTTTAAGGGAGATTCACCTACTTCTGTTCCATCTCTACTGCCGATTGATAATGGGCAGGTGATTCTCACTCCAGCTGCTATTTTACGTACGCGTCTGAATTGGGATGAATGGGAGTTGTTGGTCCAATGGGTAGGTGCCGCTATAGCTGATTCCACTTGGGAACCTCTTGATCATTTCCGTTAGGCCTATCCTACTTTTGAGCTTGAGGACAAGCTTTTTCTTGAGGGGGAGGGCGATGTTATGGACTCCTTTGTTGGGCTTGTGTATGCTAGACATGCCAAGTAGTAGGATCTATGTGGGGTCCGTTTTAAATCATTACTTATCTGCTTATTTTATTTATTTCTATATTAGCTTTAATTAGTTCCTAATTTATAGGTTTCCTATTCGTATTAAACTTCCTATTTGTATTGAACTTGTCCTGTTTAATGGACAACAAAGGAATAAAACATTAGCAGAATTTTATTATCAATTTTGAGATTGGAGCTCTCTCTTAACGAGGTCCAAGGTTTCAGTCTACTTTTGACGAGCTGAATATTATACAAAATAGGTCTACGAAAGATTAATAATAATAAAGAGAAAAGGAAGCTATTAAAGCAAGATTTTTCAGTTAATCGTCCTGTGACAAGATCCATGGCTAGGGAACGTAACATAGTGACAAGAAAAGAACTTGGATAATAAAATCACAAGGAAGAACAAAGCGCCTCTAAAGTAGCAGAATCTAAGTAGAGAAATCAAAACCTGTAAAGGAGAAGGCTCAAAAAATGAAGAAGTCAACTAAGGACCGGTATCCTACTGGCTAGCATCAGAAAAGGCAGCCAAAGTGGTCGGAGGAGAACTAGCGACGGATGGCAATTGGAAACAGCATCACGCTCTTTCATGTGCTAGTGCATGAGGGAGGACACCGAATCTTCAAGCGGTGCATGAGCACATGGGCAAAGGTGGGCAATGGCGAGACTCTGGGATGGGTTGAACAAACCCTGGACCTTCCTATGGGGGTCGTGACAATAAAGGAGAAGGGAAACTCAACCAATCGAGATTTGTTCAAAAAACATTGTAAATCTAAAAATCAAACTCAGTGCTGGAGAGAGGAAACTCTATGTCCAAAAAGGCACTAGCTCAGGTGGAGACAAGGAGGAGTTTGAATTACTCGACCTCTTGACACTTTCCTAAAATAGGTATTGTAAGAAAACTCGACCTCTTTGGAAGGAGAAAACTGGACTTCTGGAAAGAGTGAGGACCCTCATACCATGAAAATTTTTAAGAATAAAAATTTTATTAATTCTCTTTTTGTTAATATGCTAAGAATGCACAAGCTATAAACAAAGAGACTCGTAATCCTATTCTAATCAAAAAGATAAATTCTAACTAAAAAATATAAAAAGATAGTCCTATCTTAACTAGGAAATCTAATAGTTATCATAAAGTTATTTAATGTGTTGAATTTAAAGATAATTTTTCTTTCTTTAGAAAATCATTTTATAAGTACTCTTACAATTTGCAATTCAAATTGCCTCTCATTATGCGCATTCTTTACTCTGGTTTTCCATTTTTCCTTGCATTCATTAACTGCCCATTGTTCTGTCATTTGCCAATCAATCATAACGACTATAGAGCTTGTGAGGTTTGCATTATTGAGATACATGATACAAGTCCAACTCATTAGTATCAACAATTTTAAGACTTTTAAGGTTTGTAGTTAATGAATATTATAAACTTTTGGTTGAATACAGATATAGAGCCATTACAGACTAATCCTGATATGGAGGAGGGATACTGCAAAGCATTGTTGTGTCGCATTCGCTTTCGTAAGGTCTTATCCTGTGTTTTCTCTTATTTATTCTCTGGATGATATTGATCTTGCGGGTGAAGTTTCTTTTTCTTTCTTCAAGTGTTTCTGCCGACTTCCTGAATGTTTCCTTTTTCTGTTGTTTCTTTTCCGGTTGACACTGCTGTTCAAATATGGTTACTTTGGTATGTCATCATATTTAAGGGTGTTGATCAGCAAAGTTATAAAGCCATATGATAGATGGTAACTATCTTGTACGGTTCGGGGGGTAATTGGCATACTCTGATCAGTGGGGCTTCACCGATGCTAGAAATCATCATGTCATGAGGACACAAACACTCTCAAACAAATACTCTCAATTTTTAATTTGTTTAAGGAATTTATTTATGTTCAAAAATATTTTTATTTTGCCTGTACTTCAAAAATAAAATACCTTCACTTCATTCCTCTTTTTGCATGAGTTTGGTCTCTTACTATGTTACTTGTGGTGAGGAAATTATTCATATTAATGTACATTGGAATTGCATTAAAGTGTTGTATCAATGATTGTTTGTCAGTTTATATTTTTATTCCAATTTGTTCGTTCAGTTTGTGAGGCATCACTTGTTAGGATCAATGAATAAATTCTTGATATATATATTTGCTTATCTGCTGTTGCTTGTTTGTCTTAACTGTCATGTTGAATAATAAACATAAATTTTGCTCTCTGATTTTTCTTTCCTCAAGATATATTTATTTTTGCTGTTTATTTTAACTTTTACATTATGTTGTTGCTTAGAAGTTAAGTTATTTTGGTTTCTCCTATAGCATATATGTGCTCAAGCTTTGTAGCATTAGGCGTCTATGTTTAAGATATTTAATTTCTACTTGTGTCCTTACCATATTTTCCTTTGCTTTCAGCATTTTTTTCATGTTCTTACTTGTATGAGGCGACCACAAGGTAGAGGTATGGAGTTGGCTGGAAAACATATAGCTGCCTGCATATTGGAGCTGGAATCCATATTTAAATCAGAAGAATTCCTTATGCCTAAGGCTTCTGGGACTTGGGAAGATGGTACAGAAGATAGAACAACAGCTTCTGGTCGTCAACCAATAGGGTTTGATGCTAGTTTAAACAGTAGAATTTCTGCTCCCACTCCACCAAGATCAATTAAACTTCTTAGCTGGAAAAAGGTGACGATTTTGGAATAAGTACTGGAATATCTGTTTACGTGCTGTTTCATTAAAGTATTTTATCTTTGTTCTTCCAGGCTATTGAGTACTTTGAAAAACTTCTTCATGATCTAGATTTCATGTGTTCCTACTCGTTGGACCCATTTTTGGAAATTCTTTTGCAATTTATGGTTCACTTTCAAAAGGCTCAACCTGATTTGGTCGCAAGAGCACATCTGCAGGTTTATTTTTCTTTATATTTGCTTTTTTGCGTATTTGGAATGTTCCTTCCTCCTCTTCAAAAATAAAATCTTATATCACTGTAGCTATTTTTTTGTTCGCCTCAGTCCTTAAACCCTTCCAGACAGCAAGGATTCTCCAGTAATATTGGAAAGATTGATCAGCTTTATTTCGTATTTGCCTTAGAACAATTTATTTTATTAATATTAGAACAATTTATTTTATTAATATTCTTCATTCTTAATCAATAATCAAGGGGGAAGGGAGATGCTAGGGTTTTGGGTAGGCATTGTTATATGTACATCCACAATGAAATGCTGCTATTATGTAGTTATTAAACTCTTTCAGTTGACATGTTAATACTCCTAAATTTCGGTTGTTTTATTTCATCTTGCTTCCTTATTTATGCAAGATTCATATTTGTAATTCCTTAACTTTGTATTTATGGACTTCCGATCACAATATATTCTAAACAGCTTCTGCTGGTTCAAGATGGGAAACTTTATGGGCGGGATTCTACCTTTGAGGCCATTGCCAGAGCAGCAGGTTTGCCTGAAGTAGCAAAGC
Source organism: Excoecaria cochinchinensis (assembly GCA_947683425.1). Taxonomy (NCBI): domain Eukaryota; kingdom Viridiplantae; phylum Streptophyta; class Magnoliopsida; order Malpighiales; family Euphorbiaceae; genus Excoecaria; species Excoecaria cochinchinensis. The sequence continues at coordinate 1,032,173 of CANTUQ010000110.1, forward strand.
ACCCTGATATTGTTAAGAATGAATATATTGTACATCTAGGACAGGTAAAGACAATATCAGCACATAATACCTTTAACCGTCCATTTCTTTTTTCTTGAGATGATAGTAAATATATTCCTCTGTAGTATCTACTAAATTATTTTAGACCTGAAATCTTAGGGAACGCCATTGGGAACACTTTTTCTAGGTTTCATATTTCTAGTTTCAATTATGTTATGAGCAGGTGGCATCTTTAAAAATACGATGATTTAAGTGAGGAGGGAAACTTTTTTGATACTCCAGCTAATGCATGTTCCATGTTATATGTATAATGCAGCTAGTGATAAATATGCTCAAAATTCTTTGTGCAAATGCTGCATGGCAGAGGCGTAAACTTGGCAAAATTTTGCAGGATTGGCGTGTTATCTATGTACAGGTGGCTTCATCTTCCTTTTTCTACAGGTGTATGTTTTGGTATTTTAACTAAGTTGTTTTAAAAGCTTACTAGATATCATTCGTTAGTATATTGCTGTGCACAAATGTCTCTGTGTATATAGTTTTCCATGTCTCAGAGAATTAATTAGAGCAACCAGTTCCAACCCTGACTCTCCTAAAGATGATTTGTGGAATCTAATCCAAAGGTGCTTATAACTCCCAAAACTGCACCATTAATAGACAGCAAGATGCCTTATTTAGGAAATTCCAGCTAAAGAAAGCTTAAACACATTTCTGTTATGTACATGTTTTCTTGTTCAACATTTCAGTTGACTTTAAACTTTGAGTTTGAATTCAAAGATCAGAAATGCTAATTTCTTCGAAGTTCATTGCGATCATTGCAAAACTGTCTCTTACAACATTCAGTCCAGATAATCGTTAGATTTGTGAAGTTTAATTCTTCCTTGGTTATATAACCTATCTAGTAGCTAATTTTGTGTGACCTTTCTGATGATAAGAGGGCAGGAGAATGTTACATGTTGTTGGTTTTCAGAAGTATATGAAATTGGTTCAAGTAATAAAGTGTGAGTGTAGTTGGTTCAAGTAATAAAGAGTGAGTATAGTTCCCAAAAGATGTGATGATTAAGTACCAAAATTGTGCTAATTCACTATTATTTAGACAATTAAAACTTAATTGATAAACTAAACTAAAATTGTAATAATAAAACCATACAAGTGATTGAAAGATTAAAAGAAATCAATAGATTTAGAAGCTAGGGTATTGTTGAGTTCACTTGAATCTATCTCTTTTTATTTATAACTATTAGCTATCAAATTTAATTACTTAAACAAGGAAAAAATAATCCTAATATATTTCATGTGCTCTTCCAAGCTATACTAAACCTATTTAGCAATCTCTATTAACCCGTCATAACATTTATCAAAGAATGAAACTAGAACTATGATTATTCCAAACAAATTTCCACCAATCAAGTTATATTATTTCCATTCAAACTATATTCTTGGTTGTTCACAATTCAATTCCAATCTCAAGAAAACAAATTCAATTCCATACTAATTTTGAGAAAACAAATCAATCAATTAATGGCTAGTTAATAGAAAGCATTAAGCATCATCAACAACAACTGCAAAAAAAAAGAAAAGAAAGCTAATTAGATTAATTCAGAGAGATAAGAATTTGAGCTGCATCAAAGATAATCCTAAAAGAAACTTAGTTCATACTAATCATGTTCAAAAATCCAAAATAACAAATCAAATAAAATCAAATGACATTGACAAAGCAAACTTGGAACTTGAATTAAGTTGAGAATCTTGGTGCTTGGAGCTTCAAATGTGCAACATTCCCCCTCAATCTCTAATAAAATTGCGTTCTCCCATCGATTTGAGATGAAAGGACCCTTTATATGAGAGACATCATAGTTTGAACAGGAGAGCTTTAGGTCTTGTTTAGGAAGAAAAATAGCAGGGATGAATGGGAAAATAGAGCAAAAATATGACAGCTTGTATTATATCCCGTTGTCACACCCTCAGGTGGTGATTATTACTCAGTGTCACCACCTCAGGTGGTAAAATCCTCTATCTGCTTGATAATTACAACCTCAAGTGGTGGAATCCTCTGTCTGCTTGAAAATCACAACCTCTGGTGGTGGAATCCTCTGGTTGTACTATTTCAGTTCATTTTGCTTCTTTTAGACCTCTTAAGCTTCCAATGCAAATTTTATGATTTCAAATGACCCTAACTCCATTAATCATTGAATATTAATAATATTGAATTTGAAACCACCAATACTAACACAACTAAGCCAAAATTATGATAAAAAACTAAAAACTACCAAAATTATGATAAAAAACTAACCCTCAAATATCTACTTCATGCTCAAGACACATCCTTTAATAATCTTCCCAATAATAATGTTTAATATCAAAAAAGAATCTCTTCTTTTGTTGACTAGACATATTTGAGGGAATTATTTTACAAGCTAGGTAGTTAACTATATTAGCGCACCATGGTATTTGAGACATCAAGACAACACACAATTGTTCATCGGGAGAACAATTCATTTATCGGGCACTCATCATCATATGTTCTCTTTGATTCCAATCTAGAGAGATGGTTAGCTACTACATTCTCAGCACCTTTATTGTGTCAAATTTTAAAATTGATTTCTTGCGAAAGCAACACCTATCTAATTAGTCTAGGCTTGGTTTCTTTCTTTTCAAGAAGATAATAGCTGAGTGATCAGTGTAGACTATTATATTATTGGCTATCAAATATGAATGAAATTTATCAAAAGCAAAAACAATAACTAAAAGCTCATTCTCAATAGTTGCATAATTAAGTTGAGCCTCATTTAAAGTCTAACCAGCATAATAAATAACGTGCAACTTCCTGTCCTTTTTTTGTTCAAGCACCGCTCTTCCCGCAAAGTCATTTTCATCGCAATACGGTGATGCCATAATAGGTGTCGATAGTCAACCCAATTAAAGCAACCAAACACTTGTTAAAATCAAAGGGCGCATCTTTAACTAAAGAGGTTTGACAATTTTAGAGAAGTCTTTCATGAACTTGCAACTTCTCACTCGCTTGACCAAGGTTGGAGGTGTCAATCACTTCAATCTTTGCCTTATCCTCCGTGATGAAATCTTAAGGCATCTCATTTTTCCTAGAAAGGTTACATGTTCTTTGACATCCATCACAAGCTAAAACAAAGTGAAAAGCATATTTAAACAAGTTAGGTAATTAAAAACCGCATTGTAACACCTTAGCAGTTGTCTTAAGATGGTCCAAAATGACCACCACACTTGAGAATATGGTAATGTCTCAAGATATCATCTACTTCATGCTTAAGGACACATTGCCTAATAATCTTATCAACACATAATCTATACAAGTATAGATCTTTCCAATAATAATGTTTAACATTAGAAAAGAATCTCCATCTAGAAAACAATACAATTTATATTCTGCAAGTCTTTCAATCATTTGATCCACAAAAGTTAAGGGAAATGGTCTTTACGTGTTGCATTATTAAGTTTCTTAGAATCAATGTACACACACCACCCTATTACTGTCCTAATTGGAACTAGTTCATTATCTTCATTAGCTACAACAGTAATTCCTCCCTTCTTATGTAGGACTAACCTAATTGCAATCCTGTATAGGATAAATAATTGCTGCATCTAAAAGCTTAATGATCTCCTTCTTCACAACTTCCTTTATATTAGGATTTAATCTATGTTGAGGTTCAATTGAAGTTTTGTGATTTTCCTCTATCAAAATTTTATGTATGCACAAAGTAGGGCTAATCCCTTTAATGTTGGCCATTGTCTAACCTATAGCTCTAATATGTGATCTTAGAACGTGTAGTAATTTTTTCTTTTGTTCCTTAGTCAAATCAGCCGCTATAATCACAGGGAGAGTTGAAGATTCTCCTAAGCAAGCATACCCGAGATGGGCTGGAAGTTGATTATGTAGGAGTTTTAAAAATGGAAGGTACTGCAGGGGCTGATTCTTTCTCATGCTTCTTAAAATCAAAACCTTTCCTTGAGCCATTGTTTCTTCACTCAATAACCTATACTTCATCAATCTCCATCAACTCGTTAGAACACAAAAATTTGAGTTGATTCAAAGTTTCTTTTATACATTTATCAACAATATCAACCCAATTATAGTCAGAAAAATTAGAAGGGTATTTGAAAGCATTAAAAACATTAAACGTTACCTCTTCTTGTCTTTACTCTTATTGTCAACTTACCTTGTTGTACATCAATAAGTGCACGTTCAATGTTGAGAAAATGTCTTTCTAAAATCAATGGCATTCCTCCTTTTTCCTCCGTGTCAAGGACTATAAAATCAGCAGGGAAGATGAATTTCTCAATCTTGACAAGCCCATCTTCAATCATACCCAAGGTATGCTTAATTGATCTATTCGCTAATTGTAGAGACATGGTGGTGGGTTTGACTTCTCCAAATCCTAAACAAGGAAAAAGGCATTAGATATATGCTAGCACTAAGATCACACGAAGCGTTACTATTATTATTTTCTAATTCGCATTCAACAATAAAACCCCCTAATCTTTTAATTTTTGAAGAAGTTTTCTCTAAATAATAGCACTGCATTCAGCATCTCATAATCTTCTAGCCTTCTCTTCTTGGTAAGAATATCCTTTAAAAATTTTGCATATGTTGACATTTGTGCAAATGCTTTTGCAAAAGGAATGTTAATGTGTAACATTTTAAATATATCTAAAAATTTGAGAAATTCTTATCTTCTTTATGCTTTTGGAGTTGTTGACGAAAAGTAACTGGTGGAACACCCTTCTCTTTCACAACTTTTTCCTCTATCATTGGTTTCGATTTTGGCCTTTCTTGACACCTCAACCTCTTTCTTCTGTGCCTTCTCTAGCTCTCTACCATTCCTCAAAGCAATTGCCTTCAATCGTTTTTTCGGATTTGTCTCCTTGTTGCTAGGTAAATTACTTTTGAGTTCAGGTTGTCGTTTGTGCCAACTGACCAATTTGAGGTTTCAAATTCTTGATAGAAGCTTGTTGGTTCTGAGAAGTTGTCTTGGTATCAATCATGAAATCAGTAGTCGCTTTAGTGAGGTTGGCAACTAAATCCTCCAATGAAACTTTCTTCCCTTGTTGCTGAAATCCGGGTGGAGGCCTCTGCACATACTGCTGGCTATGCCGTGAAAAGTTAAGGTGATTTTGCCATTTAGGATTATTGGCGACATTGATTAGCTACAAAAGGAGCTTGCTCCATATTTTGCTGAGTGGAGGCTACTCCCTCTTGGCACTTATTGGTTCCTTGCTATCCAACACATGTTTCACACACTTGCATATAAGATTGAACAACATTCAGTCCAAATTTATTGATTTCTGTAATTAAAGCATCTATTTTAAAATTAAATGCAAAAATAGCATCAATTTGAAGAACTACATTAGTTTTCTTGAGAGGACTCATGTTAGATTAGTTGTATAGATAGTTGTTCTTTTCAATTTTCAAAAGAAGTTTCATTGCTTCATCTGTTTCTAGCCCCATGAAAGCTCCTCCTCCTATTGCATCAATTAGAATCGGATTGTTGGGATTGAGAGTAGTGTAGAAATTATGCACCAACATCGAATCAGCTATTTCATAATGTGGACACTTCCTCAAAAGGTCTTGAAACCTCTCCCAAGCATCATATAAAGCTTCAAACTCTTGTCGTGCAAAGTTATTAATTTCAAACATTAACTTTGTTGTCTTTGCTGGTGGATAGAATTTTGCTAAAAATTTCTTAGCCAAATCATTCCAAGTAATGATTGTCCTTGCTAGCAAAGATCCCAACCAACCCTGAGCCTTGTCTCTTGGTGTAAATGGGAAAAGTCTCGGCTCAATAGCTTTATCAGAATCTCCAATAGTCTTCAATATGCCACAAATAGCCAAAAATCTTGAGATATGCAAATTCGGATCTTTAGTGGATAGTCCTTCAAAATGACATGAATTTTGCAGCATAGACAATGGATGATTTGATCTCAAAGTTGGCTTCAATGGTGGGTTGCACAATGCTTGAGGTTGCTTCTTCAACAGTTAAGAGTTGAATAATCGCACAATGCACGTCTGGCTGGTGTTGCCATAACTGTTTTTTTTTCTTAGCTTCTTTTAGTTCCCTTAATCTAGCTTTAAAGGTGCACTCAATTTTAGGATTGAATGGTGTTACAATATGTGTATAGTTTAAATAGAGTAAATATAGGGATTTAGTTGGTTAATCACATGATTATAGGGATTTAGATTAAATGTCTTTCCTTAATTACAGTTTTGTACTTGTATAAATTGATTTACTTCCGGCAAATGAAGTATGAGGAACATTGTTTTTCATTTTCCTGGTTTCTATTCTTCTACATGGTATCAGAGCCCTAGTCGAATTTCTAGGTTGAATTTTTTTTTTTAGGAACAATTATTGTTCAATGTACTGTTCCGGTGAGAGAGTACTGTTCCAGTGAGCATTTATTGTCACCGTCGGTCTAGGGAGCTTCCCCACCTGCCGATCGGCCCCTCCACCAAAAACGGTCGCCGGACACTTTGCATGTGAAGCACACGCGCCACCTCAGACAGCCTACTTTGATTTCGCGCGCTGGAGCGTGAGTGCGCATGGACATTCGGTTCTGCTACCGGTTGGTTCCTCCGGCTTCGTCCCTCCATTTCCAGCATGCCTATCTTGTTCGTCTTGGGTGTTACTGGTTGGTCTTCCATTCTTCATCCGTTACTATTTGTCTACTGTAGTCTACTATTTGCATTTTTTTTTCGGCTACTGTTTGAATTCTGCTGTTTGTGTGGGACTATTATAATGGCTGAAACTAGTGAAGAGAAAATGGTTATTGAAATTACTTTGGGGTCATCCAAAATTACTGATAGAAAATTAACTGGTGGCAAGAATTTTGCTCAGTGGAAACGGACTATTTGCAAATATGTATCTAGTTTAGATTTGGGTGATCATTTGACTAGTAACCCACCTTCTGTGACTGATAATTATGCGAGAAAGAAATGGTTGATGGAAGATTACAAACTGTTTAATCAAATTCAGAATACTTTAGACCCTACTGTTGATGATATTGTCAATCATTGTGATATTGTAAAAGAGTTATGGGAATATTTGGAGTTTTTGTGTGCTAGTAAACAAGATATGTCCCATATTCGTGATTTATTTATGAAGATTTATGGAGCGGATCGAAAAGGTCGCTCATTATTTCAGTAATATACTGAGGTAAAACAGGCATTTGAAGAGAAGCGAGCTATGTTTCCTATTGTTGCTGATATAAAACGAATGCAAGAACAGGAAGAACAAGTTGTGGTGCAGTGTTTCTTAGCAGGGTTGGGTCTTGAGTATGATGTGGTTCGAACGCAGTTGTTAACGGGCGAGACACTTCCTTCACATAGGTATATCCTCGCCTTCTTCGAGTTTGTACAGACAGTGAGATAACTCCTGGTATGGTGCCCAATAATTCTACGACATTGATTAGTACTACTTCAAATGATATTCGGAGTGGTAAAGGAGGGAACGGTGGGAGCATTTGTACTTGTCATCATTGTGGAGGCGAGGGACATATCAATAAAAATTGCTGGAAGTTACATGGGAAGCCTGCTAATTTCTCTGGTCAGAATAGTAATAGAAGGTTTGCTAATGTGGCTTCACAAGATGACATCTTACCACTTCCTCAGTCATCTACTCCTTTTACAGTATCAGCTGATGAATATGCTCGTGGAATTGCTCAGCAGATTGCCATGTCTCAATACTTTTGATTCATAGCAGCCATCGACATAAGCTTTAGCTAATATATGTAATCCTGCTGCATGTCTATCCACCTCATATCGTAGTTGGCTTATTGACACTGATCATATGACTGACAACACAAGTATTCTTTCTTTTTTCAAACCCACCACAAATTTACCTTGTCACTTTAGCCAATGGATCTACTGCTTTTGTAATTGGCCGTGGGACAGCATATCCAACACAATTCCTTCCGCTATATTTTGTTTTGTGCTTATCTCAGTTTCTTTTTAATTTGTTATCTATTAGTCAACTAACCAGAAACGTTAAATATTGCGTGATTTTCTATCCCAACTTTTGTCTTTTTCAGAATCTTGGGACGAAGCAAATTATTGGTAAAGGGTATCTAATGAATGGCTTGTATGTGCTTGATTCTACCTCTGCCTTAGTATCGCGATCCGTTACTTGCACTAGTTCTTCTTCTCTCATGCGACTTCACTGTCGTTTTGGTCATCCTTCTCTTCCAGTCTTATGGAAGCTATGTCCCAGTCTTAAACAAGAGTCTACATTAGAGTGTGAGGCTTGTCAATTAGCTAAACATCATAGAGTTTCTTATTCTCCTAGAATAAACAAACGGGGTTGAGTCTTCCTTTTCTTTGGTTCATACTGATGTATGGAGTCTTTGTCCTGTTTTGTCTAATACTGGTTTTTGCTATTTTGTGACATTTATTGATGATTATTCTACAGTTACTTGGCTTTATCCTATGAAACTTCGCTCAGATTTGTTTTTTATATTTTGTGCTTTTTCATGCTGAAATAAAAACCCAATTTAACAAATCTATTTTCATTTTGAGAAGTGATAATGCTAAAGAGTATCTTTTCAGTACTTTCCAATAATTTCTCTCAGCATGGTATTATTCATCAATTCTCCTGCATTGTTACACTTCAACAAAATGGTGGAGCTGAGCGAAAGAATCGCCACTTATTAGAAGTTGCTTGTGCATTAATGTTTCATATGCAGGTTCTCAAGCCTTACTGGGCAGATGCGGTTTCAACAGCTTGCTTTCTAATCAACCGCATGTCCTCTTTTGTTCTTAATGGTCAGATTCCATATTTTCTCTTTCCTTCATATACATTATTCTCTCGTGCTCCTCGGGTTTTTGGGTGCACTTGTTTTGTTCAGGACATGCGATCGGAGGTTTCCAAACTTGATCCTAAATCTCTTAAATGTTTCTTTTTGGGTTATTCTTGGCAGCAAAAAGGGTGTCGGTGTTATTTTCCTTCTTTAGGTCGTTACTTGGTGTCTGTTGATGTTACTTTTTTTGAGACAACACCTTTCTTTGGCTCTGCTTTGTCTCCTCCTCATTCTACCGATTCTAAGGAAGATTTTCTTACTTATGTTATAAGTGAACAAATGGTTTATACTTCCTCTCGACCTATTATTCGTTAGGTTTATTCTCGGCGTGTGCAGCATTCTATTGAGGCACCTCCTAGCCATGCCATAGACCCTTTGCCTCCTGCTTCGTCTTTAGATTCTCCACAGCCCCCTACTTCTAGTCCTGACCTTCCCATTGCTCTTCATAAAGGTAAACACAGTTGTACTTACCCCGTTTCTTCGTTTGTGTCTTCCCATGCTTTATCACCCTCTTCCAAGGCTTTTGTAGCCTCAGTAGACTCTGTAACTGTTACTACATCTCTTGTTGATATTAATCTAATTAATTTCTAGCAATGACGCCAAAAACTTCTTGTTGGTTTTTTCAAGTATTTGAAATTGGTTCAAGTAATAAAGAGTAAATGAGAAGGTAGATTATCTTTGAGTTCTCTTGAATCTCTCTCTTTTTATTTATAATTATTAGCAATCAAATTTAATTACTTAAGCAAGGAAAGAATAATTCTAATATATTTCACGTGCTCTTCCCAAGCTATGCTACACCTACTCATCAATCTCTATTAACCCTTTATAACAGATATCAAAAAATGAAATTAGAACTTTGATTATTCCAAACAAATTCCTACAACTCAAGTTATATTATTTACATTCAATCTATGTCCTTGTGTTTACAATTCAATTCCAATCTCAAGATCTTCCTTCTGTTAAGTGATCTTAAGAAAACAAATCAATCAGTTAATTGAAAGCACTAAGCATCATTATAAACAATTGCAAAAGTAAAGAAGCTAATTAGATTAATTCAAAGGGATGAGAATTCAAGCTATATCAAAAGATAATTTTAAAAGAAATTTAGTTCATGCTAATCATGTTCAAAAAACCAAAATTGCAAATCAAATCCAATGACAGGCGAAGCACAACATGGAACTTGAATTGAGTCGAGAATCTTGGTGCTTGGAGCTTCAAATTTGTAGAATTTCCTCTTAATCTTCAATAAAATTGCGTTCTTCACTTGATTTGAGATGAAAGGACCTTTTTATATGAGAGAAACATCATAATCTGAATAGGAGAGCTTTGGTTTTTGTTTAGGAAGAAAAATAACAAGGCTGAATGGGAAAATAGAGCAAAACTTTGACATCTCATTAAATCCCATCGTCACATCCTCAGATAGTGATTTTTACCAGGTGTCAGCACCTCAGGTGGTGCAATCCTATGTTTGCTTGAAAATCGCAACCTCTGGTGGTGAAATCCTTTGGTTGCACTTTCTTCTTTTTACTTCTTTTAGACCTCCAAAGCTTTCAATGCAAATTTTATGCTTTCACACCCTTAACTCCATTAATCATTGAAGATTAATAATATCTGACATGAAACCACAAGATTAACACAACTAAGCCAAAATTATAATCAAAAACTAAAAACTACAAATTTAACTAAAAATATAGTGAAGCTTAACTATAAAACTAATATTCTATCCTAAAAAGGACGTAAACATGATCTAAATTAGCTATATAAAACCTGCTAACACTATACAAATTTTTTGTTTTTTAATTTCTAATTCAAGTTTATGATTACTATTTTTATTTTCTGGTTATATCACTGTTGAAATTTCCTATGTTATATCCTCCATCCCCAACATCATCCCAATTATTTTACTTTCATGATTGACAACCCTTTCAATGCGTAGCAAAATTTGTGCACCTATTTAGGGAATTTAGTGGTTCCAGTGAGATGATTTGAGTTTCTTTGGCTGACATAAGAACTGAAATTGGTTATATCTGTTGGCAAACAGCTAGAACTTGCTTTTACAAAGGAGTACGGAAAGGTCCCAAACACTTCAAACGACAAGGTATGTGGCTCCCTTTAATTTGCTATGTTAGGAAATTACCATCATGTCTTCTTGTGTAAGCTACCAATTTATTAACCCAGTTCATGTATAAATCATTAAAGCATTTGAGCTTAAATGAATGCAAGCTCCTATATCTTGTTTTTACCATATATTTTAAAATGAGAGAATCAACGAAACCTGTCAAATATGTATGGAGAATATACAGTTTCTTGAGATGAATAGCTTGGAAAAATCTTAAGAAATTGAATCACTTTAAGAAATTGAATCACCAAGGTTCACTACAACTGATATTTTGAATTTTTAATAGATAAACATTTAAATCTTCAATTTTTTAGTAGACATAACATTTTAAGCAAAATACATGAAGTTCAGTTATCAGGATAAATCAGCAGATTATGTCATTATTTCATAGGTGCCGAAATTTGTCCTTGAGAATTTCGTGATGGGCATAAAATTGGTGTGACTCAAAATATCAATTGATTGTTCAGTGAAGCTCGTTTTCTATAGTCTTAGCTTTTCTTAGGTAACACCTAATGGAAAGAGGATTAAAGTTTGTTGCTGGACAACTCAAGCATTTCCTAATTGAAATATCTTACAATAGATTCTGGTATCTTTGGGTTTAAACCACAAGGAGATGAGGGATTTTGTTATTGGCTTTATGTTCTTGAACTTTTATGCATTAGATGGCATTCTATTTATGCCTTCCAAGAGTTGTGTTGTATGGTCTATTTTGATTATTTTGTTTCATTTGCAAATTATCATGCGTCATGTGTAGATGCATTGCAGTTTATCCAATCTCAAAACTTATTTGATTTTGCAGGAAATATCTGTGAGAATATTTAAACAAATCCTTGTTTGGGTGGAGGAGCAATCTTACTGGATTGCTCATCGGTTTCTCATGCTGGGTTTTGAATTAGATCTCTATTCCCCTGGTGAATATTGCATGGTTTACTGGTATTTGTATGTTATCTTAATCAAGCTTGCGGAGAAAACACATCTTAAGATGTCAGCGACAGATGGAACTGGTAGGTCTACCTCTCTTGTTTTGTTTGAGGATTATAGTTAGGAGTAATGGAGTGTGTTAAAGTGGAATTTGTAAATAAAAAATTCAAGGTCACGTCTTGGTGGTTATGCATGAGTACAGAAATTTCCCGAAAATATATATATATATATCATAGGAGGCAAGGATTGGATTCCTTGGTCAGTTTATTTGGGTAGTAGTTGCAATCTTTCTCTCCCCAGTATAAAATCTTATTTCTCCTTAAGTTCATGGCACTAACTTTTTCATTCCGGGAACATCTATTAACCAGCTAAACGAAAGGGAAAGAAAAGAAAGGATTCTCCAAAGGATTTGGCAAGGGAAAGTCGGATTCCTCCTGCAGTTTTGTTTCTCCAGTGTCAGATATGTATTGCTGAAGGGCTTACCCTGGTAATCAGGCATCTCTCTCTCTCTCTCTCTCTCTCTCTCTCTCTCTCTCTGTCAGTATAATTTCCCGACTTGCTGCTGTGTATACTTTGGATATATAGGGGATTTTGAAGCCCCAGCCTGCGGACTTTCTAAATAAAGATTTCCCAGCTTTTATTGATGTTGCCATTTCTATATGGTGGATGTTATAGCAGACACTGTGAATCTATGACATTTAAGTCCATTTGTTTTGCTTCAGTGGTGATCTCTTTTTTTTTTTCTGTTGAATCTTTTCAGCTGCTTGCTGCCCTGAGGAATGAGCTGAGGATCTTCCAGGGTCCGAGCGCATTTAATTCTGAGCATGAGGTATGCATACATATAGCTTAGATGCATTTATTTTCTGATGGATAATACTTCCTCGTGTTATATAGATAGGCACATTTTCTATTTCACAAGGATTAAGAAAATGCAATTAATTATATAATTTATTTGTACTCTTACTAATTTATCTTTATATTTATTAAATGTATATGCAAAAAGTATAAGGTAATATTTAATATTTGTTGATAACAATAAATATTAAATAAAAGGGTAAATTAGAAAATTAGTAATTAATTATACTATAAAGTAAGAAAGTGGGCTCTAATTTGGGACAAATAAAAAAGAAAAGTGTGCTTATCTATTTGGGAAGGAGAGAGTAGTAAGGTCTGATTTCAATGGATAGCGTAGAATTAGATATTTCTCCATCTCCATTATGACTTTGAAAGTAATTAATATGTATATTTGCGTAAGCAGAACAATTAATTCATCTTTTGACAAAATCAAATTATGTACTTCGCTAAAGCTATTTTGTGGAACCAAATTATTTGCATGAAAGTTTATACTTTCAGCGAAGCTGCCATGCTATGTCACGGTTATATATAATTTCTTCTCAGACCATGTATTTTTCTCTCCAGAGATTTATGCAGCATTTTGAGCTTCTACAGAAAGCTTGCATTCCCGACCATATTTCATACCCATTGTTCAAGGAATGTACATCGTACGCTAGTTTATCGGTAAGTAGCTGCGACTTTAAGGTTCAGGTGTTTAATAATGTAGTTGATTCCTCGTACCAAACCCAATAATCAATCTGCTCTGTCCAGACCATAGTTATGTATAATTATTTCAAGGATGCTCAAAAGATTGCCAGGGAGATTAAAAGTAGCTTTTCCAATGACCCCGAGAGAATAGCCGAACTCCGACGGCTGGAGCAGGTCGCAGAGCACAATAGCGTTGCCCTAAATGTCATTAACCAGTTAGGAGCCCTAGACCCATCGCTCAAGATTTCTTTTGAGTTCATCCACCATCCTTGTTTTGCAACTGCTGTTGTTAAGAGGCGCTGAAGGGATTTTTGTGGAAGACCCCCAATTTTGAAACCACCATACTGCAACACCTCACAGGTTGAGATTTGAGTTAGGAAGTATAGCAACTGTAACATTTGTATTTTTTTTTTTTCAATCAATTATCTCAATTATTTTTATGTGAATGCCATATCTGCAATGATGAATAAAATAAAATAAAATAATTTCTGTTGGTTGTAATTTATTCAACTTCTGTTTGACTCTTTTCTTGCTCAACCGAACCAAAAAAAATAAAAAAATAAAAAATAAAAAACCGAACTCTTATTTTAGGAATTGAATTGAATTGAATTTTAAGGAGAATCAAATTGAATTATATTCCATTGGTTCAGTTCAATTTAATTGTTTTTCCGGTTTATATCATATATAAAAATGGAAATAAATGGAATTTCGTTTTTAGATAAAAATAATCTTGATAAAATTTTTAATTGCAAATATAATTTAAAGGGTAATTGAAAAATAAATTTATATTTTTATGTTTAATAAAAATTTTAAAATAGTAGAATATTTCACTGTAGGTATTTATGTTAAAATGATATTTTTAAAAATAGGGATAAGGGTTTTTTTAGAAATATAGTGAATGGTTTTTATTTTTAAAGTGATTTTAACGATGAAAAGTAATTTTATTTTGGATGGAAAATTTAGTTGACAGACAGAATTAATAATATCTAATCACTCGTCGACACATCAGTATTTACGTGTCGCTCTTTTTTCTAATAAGGTTAAAAAAAAAAAATTAAAAGCTAATTTGGACAAACTCTTTCTGTGCAAATCAATGGCAGTTATTGATACTGCCTCGACGTTTTACACTCGCGAGGGTTCTTGGCTTGATCTTAACGATTTCTTTCTTTATTGCCCCAATGCTGGATTTGGTAGTAAGTAAATTTTGAATCTTTTCTTTTCCCTAATTTCGGTTCTCTTTACAATTTCTGTTTTACTAGTTTTATTTCTCTCAATTTGCTAATTAGTTTGACATTTGAATTATTGTGGTATGTGTAAAAATATGTTTTTTAGATTGTTATTCATTTAATTTTGTATGCTGGTTGAACTTGAACCCCCTGTATTTTGTTATTGTTTTGACTAAATTCTGAAAACCCATATCAATTCAACAACTATTAATTTGTAAATGTGGATGGACTGGGTTTCTGCAATTTTATGCTCTTCAAAAAGCCAAAACCATCAAAGATGGAGGATGAAGCAAGATCAACTGCAGCAATTACTCAAAAGGGAAGTGGAAGCTGGAAGTCTTGGATTAACAAGTTTCTCAATCTTAAGATATCTTCTCATTAATTAACTTTCAAGCAATGAAAGAAGCCCTCTCATTATGAATTTCCAAGTAATGGAATTTGTTCTCAGATACCTGATTTTCAGTTTCATTTAATTTCTCATTTTGAATTTGATCGTCTTGTTTATTTTCATTCTGTTCTCGTTATATTCTGTTTTTAGCTGGAAACCTGAATTTTATAATGTTCAGGGAATAATGTTGTAAACTTGGGGATTTTATTTTTGATTTGGAATAAATGAGAGAGAGTGTACAAATCAGCTTTTTTTTTTTTTTTTTTAATCTGATTAGAAAATAAAGTGACACGTAAATGCTAACTTATTGATGCGAGATTGGTTGCTTTTGTTCAAAACGAAAACATTTTTCATCCATTAAAAAAAATTCAAAGGCATTTTCACTTCCTTTCTTACGAGAGCAAAAAGATTCCATATCCCTTAAAAATATATGGAACTTATTAGTCAAAGTATGCTTTACTAAATTAGCATATATATAAAATTAAAATTCGTAAGCTCAACTTTTAACATTTTATAATTATAAGCAATTATATTTTCTTTAATTAGAAATTTGATAAAAAAAAAATTATGAAAATCAACGCGAAAGGATGAGGACATAAAGAAAATGTCATTCTGAATATTATTTTAGATATTATGCGTTCTTTGCAGACAAATAAAATCTAAAGTTTCATAAGAGACAAAATATATGTTAATTTTATGCAAAGTTTTAATGGATATGATATGGGAAAATTCATTATCAAGATTTTATATGAACATTATTTTATCATCGTTACCTACATATAAATTAAAAAATGTTTTGTATTTAGAATTTTTTATATACCTCTTCTTCTTATTTTATTTGGTATTATATAATGTTGTGAGATATTTATCATATATTATCATTATTGCCTCAATATATATTTAGAAAAGTTTATATCTTGATTTTTTTTGAGAAACCCCTTATTTTCATTTAATACAAAAATCAAATTGGACAATTACAAAGATATTATGCTGTAATTTTTTTTTATAACATTTAAATTTTTTCATACTTATGTCTAGTAGTATGTGAACTTTTTAATTTATTACATATAGAATTCAATTTTCTAATTTATATTGAAAATTATTTTTTTATTCTTCCTTATATTACCTAATTTTGTAATTGATGAATATTTAGGAGCATAGAATAAAAAATATGAAGAGCAAGCGAATTTATAAATTAATCTAATTATTTAATTTTTACACATTTAATAAAAAATAATAAATCGCGTGCGTTATGCATGCATATGATGCTATATATATATATATATATATATATATATATATATAACTACATGATTTTTAAAAAGTTTTACCTATATTATTTCTTTCAATTTTAAATTTTTAAAATCGAATTGAATAAAACGAATTTTATATTTAAAATTAAACTAATAAAATTAAAAGCCAAATAAATCTAATCAAATAAATGGAATGATACAAAGTTTCTATTCGATTTTGTATAATTCTACGGGAGACAGTGCAAGTTGAATACATAGGTCACATTACAAAATAGGTCAGCTTTTTTTTTATTTTAATATATAATTGGAATGTCTCCATCATTTACCTTATCTATATATTGTTTCTGTATGCTTGTCATGTCTATGTTGCTGGGACAAAAATTTGACTAGTCAAAATGTAAAAATGTTTACCAAAATAGGGTGAAATGAAAAGTAATTATGGGAGGAAGGTTTTTTGGTCAATGCTCCAGGATTGATATGAAGCTTTGTGATAGGTAGATAGGCCCTGCATGCATGTGGTGCTGCAGCTGACAGCTGCGACACATGAGTCAAATGTCGTAGCTCTGAGCTGCGGCATTTGTCATCAGGGAGCAGCCTTCCAGCCTGCTCCCCTGAAATGGTTCAGTCATGTGTGAAAAGTGTCACACGTGACTAACATGCCGTTGAAAATTGAATAAATGAGGGATGAATCTCCTTCTTCCCTTCCTTATTCACTCTTCAACTTCTTGTTCTTTCTCAACAAAATTTTATTTTGAAATTTTTTTTTGTAAACACCTTCCCTAAATTATATATTTTTTTAAATTTATTAATCATACTCTTATTTACCAAAAATCAAGTGTAAGTAATATTTATAATGTTATTTTACAATTATTTATATGATAATTTCTTTAATCAAATATTTAACTGTATTATATTTTAATTTGTAGTTATTTTTTGTTTAACATTTTGGTGACGTAAACGATAAAAGGCAAGTTATTATTTTCTGTTTTATTTGATAATGCAAAATTTAATAGTGTAAAATACGAAAATAACAAATTTATGTAATAAAAATTATGCCACGTGAATAAGAATTAGTAATTTACATGTATTATGTAAGTGTAAACTAATATTTTTGGATAATATATTTGGGACAATTTATTTCTTGTTTATGTTTATGAAATTTATAAATTTAATTTTATATTTATTTGAGTAAGTTTTTAGAAGGGAAAAAAATAAATTTCATTTTTTACAATTATTTTAATAGAAAAGTTTATCAAAATAATTGTATGATAAAATATTTAATTATATTATTGTGTGTTATGTAGGAATATTTTTAATTAATTTGACGATGTGGAAAAAAAGATAATTTTCTATATTACTATGTGTAATGCAATATTTAATTATGTAAAATAATATAATAATAAATTTATGAACGAAGAATTGTGAAATTCGTGAATGATTTTTATCTCATTCTAGAAATGTAGATTATTTTTTTATTTTAAATATGAATTTAAATGTTATTGTCATGAGTTTGTTAATGGAAATTATTAAATAAAAATAATAATAAAAATTAATATACGAGTTTTTTTTTTTACATATTTAGCAATTAATATTAATATTATTTTTTTTACATATTATACTTTGAATATATAATATTCGAAATATTAAAATTGGAAATAAAGATTGTCTGAATGAAGATAGTATAAATATATTTAAAATATTTAAAAATGTATTTATTTTATATAGAGTGAATTTGAATATTTTTATGTATTACTTATTTGATATGATTTATAATTTTTTTATTATGCAAAAAAAAAAAATTGTAAAATACATTAATAGTTAATTATTTGAAATAATTTTTTTTTATGCATGAGTAAAAGTTACTTTTATATTTATACTCAGGTTAATAAAAACGAATTAATTCGAAAATCGGCAATATATAAATTCGGGTCCAATAGTTGATGATTTGTTAAAGTTGCCTGGAAAATATCGTGCAGATGCTGTTTGGAGTAATAATGTATGTATATTTATATGGTTTATTTAAAAAATATTATTAGTTTTATAAATGGACACAACGATAAAAGAATATGTGACTGAAAGTTTTTAATTTTTAGGTTGATCATGAAGTATTGTTTGCACGCTAAGCAAGTGTAGACAACTACTATAGGAACACTGATCTAAGAATAGTGCCATACCTTAGATTGACAGGATTTTACTGTGTTTCGCAAATTGATATGATGAATGTCGATTGCAATTTGATAACTGCACTTGTGGAGAGGTGAAGACCGGAGATACACACTTTCCACATTGCTGTAGGTGAAGCCACAATAACATTACAGGATGTGGAGATCCCGACCGGTCTACCAACTGAAGGACAGGCTGTGACGGAACATTTACGGTATGATTGGGCGGAGTTGTGTAGTCTACTTTTGGGATAAGTTCCCCCAGAAGACGTTCTGAAAGGCCACCAGGTTAAAATGACATGGTTAAGTAGAAATTTCAGTTCGTTACAGGGCGGTGCAAATGAATGCACTGTATAATGCTTTACCTGTGCTTAGATATTGCATTTTATTGGTGGATTGTTATGTCCGTCGCAGTCCAACAATTACATCCACTTAATGTGGCTCCCGCTATTAGAGCATTTAGATCAAGCAGGGAATTATAGTTGGGCATCTGCATGCTTGGCATGGCTGTACAGGGAGTTATGTCGTTCCACTCAGTCAAGTGCAAATGGACCGGGAGGTTATCATTAGCTAATTCAGATATGGGCATGGGAAAGACCAGTTGCACCTGTTTTTTTGCACAATGTTCTTGTAAATCAGACCATGTCATACGGCTATAGGTAAAATTTATTAAATTATATTTAATGTTTATAAATAATTATTTAATTAAAATTACGATATGCTAATGATTCATTAATTATTTTATCAGGTAGCGATCCCCCATTGATTTAAGAAATAATCATAACAAAAATGTTAATAATTATCGTATGGATTTAGACATGCAGCGTTATGATCAGGTTTGTTTTTTTTAAGCTAATAAAATTGTTTCAATATTAGGCAATGGAAATAAAACTCTAACATTGTCATTATAATTTGTGACATTTTTTTTTCAAATGGACCGGGAGCCCTACAATAATGTTATAAACTTATTGCTTGATTATTGTAGAGATGGTGTTAATAGTTGGCGATCGGTTGTGCCATTAGTATGTTTTCATATTATTGAGCGGCACCAACTTGATTGATGCCTACGACAATTCGGGATGAAACAACTGATTCCATATCCACCTCAAAATAATGATATTGTGCATTCAATTGACTTGTGAGGGCACAGTGATGTAAATTGGGAAGATAAACTTTCAAGTTTTATTTTTGAGTGGCGAAATAGATGGAATCATGTTGTGGCAACTCAGTTGTTGAATGCTTCCCTACATCCAAGGTCCCAATACATATAGTGGTATATTCAACGGACCTGACGCTGGAAAACCCAAATTGGTGCTTCAATAGGAGTAGCGGTATGAGATGTTTCTATAATATAATTTGAGTAATTGGAATTGTTGTTTTCTAAACAATTATTTATTATAATGTAGGTCGATAGTGTTGAACGAATTTACCATGCTGACAATGCTTCGTCATCAAATGGGGCTGGTAATATTCGTTTGGCATCAGAAAGCATTATGGGTGCGCTTGGCGCAATAGGAAGGACTTTGATTGATTATACCCGTCAGCCAGTACCTGATTCGGTGGAGATTCAACCTCTATCAACTCCATATGAAGATTTTCGTTCGACTAGACATAGAAGGAGAGGCATGGGGGAAAGACGTACAATAGTTGCATCAATTCTCATTCATCCCGGAGTGCATCAGATCCCTCCACCCTTGTCATGGCCATATATTCCTGACGATAGTTCAAGTTCATTCAATATTCCATGTGTTAGTCAGCAACAATTTGATCAGCAACGATTTTATGAAACTCAAGCTAGTCCATCAAATTTTTATGACTTTGAAGCTGGCCCTTCTAGATTGAACATTGATTTGAACGTGAGTTTATCGGAAGGAGATCGTCCACCACACAACATATACAGAAAAATCAGTCACATTGGACAACATGATGATTTTATTTAATGATGTTTTGAACAATTCTAATGTATGTAATACAATGGGTTTAGCGGATCGTCCACTGTACAGTGGAGAATATAATGATATTATGCATATATCCCAAGATCCAAGCCCAAGTGAGATAGTTCCTCAATTCCAAAGGCAAAGTAGTTCATCTCGCAGTAGCCGGAGGACGAATAGGAGATTTTAAATATATTGTATTGGTGGAACTATTGTATTATGGCCAAACAAGGTTCAATGTAATATTTTTTTTACTACATTAAATTTAGCAAAGAAAATTATATTACATCATATGTTTACATAATATTTTGTGAAATGATAAAGTTACATAATGATATTACGTATTGTTCACCAATTGTTAACTTCTAAAGATTTGATTGGGTGGTCCAGCAGCACTAGTGCATGTTTTTTTGTTGTGACTGATATTTCTGCACTTATTGCAATAACAACATTACTCCTTTCCCATCTATCCATCTCATTTCATATGCATGATGTTTTGTTAACTTCTAAAGAATTGAGTGGATGGTCCAGCAACACTAGTGCATGTTTTTTTGTTGTGACCGATATTTCTACACTTGTTGCAATAACAACATTACTCCTTTCCCGTCTATCCATCTCATTTCGTATGCGTGATGTTTTAGGCCTGCCTTTCTTCCTCTTAAGTTCTATATCGGGTACTAATTTAGGACCATAATACATAGGCCAACATGCTTTGTGTGCTAGTGGTCGGAATTCACCATAGCATTTAAGTGCCTCGGTAATGGTATAGCACTCATCCACAAATGTGAACATGTCAATGTGTCTGTGCATGCATGCAGCAATGGCGTGTGAACAAGGCATTTTGGTCCCTTGAAACTTGCCACACTCGCATTCTCGCCTATCGAGACTCACAACATAAGTATCCACTTTTGTGTCATCTTCAGGTGCAATGCATGCTATGACTCTGAATAATTGGTATCGACTGTCATATTCAATTACCATGTGTTCGCGAGCACTTATTGCGTGCTTGTTCATTACCTCAACGTATTTAGGGGTGAACCTAAATCCTTTAACCATTTTACTCATGTACATGCCCCTTTTTTATCGTAAAATTTGACCAACCGACCAAAAATATGTTCAACTATCGCTGTGATAGGCATCATGTGAACACCTTTCAGAGCACTATTGGCACTCTCTACAATATTTGTCGTCGCATGCCCATACCGATATCCACCATCCTCATATAATGTCCAATGCTCCAAAGGCACCCTCATCGCCCAGTTATACGAGTCCTGATCAAGCGCTTTTGTCTTATCCATATGCTTAGTGAACTTATGCTTCTGAAATTATGCAGCGTAAGGACTTTATTTTATAACTAATGAATATCATAAAAACACAATTTTATAAATAAAATGTATAAAAAACTAATAGTATGTATTACATTGCTTACTAGCCTTATAAAGTAGATCTTTTATTGTTGGTTTGTGATGATGGGTGTTGTAGTTGCTGACGAAGTGGCGAAACATATCTTGTGAAATGACTGCAGTTCCTTCTACCCACTTCTTTCATCTCGAAACACAACCATTATACCAGCATATCTGTTTGATATAACTATAATACCGAGATGTTGGGTCACATGCTTTCTAATTAAACTCATGAACTATGCCTAATTGGATTTATTCTTCGACTCAACAACAGCAAATGCAACCAGGAACAACATGTTGTTACCATTGATTGAGCTGGCTATGAGAAGTGGTTGCTGGAATTTTCCAATTAGGAATATTCCATCTATCAACAAAATGGGCTTACAGTGAATAAGTCCATCAATAACCGGTTTAAAACTCCAAAAAACCCTTTGAAATTGCTTTGCATTTTGAAGGTTCGTTTCTTGCAGCTTCAACTCATACACAGTTCCAGGATTGTAAGTTTGCAAAGTAAACAAAAAACCTGGTAGCCTCTTATAAAACTCTAAGTAATTTCCAAAAACAGACTCCAAAGCTCTCATCTTAGCATACCATGCCTTTTTGTACGAAATTTCAAATTTAAATTGCTACTTAATGGATGAAATAATATCAATAGGCATGGATGGATTTTTACTAACCATTCCCATAATGCAATTGCGAATGATTTCGGAGCCCAGTTGTCTGTGATCCTTAGATAGATTAGAAGAAAAACATATATGTGGTCCCTCATACCTTATAATTGTCCAAAATGGACTGATCCCTTTCATTACTGCTCTTAACCTCCAGTTGCTGCCATCTTCAACCTTCGTACACCTCAAAATCCAAGATTTTGCTTTGGATTCAACAACTCTAAAGTCAATATTTCTAATGATTGAAAACTTTTTTACACTAGATTTAACTTCTTCCTTACTGTTGAAAACCATATCGATGGATATCTCAGATATGCCATCCCATGTGTTAAAGTGTACTCCTTGTGACAAATCAATTTATTCTACATCAAAGTCGATTTTTGTATAATGTTCGGAAGGGAAGTTGAAGTTTACCTAGCCTGTGTCCTCACATGGCCTGTGTCCTCACATGGATGCAGTAATGCTAATGGGCTCGCATATTGCATACCATAAGTGTGTCACTGTCAGCATTTTCAGATTCATCACTTTCCTCACTCATATTTACAGTGGCACACTTAACATTGTCATCTTCTGAGACATAATCATTGTCTAATGAAAAATCATCCTCTATGCCTCCTATATCAAATGATGGTTCATTGCTGTAATCTGCACTAGTTGGATTAAAAAGAAGCACATCATCTACATTATTAATTGGACAGTTGACAGGTAAGGAATCAGCTAATAAATCACCGTCCCTTCGACTAACGGACTTAGTTGGCTCAACTAGCATCTGAGAAACATATCTGCCTTAACTCACATCAAGCAGAATAGATACAGATCTTCGTTATCTGACATCTAGAATTTGCAAAACAGATTGACGTTCACGATTTTGTTCTATATTCTGACTTTTCGTTGCACTAGATCCCTCAACAAAATTGAAGTCATTTGAATGACTGCCTGATCTTATGCCAAATATAGATTTACTGATAAAATTACCAACCATTCGACTAAATGGCCATCTAGGTTGACTCACAAAAATAGTAGGTCTCTGGCTAACGGATCAACGTAGATGACCGTGTCCGGATCCGTCACTTGTCTCTATTCTGATCATGTCTCCAGTTGTGCAATTGATAGACTGCCTAGGCGTACTAGGACTAGCATCCCCTTGATTGCTAACTGATCGCCGTTGTGGATTTTGAGTGACATTATCTTCTCCACAAATATTAGTTTGAGATACTATTTCAGTATTATATCTACTTACAGATTGCATTGGCTGACTCGGACCGACATCATTTACATATATATATTGACTCGGACCCATATCATACATCGGTTTATTAGCTACTACATCAACCTTAGTAAGCACAATAATTAACTCCACCACCGTATAATCATTATTTTCTCTTAAATTTTCATATATCATCTCAACGTCGTCATCATCCACCAAATCCACTGACGTCCAACATATTGAAGCTCGGTTGTACATTGGACTCTTGTATATAATTCTAGAAACCACATCGTTCAAACCCAAACCTAATTTAACGTGGATTTTATGAACCAATTCAGCAGGAGTTGGGTTATTTCTAAGTCGTAGTCTCCTTGTTATGGCATTTGGACCAGATATATCATAGTGAAAACCTTCCGATTCATAACTTATTTGCCCATCAGTATGCAAATAAAAGTCGGTATATGCTGCCATTTTCAAATTGCCTGTAAGTTAAAATATGAGATTAATATTTTTAAATTATATGTTCACAATTAGATGCATTGCCCATTAATTAAAGCAACTAAATATTAATCAGTTAATAATAATTTAACTCATTACATATTATCAAACAATAATAATAATAATAATAATAATAATAATAATAATAATAATAATAATAATAATAATAATAATAATAATATAGGAACACACTAATATTATTACATAATATTTTTACACATATTTAAATTAAATAATATACATCACAAAATATCATTACACTTGTCTAATGAATATAGTGTTCAGGCCATTTATTATAATTGTACCACTTATAATAAATTTTT
Source organism: Excoecaria cochinchinensis (assembly GCA_947683425.1). Taxonomy (NCBI): domain Eukaryota; kingdom Viridiplantae; phylum Streptophyta; class Magnoliopsida; order Malpighiales; family Euphorbiaceae; genus Excoecaria; species Excoecaria cochinchinensis. The sequence goes on from CANTUQ010000110.1 coordinate 1,056,637, forward strand.
TGTTCTATGAGCATTGTATCTCTAATTTTTAAATAATTTTTTTCACTAACTTTTATTACATCTTTCACAAAAATCATAACTAATTGCTCATATTTCGTCACATTCTCACTATTCCAAATTTTAATTACAGACTTTAAATAACATATTGGTATTGTCATGCAAAGAGCTTCCAACATCTCCGCTTCCTTTATTGGATATCATCTCATTATAATTTCTTGTAATTTTTTATTAACTGTAATAATATGATTGAATATTGCTATATCATTCCCAATTTGACAGCTATATAAATCATTCCATTTTTGGGCAACCATTTGCCTTACAATGTCACTTATCATGGCTCTTGGAGTTAAGTATGTGAGTACCATATACCACAATGATAATAATTAACATTTTTACACTACATAAAAATCAATTAATAAAATTATTGAAAATTAAATTGGATGCTAATATTCATACATTATAATAATAAAACGTATTTATTCTTATTTTCTATTATGTCTAAATTTATATAATAATAAATAAATATAACAAAAATTCATAACATACCTTAAATTTAACACCAAAAACTTTTGTAGATTTTTTGGTTTGCTTCGAAAACTTATATTGCATTGCTCTTGGTAAAGAAAGTCTGAGAACAACACGTATGAATTTATATTGTGCAACAAATTTGTTTTTTTTTTTTGGGGGGGGGGGGGGGCGGGGGAAGGGGTGGTTAAATTTGCTGAAGTTGTAGTACCTTGCTGTGGCATCAAACATTGATGCTGCAGTCAATAGCTATAGCATCAGTAAAAATTATCCCACTCAGCGAGTGGGCCCATCGATCAAAAGTCGCAACTGACAGTTGCGGCTTCTAAAAAACCCTAAACCTGAAAATACTTTTCATTCCACCCTATTTTTGTATATACTTTTACATTTTACCCTAATCAAATCTTTGTCCCTATGTTGCATAGGTATCTGTATGGATATGTTTATGCATACCAGTATGGAATACAATATTTTAAAAAAATATGGAATATCCATAAATGGTTTAAAATTATTAATAAAAAATTATATAAAATTAATAATTATATTATAAAATTACAAAAAAATTTATATATATATATATATATATAAAGAAAACCAGTTGAAATTGATAGTTATCAATATCAATTTGCTAAGAAAGAGTTATATTCAAACATCAGATCATATTGAAGTAATACATAACAATAAATATTTTAATTTATTCACAATTTATTGCCAGTATTTATATATTTAATTCACATTCAATATGTGCATTGATATATATTGGTAATATTCTTAAATTGTTAGTTCTAATATAACTAAAAGTATAATTTTACCTTCTCAATATTTTCATTGCAAACTATCTATAGTTTTGTATAATCTAAAATGTATGTCATCTATTATAATGTAAATTAAAATATGCAAAAATATAAATTATGATTCAAGTTGCATGGGTTAATTTCATCCATGATCGTTGAATTTTGGCGATTATTACGATATAGTCACTATTTTACAATTTATAATGAAATAATAATCTCATAATTATTTTGTAATAAAAAAATCATAAATGCCAAAAAATAGATATTATGGCAATTGGCGCGTGTATTTCACTTTCACCCATTTATCCACATCATTTCAATTGTCACGTCAGGCACTGAATGAAACTCATGTGGCATTAAGTTAATTTTATTCGTGGTCACTCAACTTTCGTACACGTAACATTTTGGTCACAATATTTCGATTGGTAACAATAAAATAAGCTAAATACTATTTTATAATAGTAAAATAAAAAATGCTAGATACTTGCATTTTCAGTCACTGGCGCGCGTAGAAATTGTTGACCTAGTAAATGATTGATCAACCACAAATTAGCGAAAGCGTAGGGCAGAATAAAATTGAGTCTAATTTGTCGAATATAAGAGAAGAAAATAGTGCTTGACTTTGCTACGTCGACAATTTTTATGCTCACCGATGACCGAAAATACAATTATTTGGTATTTTTTATTTTACTGTTACAAAATAATACTTGAATTATTTTATTGTTATTAGTCAAAATACAATGAGTAGAGCGTTACTTGTAGGGGTGTGCAAAACTGAACCGAAACTGAAAATCGAATCGAACTGAATGTATTTTGGTTTGTTTGGTTCGGTTTTTTCGATTTTGGATTTTTTCGGTTCTAAACCGAAATTAAGTTTCAGTTAGTTCGGTTCGGTTCGGTTCGGTTCTTAAAATTAGAAAACTAAAGGACCCGAACCGACCAAATTAAGCAAAACACATCATTTTGCTCTTATAATATATATATATATATATATATTCTTTTTTGTTCTTCCTTTCCTTACTTGAACCCTAGCGCAACTTCTTCTTGTTCCGCACTTATTCACTTCTTCCTCTTCGATTCTTCCTATAGCCATGGTCAGTATCTGTTCTACTCTTCTTTTTGCTCTTCTCTTTTCGTCTGATTTGTTTTCATTTTTGTTATTTTGGCATGATTGTGCTTGATTTGATTTTCTTTGCGGGTTCTTTGCTACTTTTTGAAATCACCTTATTCGATTTTGCGGATGAATTTATGATCGATGAATGCAGTGGTGTTTGGAATGATTATGCTTCGTAAATGTTGTTTTTCCCCTCTTTTCCCTTAAATTCCTATTTCCCCTTCTTTTCTATTTAACTGCTTCAACTGTGGTTTTTCATTAACTAGTTCAGTAATTCATTTTTTTTTCTTTTTGGAATGATTGTGCCATTTGATATCTTCAACCTCATTTTCAATTGATTTTGCATAATCTGTTAGCCCCCAATTAGAGAAGCTATTGCTGTCAAAAAAGCTGCTATTGTTTTGCAGTCCAATATTGCTATTTTGTATTCCGGAATGATTGTGATGGTATTGTTGACATTCTATTGTTGTGGTATAATATTAATTGGGAAATTCATAATGATGGGAACATGCTTTTTGAGACCAATTATTAATTGAATGTTTTTGGTTGAAATTAAACTATTGTTTTGCAGTTCAATACTGCTATTGTTAGCAACTTGACGGATGATTGAAATTAAACTTTTGTTTTGCAGTTCAATACTGCTCTAATCAAACATCATTTACTAAATCTTTGATGAATGTCATCACTTTTAGAAATTTAGAACATGAAAATGTTTCATTGATTTGGATTGATAGGTTTGGTAAATGAAATCGAATCAACTTCTAATTTGGTTCAATCAAATTCTAAAGCCTAGAAGACACAAATAGGAGATAGCATACTAAAATATTTTCCAATTAATTTATAGTTATTTGCAAAAAAAAAAATACAATAAATTTTTAATTTAAATATCCAAATAGATAAATAAATATACCAACATGGTTATACTATAATTGTATATTTATATTTTAATTTTAAATAGAATTGATCAATTTTCTATGCTTCGCCTATATATATATATAGGCTTATTATAAAAAATTTTCTTAAATTTATAAAAAGTTTCAAAATTCATATTGATTATACTTTGGTTATGTTTAGTTCATTACTTAAAGTTATATTAATCATTATAAATAATCATATTTTGATTACAATATATTCATTTTGGATGGTAAAATAAAGCATTTTATAAAAAATAATTATTTATTTTTTTATTTGCAAATTTTCAAAAAATGCATGTGGAGTCCACTGTTGATACAGTAAAATATTTTTACATTTTTGAATTGTTTTGTATTGTATTTTCAGAGTTTAGTTGAATTTATTTAATCATTGTTTGTTTGTATGTAATGCAGGTGTAAGAGGGCTTGATTGGATTTGTTGCAGTTTTATGTATCAGAATTTGTGTTATATTTATTTACATGTATATTTTTTTTAATTGAAGGACATTGAATGTATTATGTAATTATTTTTAATGTATTTTTTGGAGTGTAATTTTGCTTAGTATTTATTAGGAATATAATATGAAAATTTATGTATGTTTTTTTTTCCTTTTAGTTATTTTAAATGGTTTTATTTTGTTGATATAAGTTAATTTTTTTAAAAAAAAAGACCATATTTGTGGAGAATCGAATGGACCGAACCGAACTGACCGAAATTATTTCGGTCTTTTCGGTTTCGGTCCTTAAAAGTTCGGTTCTGTAAATCTCAAAATTTTGATTTTCAGTCTGTTCAGTTCGGTCCAAAATCGAACCGAACTGACCATTTGCACATCCCTAGTTACTTGTATGAAAATTGAGTGATGAAATTATCCTTTTTAACTTAATGCCACTTGGTCTCTATTTAGTGACTAATGTGACAATTGAGATGACGTGAATAGATGGATAAATGTAAAATATATTTGCCGATTGCCGGAATACCCATTTTTTGGCATTTACGATTTTTTTGTTATAAAATAATGGTAAAATTATTTTTTCGTTACAAATCGTAAAATAGTGATTATATCGTTATAATCGCTAAAATTGAGTAACTTTTGATGAAATTAATTCCAAGTTGCATCCATTAATACGTATTGGATGCTAATACCCAAAATTAAAAAAATATATATATACCAAATAAATATTTATGAGTATCAAGTAAGTATCGATACAAATACCTATCCGGTACGAATATGCCACTCAAATAGAAATACCGTGATTCATAAGATACCATTGGGAGCCATAAACTTCACTTGATAATACACTAGGCTATTCTACTTGCTTGTCTTGAAGTTTTGTCTTGATATAGGTTTCATACGATAATAAAGTGAAGGGTAAATAAAATGCCATATACATATTTGGTGGTAACATAATCGGGTAATATGCTACCTACCTCTTGTAGCGCAGATACTTTGGCGAAAGCGATTACAAGGATCCCTTCTGGCATCACTGGTCTGGCTGATATCCATGAGCGGGATAACGGCAACTAAACCACAATCTAAAAGCCACTTGAATTGAAAACCAGGTGAGTGGAAATTCTAGCAGAGTTTCATTATAAGAACTTTTTCTTTTCTTTTCTTATCTTTACCTTAGCCATATTTATAGAGAGCCTTATGCTCTTAATTAGGAGGGCTATTAATTAAGGTAATTAATAAGAAATGACAGTTACAAAATTAATGAAAATTAAATGGGCAATTACAACTATTAATTAAGGAATTAATATGTAACCTCCCTAATTTAATACATTTAATTTAAGGGACAAACCATTAATTAAGGGACCTAATATAGAACATTTTCCATACCTATGTAATTCCCATATAGATATGGATTCGGGTCCATATCGGGAGTCATGGGCGTATCTAGACTCCATCATCTCCCACTCGTATATGATGGAACGATTTTCAGTCGAGTTCTCCAGTTATACAGGCAGATAGACCGTGTGACCAGCATACATCGAGAGCACTTGTGCTATACTCCTTATAAGGACATATAGCATCTCAAAAGGATGAGATCCTCTTATACACGTATGCCAAACCCTAGATTGCCTTCTCATATTCACTGTTTTAACTCGTGATCTCATAAAATAATTTTCGTGTTCACTATTATTTCTCTACGCATAGAAACTACAATAGGCATGGCGGTGAACAACGAAACAATTAAATGTGATCAAAAGGCTATTTTCCCCTCTTACTATATGCCATCTATCAAGATTCAGCTCATTTTTCTAGCCAGGTCCGCCAGGCCTAAATTATCCCATGGCTTCTTGGAGACTAACTAAGCTAGCCACACTGAACTGTACTTCAGGAATAAGTTAAGAGTTCTAAGGGTCGAAAAATAATAGGGTCTCACAATAGAAAAAGTTGAGATCAATAATATTGACTTCCCATCCCTTGGTTACATAAGCACACATGGTATAAAATATATGTTATGGTTTTCACTTCTTCCCTTAAAGGAGCTCATGTCTTAATTTAAAATGTATATACATAACACCATACAGAAGCGTAAGGTTGCGATGCATTGAAGCATCCAACTTTAGTCCACTTACTTAAAGACTACTTCTAGCCTTTTTAGACATAACATGGTAGTTACTTTTAACTCACCATGGGATTAAATTCAATCCTTATTTGGATCTCAATCCAAAGCATACAACTTTATGTATGTCTTTATCTCGCACCTTAACAAGACAAATCTTGTAATTTCTGCAAGACTGTACTTTTATTTTGAATAGGCTCTCGAGCAATCTCATATGTTCAAAATTCTCCTCATCTTAATCTTTGCCAACTTATCAACAAAACTAAGGTAAATACCCTTGTAAGTGGGCTATTTCTCTGTCTGACATGCTCAATCTCATACAAATAATAGTAAATATTGACACATAAACATTCACACTTATGTATTGCCAATAATGAATTTTGGTTATTATTCACAAATAATAACATTAAGGGATTATATATAAAAAAATATAACAGTACTAATTAAATTATATGCAAACCTCGAGATCTAATGTGTTTCTCAAAACACATCTCTTATTACAGGTTTACTCAACGGATCTGCATGTGTAGAAACATACTGTAAGTTCACTTCTCCTCATGAAATAATATCTCTCGTATATTGATACTTAATGTCAATATGCTTAGCTCTACTATAAGCTATCAACAACTGACTGTCACTGGTACCTTTGAGGCAGTTACTCTTAAATGGCTTACAAACCATTTTAACCAAACTGTCTTTTATACCGCAGTTAAGGAAGCGTCAAATTTAGCTTCCATTATTGATAGGGCTACACAAGTTTACTTCATGCTAAGCAAGAGTAAAAAACCTGAAGTGGATTTTCTCTCATCCTCATCTCCTGCCCAATTAACATCTTTATATTCTCTCAATTGCAGATCCTTGCCTTAAGAAAATAGAGAATAATCTGTTGTACCTTTAATGTATCTAAGTATCCTATTAACTGCTTTTCAATGTACTTTGCCTGGGTTAGATTGATATCTACTTACTATGCCCACTGTGTAGCATATATCATATCTTGTATGCAATATTACATACATAAGACTACCCATGGCACTAGCATATGGAACGTTCTTCATATGTTCCATCTCTTTTGGCATCTTAGGACATACCTCTTTGTTGAGAAACTGATTCTTAATAATAGGGGTATCAATGGGCTTGCAATTTTGCATATTAAATCATTCAATAACTTTATTGATATATTTCTCTTAAGAAAAGAACAACAACCTTCTCGAATGATCTCTTGAAATCTTAACTTTAAGAATGTAATATGCTTGACCCATATCTTTTATCTCAAAGTTGGTCAATAATCAATCTTTGATTATTGTAGACACCGGGTCTTGAGGCAGTCCAGATCAGAGTTACCCGATGAAGAGATCAATTTCGATTTTCGAGTAAGGGGATGAAATTCGGAGGTTTTCGTCTTTCGGTCTCGCAAGGATTAAAATCTTTCTTCTATAGCCTTGAGTTTTGAAAGAGTTGAATAAATTTTACAGAATTTGGGTAAAATTGGGAGTTTTGCTCCACAGACGGGCATTCCGTCTGTGTAGAGATGCCCGTCCCTACTTGGGGTGATACCCGTCCCTAGGGTTAGTAGGGACGGACCCGTGGCAATCTAGGGACGCCTGTCCCTAGGATCGTGCCCCGTCCCTAGTCAGTTTCCCGCATTTGCCCTTAATAGGGACGGCCGTCGGTATGTGAAGGGAAGCCCGTCGGTACGGTAACTGACCGGATCACTCGAGATTGGATAAAATTTAATCTCTTTCTTTTCAAAATGGGGATAGAATTTATCTAAAAGCTTGAATTTTAAAGTCCTTTTAAAAATTCAAACTTTAGATAGAAGTTTATCTTAACTATCTCATTAAACCCTATAAATAAAGGATCAAATTTCAGTTTTAGGGGTTAGAGAAAAATTGGAGGGAATTTGGAAAAAGAGTTAAATTTTAGAGAGATTTCATTTAGAAAAAAGCTATCAAATATTTTTGGGGAAAAAATTGCTTTTTAGAGAAAAGGTTTTTTCTGTGAGCAAATTACACAAAAAGTATATAAATCTCTATTCATCTGTAGAGTTTTATTTTGATAAAACTTATTCTAATTAGTTGATTTCTTCAAATTTTTCTTACGAATTAAGTCAAATTGAGGTGACGAAATTCAGTCGTTTCCATCAATATAACTAATTCGAACACACGATTGCTATCAAATTTTCAAGGAAAGAATAACATAAATTTTCTTTCTTTGATCTGATTCTTCTTTTGATCCTTGCAAGGCACACGGGGACAAAATCATTCGACATCTACCCTAAAAGGTAAAATCCGAGGGTAAACATTCTGGATTAACATTTGTACAATTTAATTTGATTTACATTGATTTCTATATACACTTCATATTCTTTTTTTTACAAAAGATTTAAGAGGTTCTTTAATTTGTTTTTCCCCTCACTAGGGATGGCCGCTCGCACGATCCAGGTAGCCGTCCCTAGGCAAAATTCTCATTTTTATCTCATAAACTCCTGTCTCTTAACTTATTTCTGTTAGAATTTACATCATTTTTTTTATTCACGTTTTTGCTAACATGTTTATCCTGGTGAGTTCTTTTCTGATCATTGAAAGTTGGAGTTGTGAGAGATGTTGGTTGCGCCATCCTGCGGATCTCGATCCGGGTTCATTTTTCTACCCTTACCTTTTATTTATGTTGTTATGAAAATGGTTTTAACATCATTAAGGTAAAGAGAACCAAAAGTTTTATAACAATTAAACCTGGAGATTTTCCCAAAAATGGCGGACCAATGTCCCATTTCAGCCAATAAAATTGACACTTCATAAAAATCGGTTTATAATAAATGCATGGTAGGACCAACGTCCTCATTCCAATGAATATCCCGTTTTATGTATGTATTGGACTTTTACAAATAGGAGTTGTATTCCGCTCCTGGTGTTATTGTAATATACTTTTGAATGCCTTATTTTGATTTTTACTTCCTTTTACCGCTTTGGACGTGAATGATTGCGCCGTTAATTAAAATGCAGCGTGTGGAAAGTTGGTGAAATAATAAATTCAAAACATAATTGTAAAATTAATCAAAGTACAAATAAATGAGAAGTCCCGAACTCACTCTGGTCTTTGGGGCTCAAAGAGGCAAGAGGTCTAGGACTTCCAAGACACCTCTTGAGTCTCACCAAAAGGCTTAAATACACAATCCTAGGCTCTAGGGGAGTAGAGGATAAGGCCTCCAAGATCCCTCTGGCTAGCTCAAGATGGATATATATGCGCCGTCTTAGGCTCGATAAGGCTAGACGACCCTTCCCAATGTTCTATTGGGTGGCAAATCCAAGAAACCTCATTGTTGCCCAAAATAGACGCACTTGTAAATACCTTACAAGTTTATGAACCTCTCCTGATCGTCCTGAAGCGGGCTTTCGGGAGGACGCGAGGTTTGGCGCGCGTCACAGTGGCGACTCCGCTGGGGACATACTCGAGACTTCGATTTGAAAGTACTTTGATTAAAATATACAATTAGATTTTAGCTTAGAAATTTCACCATCTTTCAAAATTTGCATTTGTATCGCATTAGAGCCTTAGATCTATGCTAGTTTAGTCCCTTTTTTAGCCCCGGTGCGTTCCCGAAGCACGACCCTATTTTCACTCAATTTAGGGAAGTGTTAAGGATAATCACCAGCCCAAGCCTCGTACCATTATGGTATATTAAATGGTGACCCGATCGGTCGTTACGCTCGTGATGAGCTAGACCCGTTGGCAGGGACCATGCTTGGGTAGCCCTAAAGTAACACCACCTTTTGACTAAAGCTCATGTAAATGGAAATAGTTACTTCCCCTAAGTGGTATGAACCTTAATACGATGCTTGCTGTATGGATCGTTATGTATTGGACAAACCCTGATAGTTAGACTGGTCACCTAATCAAAGGCTTTCATGCCCCAATAAGCCCAGGACGCCTTATTCGGATTGCTTAAATGCATAATGATCATAACCCATCCGCCTGTGCATTAGTTAGGAGAGGTTATGCTGCCGGATTTTCACCGTGCACCATACGCGTTCATCGGGTCCCCAGATTGACCCATGGGCCAATCCCACCTAGGGAAGAGACTATGACCTCGTGTGCGGGAGTAATAAGGTTAGAAGGACCTATGTGCTTGCATGTGGTTTGTGAGTGTTGCACAGCACGATCATGTATTATTTTTTACGCAATCATGCATCATCCTGACCCCTGTGTTTTTCAACCATCATAGATTCGCCTAGGTGGACAAGAGGGTCCCGGGGACGGCTACGCAGGAATCCATTTTTCGAGTTACCAGAAAGGATAGAGTATCCGGATAGTTCTTCTGAGACCAGTTATGCCACTTTAGATCAGTTTTCTGTACCCGAAAAAATGGCAAACTCACCAAGAGGGGCAGAGGCCACCCGGGCAATGATAGCAGAGGAAGTGGGCCGAAGGTTGGAAGAGTTTGAGAACCGGATGTTGACAATAATAGCCGCAATAGGTCAACAAGCAGCCCCGCAAAACTCACAGCCTTCTCCTGTGAGGAATAATGAAAGGGAAGAGATCAAAGAGGACCCACAAGATGAAACGCGTTCGCCACACATGAACCTAAGAGCTACTACTTCGGGGGCACATAGGGGAAGACCTGTCCCGAGGTTGGATGATGATTAGGAAGACGAGGAATATGAGGAACGTATGTCTGAGAAAGGGAAAGCCCCTCAAATTGAAGAGGCCATTTGGAGGAAGGTGGAGGAGAGATTTGAAGCTATGACAAGGATGTTGACGAAAGGCCAAGGAGTGAATCCTGAGGATAAAGAGTTAGAAGGAGAAGATCTAGTCCCAATGAACTTTAAGATGCCGGACGTACCAAAGTTTGACGGTACTTCTGATCCCCTAGCACACATAAAGCAGTACTCATTGGTGATGAAGGGCACCACTTTGAGGAGGAAGCAGAAAATTGAGTACTTTTGCTTGAGCTTGATGGGCCCGGCGGTGGATTGGTATCATGGGCTCGATCGCCAAACTAAAGAAGACTGGAATTTATTGACAGAAGAATTTTTGAGGCAATATGATTGTAGTACAAGAATGGAAGTAACCCTGAAGGGCCTGGAACTGTTACAGCAGAGAGGAAGAGGAAACCAGATATCCAGGATCAAATACGATTATTCCATTTGAGAAATGGATTAAGGATGAAAGGACTAAAAGATTGGGAGTCCCTGAAGGACATCGCCATTGAGGCCGAAGGAGAGTACCTTGTTAGGAAAGCAGGAAATGAGAACTATCCTAAGAGAGGTAGTGGGAGTCAAGGGGCCGGCAGACCAACAAGTTCTGTTAGTGGTACAAGGAAGATTGCTGAGGTGTCAACTACAAATGCCACTCCGAGACATTTCTCCAATCTCGGGAGGTCCTTATCATGGGTACTAAGAAGACTGATGAAAGAGAATAAGCTGCAACCCCTACCGCCCAGACCTGCGAGAACTCAAGGCATGCCAGGACACAAAGACGATGAGTATTGTGCATATCATCAGCACACTGGACATGTAACTGATAACTGTAAGACTTTGAGGCACGCAATTCAGGATTTGATCGACTCAAAACAGATCACAGATCCAGAAAAGAGAGGGGGTCAAAAGAAAGTCAGGTACAATAACATGCCTCCGCCAGTGAATATGATCGGGTTCAGTTTGCCCGAGAACTTTGTGTTGAAGGAATTATACGGCAACGATATCCACACTGCTGTCACGAGCCTCTATGAGGGGAGTGAAGAAGGGCTTCCCGCTGTAGTGATCGATTGCTGGTCCACTGATGATAGTGGAACTAAAAGTGATGACTTAGGAGCATTTTCCGACCTTTGGGGTTCGGAAGAGGAAGGAGAAGAACCAAAGAGGAAAGAAGTGGGAGCTATGACCCGGAGTGGAAGGGTAGCCCCGAAAGTAGAGAAGCCACAAGAGCCGATTGAGGACAGAAGGGGAAAGGAGCCGGAGGAAGATCTGATTGTCAAGCAACTGAAAAAGACGTCGGCTCAGGTTTCAATATGGGATCTTTTGAGACAGTCGCCATCACATAGGCAGAAGGTGGTGGAGGCTTTATGCGAAGCAACTGTGGCTACAACCATTTCACCTACGGAACTTCTGGAGGTAGTAAAAGGAGGATCAGGAGAAAATATTGTTTTTACCAGTGCGGATCTGCCGGCAGAAGGTTGCAACCATAATCGCCCTCTGTACATAAGGGCGCAGATTAACCAAAAGCATACCGCCTGTGTGATGGTGGATGATGGTTCTTCCATAAATGTATGCCCACAGGTAGCAATAGTAGCTTTTGGGGTAATAGAGGATATGTTGGCAAAATCTGATCTTACCATCACGGCATATGACAACTCGCATAGGCAGGCTTCAGGAACCTTCACAGCAGTGGTGAAAACGGGACCGGTAGAGTCAGAAGTAGAGTTTGTGGTGCTGCCCATACCCGCCAATTTCTCAGCTTTGTTAGGCAGACCATGGTTTCATAGATTGGGAGGAGTCCCTTCTACACTGCATCAGATGGTAAAGATACCTCACGAGAGCCAGATCGTGACTATAAAAGCCGCACGCGAGAATCAGGTTTCAGTGCTGGAGATAGCCAGGCAACCGTTTAATGGGTTTCATGTCACCATGATAGGCAAAGAAGAACAGAAGGAAGAAAGCCCCCAGGTGTTGAATATGATGAAGAAAATGTCATTTCTCCCTGGTGCAGGGCTGGGCAAGAATTCCCAAGGGATACCGACAGCCGTTACCACTAAGGGTCAAAAGGACAAGAGGGGTCTTGGATATACAGGTGCTGTAAAGAAAGGTGAGAAGTCGAAAATGGAAGTTCCCCATATTTGGAAGACCTTTGTGCCAGCAACCGCAGCATGTGCCTATGCAGGAGAAAATGAACCGCAATGGCTGGATGGAAGAATTGTGCCAGGGTTCGAGGTTTTCAATGATGTCTATGACTGGGGCATTGGATTAATCAAGCCAGCAGAGGGTTTTTGGGATGAAGAAATCATGACCAGTAGGACAATTTGGGACTGCGAGACACCGGAAGAAGTAATTACTGAAAAGATGATGACCACCCGGCTGAAAGGAAAGGCCAAGATAGAGGAAGCTATGCGGAAGATGGATGAGGAGACTCCAAAGGGCCGATGTGATGCGGAAACGTCGACTGCGGCAGATACACTAGCAGAGGAGGAAGAGGAAAATAGTTTAGATTTTCTTTTTGCTCCAGAACTTTTCAATGATGTTAATGACAATTTCAATCTTATTAATAAATTGAATGGTTTTGCTTACCTGTGTGATGTTTCTGATGATTTTACTATGCATGATCATGATCATTATCCATCCATATTTGATATTGATTCAACTGATGCTACTCCATTCAATCTTGGAACCCTAGACAATCCAAAAGAAATTTTGATAGCATCAAATATAACTCCTAAAGAACGAGAAAAATTTGAGAGAATCTTGAAAAAATATGAAAAAGTCTTTGCCTGGACCTACGAAGATATGCCAGGAATCGATCGGAAAGACGCAGAGCATGCTATCCCCACCTATCCATACCATAAACCTGTTAAGCAGAAGTTGAGAAGGCTTAGGCCGGAATGGGCGGAGAAAGTGAAAGAAGAGATTCGCCAGCAAATCAAAGCCAAGTTTCTAGTCGAGGTGCAATACCCAACATGGTTGGCCAATATTGTCCCTGTAGCCAAAAAGAATGGCAAAGTAAGAGTATGCGTGGATTATCGGGATCTGAATAAGGCCTGTCCAAAAGATGATTTTCCATTGCCTCAGATAGACGTGCTAATAGACAGTGTCGCTGCTTGTGAGATGTATAACTTCGGAGATGGTTACACGGGCTACAATCAAATTCTCAATGAAATAATTGACCGGATCAAGACGGCCTTCATCACAGAGTGGGGGACTTGCGCTTATCGCGTAATGCCTTTTGGCCTGAAAAATGCAGGGGCCACTTATCAGAAGATGGCAACGAAGATATTGGATGAATTGATTCATAAAGAAGTAGAGGTATACGTGGACGATATGATGATCAAGTCAGCCACTAGAGAAGGCCATTTTGAAGCCCTGGAAAAGTTCTTTCGAAGGATAGATAAGTACAACTTGCGGTTGAATCCTAAAAAGTGCATCTTTGGCGTTACCTCAAGGAGGCTCTTAGGACACATAGTTAGTAAAAGGGGGATTGAGATTGACCCGGATAAGGTTAAGGCCATCAGAGAAATGCCGATACCGCATAAGGAGAAGGATATAAGAAGCTTTCTGGGCAGGCTGCAATATATCAGTAGGTTTATCGCTAAGCTTACTTCGATCTGTGAGCCAATCTTTAAACAACTCAGAAAAGATCAACCAGTAGTATGGAACGAGAGTTGTCAAAAGGCTTTTGATACTGTCAGAGAATATTTGTTGAATCACCGGTACTGAGACCACCATGGCCAGGCAAGCCGTTGATCCTATACCTGGCCATAGAAGACAGTTCTGTAGGTGCTATGATGGCCCAAGAGGATGATTTTGGAGTGAAATTTACTGTTTATTACCTCAGCAAGAAATTCTTAGCCTATGAAGTCAAATACACAGAGGTAGAAAAGATTTTCCTTGCAGTAATCTGGGCTTCTAAGAAATTGCGACATTACTTTCATGCTTACAAAGTGCAGGCAATCGCGAGGCAGAATCCCCTGAGATATTTGCAAGAGGCCCCATCTTTGCTTGGGAAAATGGGTAGGTGGTTGCTGTTACTTCAAGAATTTGATATGGAGTATCTCACCCGGAAGACCATCAAAGGACGTGCAGTGGCGGAATTTCTAGCAGAACACCCGATCCAAGGAGACTCATACGAGTTTAACTTTCCAGATGAGGATGTGGCAGCTATCGGGATTCAAGGTTGGAAGTTACACTTTGATGGAGCTGTAAATAACAAAGGGGCAGGAGTAGGAGTCATTCTGATAACACCAGATGACGAAAAGCTTCCCTTGGCGAAAAAGTTGAGATTCAAGGCTACCAATAACGAAGCTGAATACGAAGCATGTGTTTTTGGATTGGAGGCGTTAGTAGCTTTGGGAGCGAAGAATGTGGAAGTGAATCCGAGGTGAATGGGCCGTGAAAGAAGAGAGGCTAATGCCATATATACGGCACTTGAGAGACCTGAGCAGTCAATTCGAAGTATGCACATTCCATTTCATTCCCAGGGATGAAAATCAGTTAGCCGATGCGCTCGCCACGCTAGTATCAATGTGGGATAACCCTGAAGGGGTGCACATGAAGCCAGTCTTAATCTATAGTTCTGAGAGACCTAGCTTCGAATCAAGATCAATTATGGAAGTAGAAGTGGCGGATGGAAAGCCATGGTATCATGACATTATGAATTACCTAGAGAATGCGACATTTGCAGAGGAGGCTACCGAAAAGGATCAATGGATGATTCGCAAGCTGTCTACCCAGTTCATTTGTATAAATGGGATAATGTACAAACGGCAAGTTGATGGTATCCAATTGAGGTGTTTGGACGAAAAAGAAGCCAGGAGGGTAAGCGAAGAAACACACGCCGGAATATGCGGAGCCCATATGAATGGGCTGACATTAGCCAAAAAGATCATGAGGCAAGGCTTCTACTGGCTTACGATGGATAACGATTGCTCAAAATATGTGAAGCAGTGCCAACTGTGCCAGCAATACGCAGACTTAAGGCATTTGCCAGTGTCAGAGTTACACAACCTAACATCACCTTGGCCATTCGCTGCTTGGGGAATAGACATTATTGGAGAAATCCGCCCTACGGCATCCAACGGACACAGATATATAATAGTCGCAATCAACTATTTTACAAAATGGGTGGAAGCGGAGTCCTTTAAGAAGATCGACGCAAGAGACATGGCCAGGTTCATTGAAAGAAATCTGATATGCAGATATGGCCTCCCGCATCACATAGTGTCTGATAACGGGGTGTAATTCATGGGGGAAACCAGAAAGATTCTTGAGAAGAACGGGATCGAGCACCACAAATCCTCCCCCTATCGACCACAAGCTAACGGGGCAGTAGAGGCCGCCAATAAGAATGTGAAGAAAATCCTAGCCAAGATGGTCCAAACCTACAAAGACTGGGCAGAGAAGCTTCCCTTTGCATTGTGGGGTTACAGAATGATGGTAAGGATGTCCACAGGCGTTACTCCATATTCTTTGGTTTATGGGACAGAGGCAGTGCTGCCGATTGAGGTAGAGCTTAAATCACTGAGAGTAGTCATGGAAGCTCAGATTCCGGAGGCTGAATGGATACAAGAGAGGTTACAACATTTGAACTTATTAGATGAGAGCAGGATGAAAGCTTACTATCATAATCAGATCTATCAGAAAAGGCTGGCTAGATCATTTGGGAAAAAGGTGAAAAAGCATCCGTTGAAGGAGGGGGATTTGGTGTTCAAACAGATGAGACCAGGCGTACCGGATATCAGAGGAAAATTTAGACCAACTTGGGAAGGACCATATATCCTCAAGAAGCTGTTATCCAAAGGAGCTGCAATCTTATCGGATAGCGATGGTAATGAATTCAAGGAACCGGTCAATGTCGACAGACTCAAAAGGTTCCATGGCTAAAGACCAAAATCAAAAGAAGAGAATAAAAGTCCCGCGGGTCGAAAACCAAAAAAAGGCGGCCTTGCTAAAATCGGGCGCCTCGTCAGGGTGAAAACCGAAAAAAGGCATCTTGGGCAAAAATTAGAGGCTTGAGAGAAAATATCCTATCATGAAAACCCGAGAGGGCTGATTGGAGACAGGAGTTTGATGCTGTCAAGATTTAGTTCCATGAATGAATGTAGTCTTGCATAAGTGAATTAATGTCAAAAAGCGATCATGTATGCTGAAGTCGTACTGAAATGTACACAAATTTGTGAAATGAAATAAGTTTGATTTATTCATTTACATTATTGTCCAATTCTGCTTTAAAAAGAAACATACTGCTCAAAATGCATGTAAAGCTAAACTATGCCCTACTACTACTCTCGCTGGCCAAATGCCTCAGTCGTCGGGTTCGGTTATCAGCTGCCGGACTAAGTATCCATCTCTTGTACGCCCTGGTAGAGATGGTAGAATGGTTTCCGAATAAAGGTATGACAGTTTTCAATGGAAGTCGGCTCTAAAGCTCATGATAGCGGGAGGCAAAGGCCGTAGAAAGGACTCCACCTCGAAAAGATAAAGGGAGTCTCACCACATCCTGAGTTACTCCGAGTTGACGGGAGTAACGAGCTGTGATGTAAAAAGTCGCCTCACGGAGCCCGCATAAGGGAACACATCCTGAATACCCATCAATAA
This sequence comes from Excoecaria cochinchinensis, assembly GCA_947683425.1. Classification (NCBI taxonomy): domain Eukaryota; kingdom Viridiplantae; phylum Streptophyta; class Magnoliopsida; order Malpighiales; family Euphorbiaceae; genus Excoecaria; species Excoecaria cochinchinensis. Next base: position 1,073,849 of record CANTUQ010000110.1, read on the forward strand.
CTGCACCGGACAAGGAAAGCCAAGCCTGCGTAAAGCTAATATCATCGTCAGATATCTCACTGAATCTGGTAATGCACTCATCAGGAGTCCCAGGTAAATACAGATGACGTCGAGGGAGGAAACACTTCGCAGAGTACCGATTGATGACTCTAGGAGGGGGCTCTGACAAAAGCTTTAACTTCTCCTGCAACCAAATCTGATAGGGGAAACAAAGAAAGACAAAGAAAATAAAAGCCAAAGAGAATAAAATAAAAGGCAAAGATAAGCCGCTGGAGTAAGTTGGATTTACTTCGGGCAAAAATTAGGCATAGGGCTGTGTGAAAATCCGAAAGGACGCACTTCCCGCTAAGAAAAGCTAGTGTGAAAATCCACAAGGGACGCACTACCTTTTAAAACAATGACGTACCTGGAGTAATAAGGGGCTCCCAGAGAATGAAGTGGTAGACCCGACATGAACAGAATCCAAACCCAAGATAGTCTCAGCTAGAATGAGGGGGAAGGGTGTGAGCCCGTGATGAAAGTCATCCAGAATTCCAAATCAACGATGGTCTCCGAGCAGCTCCTCCGAGGTCAAGACTAGATACTTCATCAGGCATAAGAGGAAAATGACACTTACGCTGTATGAGGGAATGTTGGAGAATTCACCCATTGCTTCAATCAGAGGTTCCAAAGAAAATACTGGGCCCTGAGGAATTAGACGAGAAGCGTCAGAAGGAGCTACACTTAGGGACAAGGCAATATCCCGGATTTGAATCAAACCGCAGCGAGGTACGCAAGGTAAAGCACCAGGTGGATACCAACTTCCGATGATAGCAGTAAATTCTTCAGGCAAGGGGCATATTTCCTGATAGGTGAACCTGAAAACATGAAAACGAGGATCCCAGAAGTGGGTTGCAGCCAAAAGAAGGGTGTAGTCTACCTTGACTCTCCGTAAAAACCTCAGTCCAGAAAGGGGGGCAAGAGTACTGTGTTCCCAAATTTGAGCAACATCTAAGATACGGTGCATCTTGGAAAGGAAAGGAGAATTCATGGCTTGATAGCTAAGGCCACAGTTGCTAAGAGGAAAAAAGGGGAAAAACTAGAGAAAAGGGCCTATTTTGGAGCTAAAATAAGGAAGGGGCGCGAAATTCAAGAAAAATGGTTGAATTTTATAGATTTGGCTGACAGACGGCTAACCCATCCCTATATTCAGACGGCAAACCCGTCTGTACTTGTCCACCTGGCGAATCGTGCATTATGCATATCACGCGCATTAATTAGATAATTAATGAGGGAATCTGGATAGACAGACGGAATGCCCGTCTGTCGCTATATGGGCGGGAAGCCCGTCGGTACTTAAAATCTATATAAAGATGCAAGTACCGATGGGAAATCGTTTTCTTCTCATTCTTCTCCACACCGATGTCTTTTCCTTTGTTTCCAACAGTTTTTTTTTTCGTTTTTGTCTTTTCAAATTGCATTTTTTAGCACCGATTTTCAGTTTTTTGACTTCTTCAGTGGGTCTCGACTTCCAGGTTAGTAAGATACTCCCATTTTTTCTTTGTTTTATTATTATTATGAACAAGGGGATTTCTTTTTCTTTTGAATTAATGGAATTAGTGGCCTGTTTAATCTTGATTGACACTGTAAATAAGTTAATGGGATGAAGTTTGTTTTAATAAATAAAGAGTGCACGAATGTATGCTGTTCAAGGAATAATTAGTGTTCGGAGTATAAATACGGCCTTAGGAATTCATATATTTTGAAGCAAATAATGTGAGAATTAGAAAGCAAAGGTGATTATATTGCATCGTTGTTTGGGGCCTGAGGCCCGTTCCGTTCTATTTCTTCTTCATTATGCAAGAGTTTGGGCACACCCTTGCCGGGGCGCTGCCAGTTTTTTTTAACAAATGTAAATATTATATTGTTGCTTGGGGCCTGAGGCCTGTCCTTTCTTTTTATCTTTTCATTGCAGGAGGTTGGGTGCACCCTTGCCGGGGTGCTGCCCAAATTTTTTTGAAATCTTTTTGGTTTAGACATACCCGGGTAGAATGCCACCTAAATTTCTATCATAAGGTCTGTCCATACCCACAATACCAAACTAACTGTTTGTCTTATTCACAGGATGCCACCACGATGATATGCTCCACATGATCAGCCTGAGCCTGAGGCCCCAGGTTGGATGAGCGACGAGGCTAGACAGAGGTATGCAGCACTGGCTCAGGTGCAGTTCCGAGCTAGCCGTTTCGTTTCTAGGCCGTTCCTCGAGGCTCTGGGGATGGCGGATGAGGTGGATATACTGATGGCAGGCGCGGGTTGGATAGAGTTTTTGATGCCTGCTTTCCAGACTCACCCAGAGGTGGTGCGGCAGTTCCTCGCCACGTTACACTATGGCGGATATCAGAGATCTGACACGGAGAAGGGTGTCATCCAGTTTTGGGTTGAGGGCCACCTTTTCAGGATCACCCGTCAGCGGTTTACAGAGGCCATGGGGCTCCCGTTTGGGCAGGATGTCATAACACACCAGAGATCAGTGAGACGTCAGCATTGGGCGGTTATAGCCTTACCAGGAGTGCTGTATGATCATGATACGGCGAAGAGTACAGTACTTTCATCACAGGCTCTGCGATATCTTCATCGAGTTTTGTCCAGCTCATATTTGGGACGAGCTGGTAACCCAGGTTCCCTCAATGCTGCAGAGATCTAGAGTTTATGGGCCATGATGGCAGGTCAGAGGCTCAATATCAGCCACGAGATTTTGGTCAACCTGGTGAGGGTATTCAGGGGGGTAGACCCTGTAGTGTATGTCAGGGGGGTCATTACCAGATTGCTCTTGAGTTTGGGTGTTCATCCAGATATTTTGGGGCGCCCTTTGGATGAGAGTATTTATGTGGACGCTCCAGCGGCTATGACGATGGCCATGATAATACCGATACCGGGCCACCCCGAGGCATACAGACTTCGCACTGTGCACGAGACTAGACGTGCATTTAGCTTGCCCTCGTTAGAGCCAGTAGGGGAGCAGGCTCAGGACCAGCCTCCCGAGCACCCTCAGCATCAGGAGGACCAGCCTCCCCGACAGCCAGAGCATCCAGATGATCAGCCTCCGCAGCCGCAGCACGAGGAGCAGCCGGGTACACCTTTTGATGTGGGGATCGAGTTTACTATGGATGAGTTGCTGGCTACTCCTCCAGGACAGAGAGTGTAGAGTCTTATGCCTCCATCATCGAGAGTACAGCGGACAGCTCCCCGAGCGCCTGAGAGGTTTAGCCCATATGCTAGAGTGGGGGATCCGGAAGCATCTACTTCTACAGCTCCACCACCTGAGCCGACACCAGATTCAGCTCCCCCTCCATCCTCGTCATCAGCTTTCCCAGCGCAGCCAGATTTTACTACCCTATTGACTTCTATGTTCGCATCTTTGGAGCATAGACAGGACCCTTCTCAGACAGCTCGGAGAGCGAGATAGGGTCATGTTAGATATGCTGGATCAGCAGCAGGGGATCATCCAGGACCAGGGGAGGCTTATTGATCATCTGAGGCAGGAGCAGGAGAGACTCGTAGGTCAGCTGAGGCAGGAGATGAGGGCCTCCCAGAGTGAGGCAACCCAGAGGATAGACGCATCCGTACAAATGGTGGATGAGTCAGTTGAGGCTCTCAGATTCAGGATTCAGGTCCTGGAGGGTGCCATACCTCCCATCGCCCAGTCCCTGTGGGAGTTTAGAAAGCAGACTGAGGATAGGCTAAGGAGTATGAGGACCACCTCCACAGATCAGACCCTCCGCCTGGGCGATGCTTTCAGTGAGTTAGGGGGGGTTGTTACCAGTACACTCCAGTTCATGACGGTCTGTGCACAGCCGTTTCTCGATGGATATGCCCAGGTCCAGTTCTAGCAGCAGGACTCAGCAGGGGCATAGCCGTTATCGGTACCAGTGGCTGTACCTCCCAGGTAGCCAGGGATTGGGCTACTCAGCAGGCCGGACCGTCAGCCCCTCCCAGTCAGCCATCTGCCTCAGATGCAGGACCCTCCGCTACTCCAGCACGAGACCAGCCGGTTCATATATCGGACGATGATGATGATCCAGAGGAGCTCTCAGATTATGCGCCATTATAGATTGTTTATGGAGTTCTTCTAGTTTTGTGTTTATACTTTTTGTAATCACATCTGTATATTGTACAAAATTTAACCTTTTAATAGAAAAATTTTTTTGATCAACTTGTTAAATTTGCATGTTATTTCTTCATGATTTCTTAAAAGAGAATTTAAGAGGAAAAAGAAAAGAGGAATTGATCACATGGAAAATAAGATGATGAATAGTAAAGAGAGATATAAGATGTTCATAACTCTACCAATCAAGGTACTTGGCGTAAGAATTAACAAAAGTCTTTTACTATATAGGAACATGGTCTTACACCGATTCAAAATCGACCCACAGTCAAAAGGAAGAATAAATAGATCAAACATCATGTCCTTCGGGATCACAGGAAATCAAAAGATCAGAATTGTACTTTGGGGGTACGATGAGGCCGCCAAATTAAAACACCCAGTCCGAAGAAGACTCGGTGCAGCTCAGGAGAGCAATTATCGCACTTTGTACAGTCCGAAGAAGACTCGGTGCAGCTCAGGAGAGCAATTATCACATTTTGTACAGTCCGAAGAAGACTCGGTGCAGCTCAGGAGAGCAATTATCGCACTTTGTACAGTCCGAAGAAGACTCGGTGCAGCTCAGGAGAGCAATTATCGCACTTTGTACAGTCCAAAGAAGACTCGGTGCAGCTCGAGAAGAGTAAACCCCGCGTTTTGTAAGTCCAGAACCAACTAGATGCATTGCCGCTTCCCCGGCGAAAAGGTAAGGACTGCCACAGGTATGCGTCTCTTTCCTTACTTCTCTGAATTTTGGCTCATCTAGGCACTAGTGCGCTAGTTTCCCCAAAATTGGGGGCAACTGTAGACACCGGGTCTTGAGGCAGTCCAGATCAGAGTTACCCGATGAAGAGATCAATGTCGATTTTCGAGTAAGGGGATGAAATTCGGAGGTTTTCGTCTTTCGGTCTCGCAAGGATTAAAATCTTTCTTCTATAGCGTGGAGTTTTGAAAGAGTTGAATAAATTTTACAGAATTTGGGTAAAATTGGGAGTTTTGCTCCACAGACGGGCATTCCGTCTGTGTAAAGACGCCCGTCCCTACTTGGGGTGATACCCGTCCCTAGGGTTAGTAGGGACGGACCCGTGGCAATCTAGGGACGCCCGTCCCTAGGATCGTGCCCCGTCCCTAGTCAGTTTCCCGCATTTGCCCTTAATAGGGACGGCCGTCGGTATGTGAAGGGAAGCTCGTCGGTACGGTAACTGACCGGATCACTCGAGATTGGATAAAATTTAATCTCTTTCTTTTCAAAATGGGGATAGAATTTATCTAAAAGCTTGAATTTTAAAGTCCTTTTAAAAATTCAAACTTTAGATAGAAGTTTATCTTAATTATCTCATAAAACCCTATAAATAAAGGATCAAATTTCAGTTTTAGGGGTTAGAGAAAAATTGGAGGGAATTTGGAAAAAGAGTTAAATTTTAGAGAGATTTCATTTAGAAAAAAGCTATCAAATATTTTTGGGGAAAAAATTGCTTTTTAGAGAAAAGGTTTTTTCTGTGAGCAAATTACACAAAAAGTATATAAATCTCTATTCATCTGTAGAGTTTTATTTTGATAAAACTTATTCTAATTAGTTGATTTCTTCAAATTTTTCTTACGAATTAAGTCAAATTGAGGTGACGAAATTCAGTCGTTTCCATCAATATAACTAATTCGAACACACGATTGCTATCAAATTTTCAAGGAAAGAATAACATAAAATTTCTTTCTTTGATCTGATTCTTCTTTTGATCCTTGCAAGGCACACGGGGACAAAATCATTCGACATCCACCCTAAAAGGTAAAATCCGAGGGTAAACATTCTGGATTAACATTTGTATAATTTAATTTGATTTACATTGATTTCTATATACACTTCATATTCTTTTTTTTACAAAAGATTTAAGAGGTTCTTTAATTTGTTTTTCCCCTCACTAGGGACGGCCGCTGGCACGATCCAGGTAGCCGTCCCTAGGCAAAATTCTCATTTTTATCTCATAAACTCCTGTCTCTTAACTTATTTCTGTTAGAATTTACATCATTTTTTTTTGTTCACGTTTTTGCTAACATGTTTATCCTGGTGAGTTCTTTTCTGATCATTGAAAGTTGGAGTTGTGAGAGATGTTGGTTGCGCCATCCTGCGGATCTCGATCCGGGTTCATTTTTCTACCCTTACCTTTTATTTATGTTGTTATGAAAATGGTTTTAACATCATTAAGGTAAAGAGAACCAAAAGTTTTATAACAATTAAACCTGGAGATTTCCCCAAAAATGGCGGACCAATGTCCCATTTCAGCCAATAAAATTGACACTTCATAAAAACCGGTTTATAATAAATGCATGGTAGGACCAACGTCCTCATTCCAATGAATATCCCGTTTTATGTATGTATCGGACTTTTACAAATAGGAGTTGTATTCCGCTCCTGGTGTTATTGTAATATACTTTTGAATGCCTTATTTTGATTTTTACTTCCTTTTACCGCTTTGGACGTGAATGATTGTGCCGTTAATTAAAATGCAGCATGTGGAAAGTTGGTGAAATAATAAATTCAAAACATAATTGTAAAATTAATCAAAGTACGAATAAATGAGAAGTCCCGAACTCACTCTGGTCTTTGGGGCTCAAAGAGGCGAGAGGTCTAGGACTTCCAAGACACCTCTTGAGTCTCACCAAAAGGCTTAAATACACAATCCTAGGCTCTAGGGGAGTAGAGGATAAGGCCTCTAAGATCCCTCTGGCTAGCTCAAGATGGATATGTATGCGCCGTCTTAGGCTCAATAAGGCTAGACGACCCTTCCCAATGTTCTATTGGGTGGCGACTCCAAGAAACCTCATTGTTGCCCAAAATAGACGCACTTGTAAATACCTTACAAGTTTATGAACCTCTCCTGATCGTCCTGAAGCGGGCTTTCGGGAGGACGCTAGGTTCGGCGCGCGTCACAATTATATTTACGTACCCTTTGTCATTTTCAGCTATGAGTATGTCGTTTACATATAAAATCAGAATGACAAATTCACTTTTAGAGCTTTTGCTATAAACGCAATGGTCTTAATCAATCATGTTGAACCCATTCGACATGATTATCTCATGAAATCTTAAATACCATTGTCTTGAAGACTGTTTAAGGCCATAGATTGAACTCATCAATCAGCAAACCTTATCTTCACAGCCTTTTCCTATGAAATTTACAGGTTGTTCCATCCAATTCTCCACTGAGAAAAGCAATCTTCATATCCATTTGATGTAACTCTAGGTCCAAACTTGCCACTATGGCTAGAATTAACCTTGTGGACGTAAATCTTACAACAAGTGAGAAAGTCTCCTCGTAGTCAATCCCTTCCTATTGTCTAAACCCCTTAGCGACTAGCTGAGCCTTGTATCTTTCAATACTTCTTTTAGTTTATCGCTTCACTTTGAGAATCCATTTGTTCTCAATTTGTGCTTCTAGTAGATCAACTAGTTCTTAAACATGGTTTGATCTCATGGATGCCATTTATTCGTCCATTGCTTTAATCCATTTTCCTTAGATGGGCATGAAAGAGCCTCTTGAACATTTTTATGCTCTTCCTCATCTTGTGGGGTAACCAAAAGAGTTTCATTCGAGCCTTCAATCTCAAATCATCGGCGTGGAACACTTTTCCTTTTAGATTTTTCGCAACTCTGAATCTTGATAAACATGTCTCATATATTCATCGCAATTCAGAATGCTCCCATTGGGACCATGTTCCCTTACTCCCACTGGAGTTAGGAACACTATATTCTTTACTTCCACTGGAGTCAAGAACACTCCCATTTAAATCAGGGTCTCGAACATCCGAATCGTTTGGAGGATGAGGGTCTTAACCTTCTTCCTCTAACTCTCTCCCACTCGGATGGAGTGATCCTGATAGTTCCTCTTTCCTGAGTTTCATATAAAGTGAAAACTTGATTCACTTTGCCCAAATTTGGAAATTCATTCTCTAAGAATATGACATCTCGCTATCTGAATTCTGTCGTACTGCCATTTTCTTGCTCACCCATGAAAATGTATCCTTTTGATACTTCAGAATATCTCACATAGATACTCTTTTTATCTTTTGGTCTCAATTTACCAAATTAAGGTAAGCAGTACAACCCCAAGGTTGTAAATAGCTTAGGTTAACTTGTCGACCAATCTACAACTCATAAGTTATGGAAGTGACAGATATAGAGGGCACTTGGTTTAACACGTATGTGGCAGTCAATAAATTATCTCCTCGATAGGAGATAGGCTAAACTACCTTTGCCATCATAGATCTAACCATATTTGGGAGAGTCCTATTTTTCCTTTCTGCAACACCGTTTTGTTGTGAATTTTTAGGAATGAACAACTGAAGTTCAATCCTTTTTCATCACATAAAACTTTAAATTTATTTGTAAGATATTACCCATCTCTGTCAGTTCTTAAAGCTTTGATCCTTTTGTCCCATTGATTCTCAACTAAGTTTATATAAGTTTTAAAGCAACTTAATACTTCTGACTTGTGAGAAATCAAATAGACATGACCATACTTAGTACAGTAATCTAAAAATGTGATGAAATAGTAGGCCCCATACCTTGCCTTTACATTCATTTGATCACATACATCAGAATGAACTAATTGCAATGAAAATTTGGCTCTAGTTCCTTTTTCGAACAATTTTCTAACTATTTTTCCTTTTAAGCAGTGCTCACACGTAGGTAATTCAACCTTATTTAAATTACCAAGTAAACCTCTTTTGGCTAACCGACTCATTCGATATTGCCCTATGTGGTTTAATTCTAGCATGCCATATTTTCACATTGTTGTCATAACTATGTGAAGAGAAAGGAATTAAAGAAAAAAATTATTTTCTTCAAATAGTCATGGTGCACATCCATAACAATAAAATCATTCAGCACTTTATTAGAACCATAATAATCATCATTTAAGCGTAAGCATGTACTGTTATCCTCAAAATGTAAATTGAAAATAAATTTCAATAAAGCAAGAACAGAAACAGAACTCTTAACAAAGGTATCTCGATCCCTTATGACATGGTCCATTGATTTTGAATCTATCACCCACAAAGGATGAAATTCATAACTAGATACATAAATTCCACTCACTCTTGAGTCAGAATAGTGCATCTGTTTGGACACATTGCAGCCTTTTGCATAGTGTCCTTTCTGTACGCAATTGAAACATTTCACTTTTGAAACGTTTACTTTCTTTTTGCCTTTGGACCTATAGTGATTCTATTTTATCTTTTGCTTTTTAAGCTCCCAAGCCTTTTTCTTATCTCACTTTTGAAGCTTCATTTATTATTCTAATTAGAACTCATTCTATCAGAATGGGATTGTGCCATATGCACTTCGACATTGACCTTAATCGCTATCAATTAGTCCTCTCTAAACTCCAAATGACAAGCGACATCATCAAATGTCTTAATGTTTGTCCATATGAGTTAGTTACATCTCACATGCTTCTAACTCTTGGATAAGGAATGGATAACAGCTTGGACCTGCTGCTCATCGATTAACTTATGACCAACCTTACTAAGCTTACTAATCCTATTAATCTCTCATAGATATTTTTGCATCAAATAATCAGGCTTTTTCTGATAAGTATCAAATTTGACCACTAATGATCAAAAAACTTAGTTAGAGACACAATTCTGAACTTTTCTCGCAAAGCGATCCACAGATCCCTTGTATTTTGATACTTATGGAACTGCTTAGTGACATCATCATCTATTACGCTTGGCAAGATGATACGAGCAGTGAAATTCTCCTTTTTCCATGACATATGGGAATTTCGGTCCCGCCTATACTGGAATATAGTGTCATCTTCAGGTTCAGCCATAACTGAACTTAAGGGTTCAAAAGCCTTTTGCTTTTCAAGCACATACTAGATTCTCATACTCCATATTTCACAATTGTCGCCATTCATCTTAATATCTTTATTAAGTTTTGCAACAATTGACTTGGAAGCAGTATCCATTAGGGTTCTCTGATCTCAAATGGAATAATGTTGCACAATTTTGAAGGAGATAAGGCAATACAAGCTATTTACTACGCATCTGAAATAAGAACCTAGTAAAGTTTTCTATTAGGCTTCAGTTCGAAAAGGCTACTAATAGTATCCAATTACCCTCTTAGTTCTAATGTCCAACCTTACAAGTTAAAATTTCATGCATAGTAAATCTGAATTATTAGATTATTAAGTTCTCAAACTTAAAAGGAGAATAATATTGGTTTAAATTTATTAAGCCTCTACTTAATAAACATGCAATTATTTTACTCATAAAATAATGCAAGGCAATTAACAGTTAAACAAACACATTTATTATAAAGTTAAATGCCATCATAATAAATAAACGTATTCATTCAACCAATAGATAAAATCCAATAATCCAAAATATGACACTTATGTCAAATAATAATAGGAAACATAAATCCCATTTAATAAAATTAAACGCTAAGCAAAATTAACACTCATGTCAACTAATCTAGAAGTCTAGATTTTTGAAAAATCTTTCTTGACACTGGGACTGATTCTTTGACCATCTTCATCAATTAATCAGGTAACTCATAAGTTCGTTGATGAAGCCATAGAAGATGCACACTACATCCACTTCTCAATTTTATCACAGATGTAGTGTTGCTCCTCAACACTCATCTTTTAGCAACTCTAGCTAAAAAGTGGATGATAGATTTTCTATAAATTCTATCTCTAATGTTCTAGGTAGTTTTCAATAACTCCCTGAGTTCTGGATGATATACAAAGGAGTCAGTCAACACTTTGAACAGGACTCTATCATCCTTTCCCATACTTAAACCACCTAGCCAAATGCACTCCTTCATTTCTTCATGCATAAACATTATGTGATGCACTATTGCATTAATGTCATAAGCTCTTAAAACTTTGCACATCATCAGATTTTGGACTTCATGCACCTTTGCATTCATCCGAGCAATACCTTAAGGAGTCCGAAGAACCATAGGAGTCCTTATCATCACCATTTCTGTAACACATCACAGAAATAAAAAGTAGTTAATACACTCATGTATAAACTCATATGATTGAAACACATTTCAATCAACAATAAGGACATATCCTCAAAAATTTTTAAAATTATTTAAAGGCAGAAAACACATTTTCTATAATTTTATAACATTTTTAATAATTTAAAAATAAGAATTTTTTTTCTGATCATCAAAAAATTTTGGAAAAATAACCAAAAATTCAAAAATATTTTAAAAAATGGTTCTGTAAAAAATTGGAGCTGATTCGGTGGTCGAAGAAGGCCACACGTGCCCACACGCGCCACTAGAGGGAGGGATGACGTGCCCACGTGCTCAAAAATTTTTAAAATTATTTAAAGGCAGAAAACACATTTTCTATAATTTTATAACATTTTTAATAATTTAAAAATAAGAATTTATTTTCTGATCATCAAAAAATTTTGGAAAAATAACCAAAAATTCAAAAATATTTTAAAAAATGGTTCTGTAAAAAATTGGAGCTGATTCGGTGGTCGAAGAAGGCCACACGTGCCCACACGCGCCACTAGAGGGAGGTATGACGTGCCCACGTGCGTCTCCCACTTGTCCTGCCATGTGTCATAACCATAGCGAGCCACGTGTCGAAATATGGTTGGTCCACCTGTCGCCAACGTGGCAATCGTGGACACGTCATCGCCACGTGACCTGACACCTATCGGCCATGTGGCATCAACCTATTCGGCCACATGGCACAAGTGGGATGTTACTGTGCTGACATGGCCCGACACGTGGCACGACTTCATTCGTCCATGTGTCACCCCTAATTGGTCCACGTGGTGCCTTGTGGACACGTCATTGCCACGTGGCTTGATTTGGGTCAGCCACGTGGCGGAATCCGATTGGGCAATGTGTCCACAGTGATGCGCCACTGTGGACCAGCGTTTGCGCGCGTGCGGGCCACTGCCCACGTGCATGCGCCCAACATCTTGCATGCGCCCAACATCTTGCATGCGCCGCTTTCCTGACGTATTCAGGGCTCTAGATTTTTGCCGGTGGGGGGTTTTCGCGGTCTATGATTTCAATTGTATGGTCAAAAATTACAAATCTCAATTTCTAAATAGCCATGTTCATTCCCTCGAATTTCGATGTACACATACACGATTTTAAACCCGAAAAATATATACAAATATATATTTTAAAACAAAAATAAATATATTGTGTTCATGCATCCTAAATCTACCAATTTTACACATAAAATTTTAGATCTAATTTTAGCCACATGCCAGGACGCCAAAAATTGGCTCTGATACCAATGAAGGGAAAATAACATGCCATATGCATATTTGGAGGTAACATAATCGGTTAATATGCTACCTATCTCTTGTAGTGCAGATACTTTAGCAAAAGCGATTATAAGGATCCCTTCTGGCATTATTGATCTAGTTGATATCCACGAGCGGGACAACGGCAACTAAACCACAGTCTAAAAGCCACTTAGAGTGAAAAATAGGTGAGTGGAGAATCCAGCAGAGTTTCATTATAAGAACTTTTTCTTTTCTTTTCTTATCTTTACCTTAACCCTATTTATAGAGAGCCTTATACTCTTAATTAGGAGGGCTATTAATTAAGGTAATTAATAAGAAATGATAATTACAAAATTAATGGGAATTAAATGGGCAGTTACAACTATTAATTAAGGAATTAATATGTAACCTCCCTAATTTAATCCATTTAATTTAAGGGAAAAACTATTAATTAAAGGACCTAATATGAAACAATTTCCATACCTGTGTAATTCCCATATAGATATGGATTCGGATCCATATCGGAAGTCATAGGTGTATCCAGACTCCATCATAAAGTATAGAGTATTTTTATTTTATTTTATTTTTATTTTTTGTCAAATGTGCAAAACATCAAGAAAAAATAGGCAATTAGTGACCAAATTTAGCGACTACTGATTTTTTGTCGCTATTTTACGACTGAATTGTAACCGATATAAGTTTTAGTCGCTAAAACTATGTTTTGTAAATGGAAAGCCGAATTAGAGACTAAATAGCAACAGATAGTGAAAATTAGTCGCTAAATTATGCCGGGAAGAAGTCGCGCCTTTTTTGCGACTAAATTAGCAACAGATGAGATAGTCTACACGACCGCACCAGCTCCAGCAACTGCAGCAACCACCCCCCATGGAGGTTAACGAGCAAGCTTACATGACCAAAACAGGTCACGGGTCGGTTGGACCCGTCATAATAGTTCTAGCAGTGATCACTATCTTAGGAATCATAGCCGGTATGATTAGTAGCCTCTGTTCGGGTCGTCGGATCATGGGTCACGGGCAATACGATTTTGAAGGTTGGGTAGAGAGAAAATGCGCTTCTTGCATTGATGGTCGGATCGACCCGCCTCTAACCCAAGCAGCTGACAATCCAACGGCCGAGCCAGTGGAGGAAGTAGAAGAACCAGAAGAGATTAAGACAGAAGAGGGAGAAGGAGCTAAACATAAATCAGAAGCAAGTATTAGTGAAGCTTGATTCTTCTTACTCTTTCATAATCAATGAATTTTGATTCTTGATTATATGATATTGGTTTTCTTGGATTATTTTTTCTCTTCAGTTTGTGTAAGTGAAATTTGGTTTCTTTAATTTGTTCTTTTCTTTTCTTTTTTTCCAATTAATTTCTCTTAATTTTCTGATTCATTTTCATTTTTCCTAATGCACACCAAAATTTCAATTATGCGATCAAGCACTTTTGATTTTTCTTTTCTTACAAGCTCCTTTAATATATATATATATATATATATATATATATATTAAAGGCTTTTTCGCGAGTATTCAAATTCGAGATTTTATAACAACCACAAAACAAATATCGTTAAATTAAAATTTATTAACTAATTCATAATTATTTTTTTATTTATTAATAGATCGATTAATGATGTAACAAGTAACTTCAGTTAGTTTAACATTAATTAATAATTTCTTTTAAGATGATTCTTTTATTCATTATGGTGAATGTATATTTTTTATGGGGGGATATAATCAATGTTATAATAATAAGTATGATTATTATTGGAGTTTAATTTAATTTTGGGTTTTGTTTTAATAAGCAGTATGATTATTCTTGAAATTTTGGTTATTTAAAACGTTGGGTGCATTGGATTCTCTGAATGTGATTTGTATGTAAGTGAAACATTCCCTGGTTAGGCATAAAAGACAATATTATTTAGGACATCTTTTGGACTCTCTTACTGTCTTCGTTGTCGTTACAGTTTGTGCCATTAATGATCCAATAACCAACGAGTGAAATAGCATAAAAACGAAAAATAATGCAAGTGCATATTTTAATAATACAGGAAAAAATTTATCTTTGTAACTCATCTTCTTTTTTTTTCAATAACTACTTTCTAATGCACATGATAGGAGAAGGAGTTGGGCCGGCCACCTACAATTTTCGAGGCCTATCTGCACACACATACTATAAATCATGATGGGAAGACTTATGTGGCGGATCGTAGCAGGGAGGTGCATGTAAGTCAGATGTACTTTATTTGTTAATATTTTCAGTTATTCAAATGCTAAATTGTTGTAAAATATGTGTTGTTCTTATATTTATGTTTATTAAAAATTGTTGTCATTACAAGAGAGGTATGAGCAACTCCGATCTGAAAGATCGCAAGATGAGTCATCCGTCGATGAGTCGGAGTTGTTTATTGAGGCCGCACGATGCAATAGAAGGAAAATAATATACGGTCTTGGCTCATATGTGCCTCCTGGTGTTTATCCATTCGGACCATCATGTGCTGTTGGTACAAGCACTGCCTCTCATTCTGATGGTACCTGCTTGACAAAGGAAGATGTCGAGGAGATTGTCGCACGGACTATTCATTCGTTGCTTCCTCACTTGGCCCCTCAGCCACCAGCCACTCAGCCCAATACCACTACTACATCACCTGCACCACATGATGATGTCGGCCCTTCAGGTCCACACAGTCCTGACCCGCCTGATGATTCTCATTATGGTAGTGGCGGCTTTACCTGAACATGACTCTACATATCTTTTTTTGTATGATATTATTATTAGTGCAATTTATTATTTAGAAAGATATTATGTGGCACGATAAATTTATTATTATTATTTACTTTTCGCGTACTTTTAATTAGATATACATTATGTACGTACGAATATTAATTATATATGTTTTGGATTATATATTTATACATTTGATTGTAATTTACATTTATATTCATATGGATGTTTATATTCATAAACAATTGTTTTTATTGTATAATGATATGAAAATTTAAAAAAAAAATTAAAATTCATCAAATTAGCGACGGATTTGCGACAAGAAAATCCGTCGCTAAGCATGATATATATAATACGTATTATCAGCGACGGACATAAAATCAGTCGCTAATATTTAGCATTGATTTATTTTGGCAACTATTTGTCGCAAATTTACTTAGCCAATAGCTGTAACACCCCAACACCCCTTAGAAGGATATCGGGGCGCCACGCGGACACTAACGCGTACATATACGTATACCAGCGGAAGCGATAGCAAAATACACATCAATACACAATAATAAAAATAAAATAACGCTTGGGCCCAACATGCATTTTTCACAAAGTATACATATTACAAAACTATTGTCGTTTTACTTTACATATTCGTTTCAGTACATATATTGCAATAAACTTTACATGTAGTAACTACATCCTTTTATCACACAATGATATTACTCAAAACATCACAAACTCTATTTCTATCATATACAAAAAGAGATCAAAATAAAACTCCTAGTGGCCTTGACCCGCAGATGCCCGTTCACTAATCCGAACCTGTAAACCTACACGAAAATAAACATCCGTGCTAAGCGATAACGCTTAGTGGGGATGAAAAACAATGCAAAGGATTCCTTTCGAAGTCACACAAACATATCACATGCATCATTTATTAACATGCTCAACACAATCAAGAGTCATATAATCTGTTAATCACATATTCACGTGCATTTAAATTCTTATTCCCATACAGGTCATATACACAAACACATTCCAAGCAGAAACATTTATATATACCGAACAAGACTTATACATCAACTCTTGTACACTTCAAAACATATAATAGGAATAGTCTGAAATCCTTTAGTTATGGATACGGGTGCTATATAATCAGAAGACCGAAGTCTCAGAACATGTACTATATTTGTATCTGTATGACCATCTCGGAGGTCGGCCGCTTCGCCCAAACGGGGCGGTCGGTAGCAGCTGCGCGATAACCCTTTATAAGCATGCTTATCTATCCATTACTTTGACCATTCAGGCTTAACTCACACTTTCGGAACATATCACTATCCATAATCACTTATTCAAGTATACATGTTTTTAATTCATTGCATAGACATATAAACCATGCAAAGCAAGACAAAAGAAAATATTTTTCAAAAATAATAGAACAGGGCGAGAAGGGGTTCACTGTCGCGATCGCGACAGAAGCCAGATTCACTGTTGCGATCGTGACAAGAGGTCACGCTCGCGACAGAAGCCATATAGCAAAAGAGACTCTATATACTATACCCAAATGCATTACACTAACTCAAGTATTATAAAACAATTAAGATCACATAGCATGTTGTGTCAACACTAACACTTATGCCGTAGCATTATTTACTCAAACAACTAATCTTATAATCATTTGTTAAACCTAAACATGCATGGCAAAGACCACGGAAACATTCCGGGGTAATACGGGTTCAATTCGGGAGGAAAAACACATAAAAATATACAAATTAGTTGAGGGTAAAGGTGGGGAATTGATCCATGCCAACCATGGGCTCTAAATCAAGAGGAAAATCACTCTTATGACCTGCTCTGTTGCGCTCGCGACAGAAGGCTCCGTCAGGAACCTTCACGAGACTGCTTCTCACCTCAAATTTGTATCGTCTAAACCGACCTCTAAACGTCATTTTTAGGCAAAACACCCTTCTTAACAATTGTTCCCTAGGAAGTTATCTTTCAAATGGGGCAAGTTTAAGGTCGTTTAGACATGTACAAAAAATGATATGAGCTAAATAACCTATACTGCTCTAGTAACCCAACTCAAATAGGGACGCTACGGTTTTGGCCAATTTTCAGGGTCTTAAAGTAAGAATTTGCTTAAGGTCAATTCTGGGACTTTTGTAGGCATAGATGTCATGGTTATTATGCATCAATAATCACTCCATTTAGACATCTAAAACTCTACTTATGGCAAAAATATTACACAGAGGTCAGATGGCAAATAAGCAGAATTAGCCAAACCAAACTTTATCATCACAACTATATGGTAACCCGTCTAACAACATCAACACACATTCAAATGATCAAGTTACATACTTATAAAAATATATACACATATCATAAGCACCGCAAGCAATCAAAATAAACTTCTAACAAATATACTCTAAAAGAGCAGTTGAGCTAATTAAAGCTCATCAAGCATCTCTCTATTCAAACATGTCTCTATTCAAACATATTTCATTTAAACATATGCAAGAATAATACAACCACGCTCGATCCCAACCTCTAGGAAGCTTGATCTTGTGCTCTCTACTCGATTTCGACCTTCTCTTTGCCCTTATCCAATTTCTTGATCATAGCTTAAACCAAAACCATACAAAGCACTTAAGTTAATCTTCTTTCTACTTTAAATCAAAAACAGGAAACCAAAAGTAGAAGAAGAAGACCAATACTAAAATCATGCTACTTACCTTCTTCTCGAAAACCAACTCAACCCTTTTCTTACTCTTCAAACCAATGCAATAGAACCAACTCAAGGTAAACCAAAAGAGAAGAATAAAGAGCAAAATAAATGGAAAGGGAAAGAGCACAGTAGAAAACTAAGAGCAAAGAAAGAAAAGAAGAACAAATAGCCAAAGGTAAGATCAACGTGGGAAAAGAAAAGGAAGAAAGTGAGCAAATGGTCAATCCTCATCCAAACCATTAACTATACTCATAAATGCCACTTACCTCATAAATACATGTACATCTCTTTATAAATACATGTATATCCCTTTAGCCACATACTCCATTTAATTGCATATAAAACAAAACATGCCCATGCCACATGTCACACTCCTACGATGCCACGTGTCAACCTCCTACGATGCCACGTGTCAAAAATCCAAACTCCAAGTCTCTTAAAATCCACTTATACATGCATTCTGCTGGAGGGTTCTGTCGCGCTTGCGACAAAACGCTCACACACAACCCCAAACACTTACAAATCCGAATAATCACAGCTCGATACACTTCTAAACTCATCATAACCCGACAAAATATCGTCAGATCTTCTAGGGCTAAATCGGGGTGTTACAATAGCGACTAAATTTAGCGACTATTTTGCGACTAAAAAAACGATCGCTAATTAAATTTGGTGACTAAATTCATTTGTTTGTTAGCGACTAAAACTTATAATTTTTGCGACTAAATTTAGTCGCTAAAAATAGCGACTGTTTTTGTGTTAGTCACTAAAATTATTGCGATGGCCGGATTTGCGACAGTTCGTCGTCCTGTTGCTATAGGTAATTAGCGACTAAAATCTTCACATTAGTGACGGAATTTACCGTTCTTTTTTTTGTAGTGAAATTTATTTTTTATATTTTATAAAAAGTATAGTTTTACTTTTAATATTTCGATTAGTATAATATTGTTTTTTATATTTTAAAATTGATTTTATCTGTATTTTTAATATTTTTTTTTTCATATGACATTTCAATAAATAGACATGTGATATGAGAAAAGTAATTTTTTTTTTAATTCTAAAATATTGAAAACAATATTGCACCAACTGTTTTAATTTTTTTTTTCTTAAAAAAAGTATTACTCATTTGAGAAATATAGTCGTGTCAGTTTTAGATTCACAATTTCTCTCGCTAATTGCTCGATACATCTGTAATGGTGAAAAGTTGATGCTTGATGCTTTGTACCATGATGGTTAGATCGGCACCGGATATTAAATCCGAAAAACTTTTAATATTATTTGATAAAATAAAACACATAATTGCGAAGCCCACCCAAAAAAACAGCAAAAAATGGCAAACCCAGATGAGGGAGAAATAGCAAAAACACGAAAACCCTTTTCTATTTGCAAAAAACGCAAACCCTTTTCTATCTTCCAAAACTAAACTAATCTAAACCTTATAGAAATGGCCGTAGCAGAAGCATGGATTGCCCTCAACCTCGCTTGATTTATGTCATAGTTGCTTCAATTTTCTGATCTGCCTCCCTCGCTCTTCAACCTCCCCCGCTGCTACTGCTGCTCTCGCCGCTGCTCGTCGCTCCAGGCTCTTCGGTCGCCACTCATTCCTCGCCGTGGGCATCGCCGTTCCAGAATCGCCGCCGTCTTGCCTCAACAGGTAAATCGCAATTTTTCTTTATTTTTTTCCCTTTATTTATTTTTCATTTTTTTCATTTTCGCTACTGTTGTTACTGCCGCCACTCGACGCTCCTCCCTCGTCGTGGATGTCGCCGTTCCAGCCGATCCAGAATCACACCGTCTTGCCTCAGAGCTTATTCTAGCTTTATGTCTGGATCGCTCTCCATCAAGACGAATAGGTTTGTTCTTTCTTCTTAATCGATCGCTCTAATTTGCTTCAATTTACCTCCTCTATTAGCTCATAAGAAATCATATTTAGATCTGTTTTGTGGTCATACTAATTGAATTTCGATAATTTTATTGTTGGTTTTTTCTTCGTGTAATTGCTTTTTGCTTAGTTTTCCATTTCGAATAAAATTTCTAGATTCAATTTCTTTGTATAATTGCGGGGTACAGATTGTTTAATTTTAGTTGCGAAAAGCATGCATTTGAGAATTGAGTGCAAAGCACGTGCGTTCCCTTATTTTCGCCTGTATGTGATTCAGCAAAAGTTAAGTCCGTGATTAGTACTATAGATTAGTTTTCTTGTGTCTTGTATTAGATCAATTAGGAAGTGTGATTTCATTGGCAGGAGTTTTTAATTTGTTACAGCTGAGGTTGTGGCAGGATCAGCAACATGGCTTGGTCGTGGTCTATCTTGCGTGTGCGCACAAAGAAGAGAGAGTGATGCTCGTCCTTCATTTGATTCAACCCCTACCCAGGTGCTTTTTTGTTTAAAAAAAAAAAGGATGTGATTTTGCTTCTCTTATGCTTTCCTTCATGTCCTTATTCTGTAAGATAAAGAACCTAGGTTTTTCCCCTCAGGATTGATTTCTTTAATTTCTGAAGCATCAACATATATCAAAAATTTCATCATTTGTGTTTTTTTTATGTGATCATCTATCATTTGCTGGTATCTTATCTCATTAGTCTCAATTTTTAACATCGTCAACTCTTTGTTCTGTCATGAATGTCAGGAGGAAAGCTTGCAGCATTTACAAAGTCGAATTGATGTTGCCTATGATAGTACAAACCCTGAGCATCAGGTACAATTATTCTTCAGTTATGATTAACATTTTGAAAGTTTTGATGAATAGCATCTGGTGACCAATAAACTGCCTGTTTGATAGATTGGTCATAATTCAATGTGGATTGTTTGTATTATTTTTAAATTATCATTTCTGAAAAGTTAAGGTCCTTTTCTTTTTTTTGTCATGTGCTATTGCTACATTTCCTTTAGGAAGCATTGAAAGCTTTATGGAATACTGCGTTTCCTGAAGAAGAACTTCGCAGTTTAATATCAGAGCAGTGGAAGGAAATGGGTTGGCAAGGAAAGGATCCATCAACAGATTTTAGGTGAATTGACCTGTGATTTTTTTTTTTATCCATACCATCTAGAGGGAACCAATTTTTGTTCATAACTGGTGTCGGAAGCTGTTCTATTGGATTTAACTATTCTTCTTCTGATTCAATCTTTGACTTTATAATTGCATTTATCTACATAAAGAGGAGATAAGGAGATACCATCGGTTTTAAATACGAATTCTTATTGGAAATAAAACAAATAGGTTTTATATTGTCTTATTCAGACATACTTGTTGCAGAAGGTATTGCATTCTAACCTATATAAGTGTTCAAAGATTTCTATGAGATGTTCTGACTGTTGTACCTTTCATCCAGGTCCTTTTGTGACCTTGATTTGTATCTATTTTATTATTTATTTCTTTTCTCTTTATTTTTCTTTTTAAATAGCTAATTTCTTTAGCTAAATCTATCACAGGGAGTAGGCGGCTATTTAATGTTTCGTGGCTTGCTGGTGGTCATCCTGTTTTAGATCCAGTTGCTCTCATATCAGATGCAGACAGGACACTTGGCATTATATTGGATTTTTTGCAGTCACCTGGCAGTCTTCCTCGTTCATTGATAATCACTGTTGTCAATTGGTGAGTTTCCACATTCCAGTATCTGAATTATATTGGTTGAATCAATGGAAAAATGTCAAAACGTATATTTTAGTTTTGTTAGAAAGAACAGGTAATGAAAATAATACTAGTGTTATATATAATAATATTAGTGTTATATATAATAATCCTTTTAGTCATATATAATAGTTGTTTCACTTTAATTCAGTGCACGGCTTACAAAGGCATACCAAACTGTTAATGTTCTGTTTAAGGTTTTGAAGGCTGTAATCATGAGGTGAAATCCTTTTATCTATAATATGATTTTGTTTCAAGCACTTGTCTTCAAATTGGCAAAGTAACTGGGATGCATAACTTTATTATATCCTTTGATTTACTGTCTTTGTGCATGAATATTAATTATAAATTATGTTTTAAATTCTACAGGTGTTTAACACAATGGACAACAATGAAGATATGAGATTCATTATACATTCTTCTACTATAAAGATTCTAGATGAATAGAAAATGGTATAGATAGGATTTTTTTTTTAATCAAACTTGTATATTACAAATAAAATGTAAAACAATTTCAAAATATTAATATATTTTGTAACTGCTATTTTACATTCTATGAAAAGACTATTTATTATAATTTTATATTTGTGTGTATGTGAATGATGTGTACAGTTAATATTCAAATGAAATGTTTTATTTATCACTAAACGGAATCTTTAATTGTCAGAATTTACTTCTTTGAAAATGAAATACACACAACGAAGAAAATCTGATCGCTAAAAGATATTATAACGACCGGAAATTCGTTCGTTGAAAGTAAATACAATTAGCGAAAGTAAAATCCGGTTGCTAAAAGGTATTTTTAACGACCGGAAATCCTTTTGTTGAAAGTCAATATAATTAGCGAAGGGAAAATTCGGTCGTTAAAAGGTATCTTTAACGACCGGAAATCCCTTCGTTGAAAGTGAATTCAAGTAGCGAAGGGAAAATCCGGTCGCTAAAAATCATTATTCAACGACCGGAAACATTCCGGTCGTTAAAGACATTAACGACCGGATTCAATATCCGGTCGTCTATACCTTTAACGAAGGGGCTTTTACCGACCGGATTTTCCGGTCGTTATACATGTTTAACGACCGGATTTTGACTTTTAACGACCGGATTTCCCTTCGTTAAAAAGCATTTTTCTTGTAGTGTAATAACTCTTGCATGTTGTCATTATTTCTTGCATTATCTAAAGTAATGGTAAAAATTTTCTTCTCTATTCCCCAAAATTTTAACTTATCATAAACTTTTTCATATAATAGAGAAGCAATGTGCGGAGGAGGAAAATGACAAAAGTTCAATATTTTACAGC
Organism: Excoecaria cochinchinensis; assembly: GCA_947683425.1. Classification (NCBI taxonomy): domain Eukaryota; kingdom Viridiplantae; phylum Streptophyta; class Magnoliopsida; order Malpighiales; family Euphorbiaceae; genus Excoecaria; species Excoecaria cochinchinensis. The sequence continues at coordinate 1,096,619 of CANTUQ010000110.1, forward strand.
ATAACTTCCAATTTTTGTCCACATAATGAGCAGTTAGGCATAGATAACCTTCAGAAATGCATGAGGTCCATACATCACAGGTCAAACAAATCCTACCAGGTACTTCACTTAAAGTATGCTTAAGAGCATCTAATTCCCTCTTATGTATCTTTAAGCAGTATGATTTTGCTGTATTCCTACATATCGGCTTCACCCCTTGGTTCAAGTATATATGAAGATTTCTATTTTCTTCATGTTCAGCAAAAGTAAAAGTGTACCCATGCCTAATTATAGCTAAAGCTACACGCTCTTTGTATGAATCTTGATCTAATTATAGCTAAAGCTACACGCTCTTTGTATGAATCTTTGTATGAAAAATTTTGAATATATACAAAATTTAGAAAGAACATACTTTAATTAGTTCCAGTTTCCATTTCAAATAAGATTACCAATTCGTTTTTTCTATTCTATTTTCTTCATGTCCAAGCAGTAGCACTGTGATGTATATCCATTAAAATATTCGTTTTTCCATTTACCAAATCCACACCTATCAAGGACGTGGTCAATAAGAGAAGAAATAAGCCAACTTTGTACACATATAAAATATTGGCTCCGACATTCACGCTACATTAAAAAGTTTTTTCGATTCAATAGTTTAGTAACCTAAGTAGGTTCTTGCAATTTAGTAAGAAATCTCTTTTATTTAACATTGAAGATAAAGCCAGCTCATGATTCCCTTTAGTTTAAAGTGGTAGATGGCACATGCAGTCTTTTATTATTACTATTATTATTGAATTAAAATTCCACGCTTTTGCCCATAACATTAAGAGTTGGAAATTAAATAACTTAGAATTACCTAAGAAATACCAATATAGTTTAGAATTATAGGATGTTAAGATGCAGGCAGAGCCTATAGTGTTTTGATCTTCTGTTTATTAAAAAAAAAAAAAATGGAACATTTATGAGGGGAAAGTGGGAGTCCCTGTCAAAGGGCAGTTCTGTATGGACTTAGGATTTGTTGGGTTGAACTGGATTTCAAACAATGAGCTTTTAGGTTTGAACTTAATGACACTCAACAAATAATTTCTTACTAAGTAGTAGGGTATAGTTGAGGTAAATGAAAGTGTAGATGAACCTATAAAGCTAGTTTCTAAAATTGTAGACAATCAATTCAAAGTAGTCTCGTAGAAAATATTTTTCATGTTCAGAACACACTCTTTTTGAACAAGTTTCAACTATTTGATCTGTGACCAACAGAAATAAGGGGATTTATTTTTTTCAACATGAATATGATGCACTGTTGCTCCATTCTCAATTGTCCCGTTTATCTGACACACGGTGGCTGAATTTATTGTTCATAAAAATATGTTTAACTCTTCAAATATTGCAACTAAAAATCAGAATGCATGTAATTCTAAAAATCATAATGGAATTTTAATTCAGAACAGAACCAATCCATTGACTATCTGCACTAGTTATCAGAAACTTCCAATGTTTAGAATATGAAACTGACAAGCTTAATCATTGTCCAAATCCTTCTTTTTCTCTATTCAAACATTCATCTATTCAAACATTCATCTTGTCCAAACCCTTCTTTTTCTCTATTTCTTTTGTTTATCTCAATTGGGTCTTTTCTGTTTTGAACTGGGTATCAGTCTTTTGATGCCAAGTTCAACTCAACTTCAAATTCTAAAGAATGAATTTCTTAGAATATCTAATAAAGGAAGTGGAAATACTATGCATATCAGCAGACATAAAAATCAGATCCTATTCACTACCATTTGATTACTTCCACCACTGCAAGAACAATATAAACAATAGCATCTATTCAGCGTATAAACCAAACAGCATTTTCCACAATCTAAACTTTCTATTCTAAAAAAAATTCACAATGCCCATTGGAAACACAATACTGATATATATCAGTTATATGGGGGACAAGTGGAGGCAGATGGGTTAAAAGAAAGAGCAAATTATATACTGATATAAATCTGAATGTGATAAGAACAAGTAAGAAAGATTTACTTACCCAAACCGGCGAGAGGCGGAGGAGGAATGGTCGGCAAGACGATCGAGACAACAATTTTTAAGCAAAAAAAATTATGTAGTCTTTGCTTTCAGTTTGTAAAATAGCATTCTCCCAACTTAGGAGCTTAAGCAATCTTGGAATTGGAGACAACAATCTAATTGATCGAGAGAGAGAGAGCAATAGAGAGAAGGGTGTAAACAGAGAAACAGGGTTGATTATTTGGTGAGTTGTTTTGGCGAGACGATGAGAAGGAAGCAACCCGTTGGGCATATGTCTGGTGACCCGAACGGGTTGATTATTTGGTGAGTTGTTTTGGGCCGGGTTGAAATGGGTTATTTCTTAATTGGGTTGGGTTTAGGTTAATTTTTTTTGGGCGGGTTGTTGGGTTTGGGTAAACTTTTACAGGCCTACGAAAAAGTAGAGATTTTTTTTTTAAAAGAAAAAGTAGAGATTTAAGAGTCAAATGTTTAATTGAAATTGAAAAAACTTAACATATATTATTTAAATATATTTAAAATAATAATCTCGATAAAATGTTCAAAATTCATTGTGATAATATCCATATTAATATAATAAGCAAGTTTTAATAGAAAATAAACAATTTAAATATAATAATATTTAAATTATGATTCACAAAATTAAAATCTAAAAATGGCCCTTATATAATTCACAAAAATTATGATTTTTAAAACTTCTAAAAACTGTTTTGATTAGACTGATTTTTGGTTTATCCATCCGGTGCAACAGATTTGCAGCAGGTAATAATCAGACAGTTTTTAAAACTAAACCAATCCAGAGTTAAAGCAAAATCATAGTTAAACCGATTGAACTGGTTAGACCAGAACGGTTTTTACAACATTGCTTTGTACTAATAATTTAACTTTCATAACCAATAAACTTAATTCAAAGTGTTCTGTCGTGGCTTTGAGCTCGAGTTTGAACTTAAGTTGGACCTCTTGTAATAACAATAATAGTAACAAAGTAAACTATGACAGGTAAGAAAATGCTATATCTGGTGGAACATATGTATATTTTTGCCGTAGACACGGCAAACGTATTGAGTCGGATAGATTTGGATTTGGGTCAAAATGTTTTGGATTTTTAGCGATCATTTTTTTAGGTTATTTTCGGATCGTGTCACTTAATTTTCGGACGAATTTGGATGGAGTCTTGAATTGCAGTTATGATTGAAAAAGTAGACCGAAATTGAAAATCAAATCATATGATATTCGATATATTTGATTCGATTTTTTGTTTAACCGGTTTAATTTTGACTTTTTCGGTATTGTGTGTCAATTTTGACTTTTCCATCTTCCTATTTAAAATACATAATTAATATCATTTATAATTTATCATATTGGTCAATTTGACTTTTTTTGTGGAGTTTTCTTAATTTTGGTGTAATTTTGAAAAAAAATTAGAAAAATAGGATTATTTTAAAAATATTTAGAATTGTGGGGTGTTAAAAACTGGCACAATTATGTGCCGATTTTTATCAGAGTGGGGCCAACTGGTTTTACTGGCTGGTATGCCAAAAATCGGCACCTCTGTGTGCCAATTTTTGTCAGAAACCGGCACACAGAGGTGCCGATTTCTGGCAGCATTTTTTTTTCTTTTTTTAATTTCTTTTATCTTATCTTTGCCCATCAATACCAAAGCCACGGGAACATGAAAAATGAAACATGTGTAGCTACATTTCCAAGACATTGAAAACAAACATACTAAGAAATATCAATAGATGTCTGTCCTAGTCATATCTTACACGCAAAAATAATATATGAATTATTCATAATTATCAACAATTTCATTTCTAAATTGTTGCTACCCATTATAATGAGAGAATAGTGTGTTTATACATAGAGAGAGATAATAAGATGATGACGAAGAACAATCAAAATAAGGAAAATATGTTTTTTTATTATTATTGATGTGAAAAGAATTTTTTAATTTTTTATGGTCTTGGTTTGTTTTTTAAATGCTTAGGTTCTTGCTTTTGTATAATTTGCAGACTTTGGCTCTTTTATTATTATTATTATTATTATTATTATACGCATATAGAATATATATGGTGATATTATTGTATTTATTGTTAGATTAAATTTTATATTTTATAAAGCAGTTGTTCCATTTGGCAATATTAGTTTAGAATTTCTTGACTATTCTTTTAATTTTGGGGGCGGTTAATAATTGTATATTTCAAATATGATAAAAAAAACTGATCTCGTAATTGTTTGTTGTAGCCAATATTTTCAGAACCGGACCGGATATCGACTCGAACTGCTAATTAAGTCAAGAGTCAACTGGTTGGATCGGGTGTTGACTCGAAGTTTTTATCTTTTTTTTTTTAAATATAATTATTTATAAAAAAATTAAAAATATGTATATAAAAAAATAAATTCAAATAATCTATTAATTATCAAAAATTAATATAAAAATAGTTCTTTTTATTATGATATTTTTTATTATTTTTTTAATTTTATTACGATAATATGCAAGTGAATAAAATATATTTTATAATACATGGCATTAGAAAATTGTAAATTGTGGTAAAGAAAAACAACACTAATGATGACCGAGCGAATTTTCCGGGCAAGCAGGGAAGAATATTCCGAGCTTCTTCTGAGCTACGTCCGGGCAATCACCTGAAAATAAGGTTCCGGCGGGTTTCCGACAAAGGAGACTCCGACGGTCAAGTCAGTAATTTTGGAAAGTCAAGTATGATAAAGAGAGAGTTTCTGAAATCTGAGAAAAAAGGAGAAGAAGAAGGATCCTTTCTTATGAGGTGTAGTGCTTCTTTTATAAGTCCATTACTCATGATGACCATTTGGGGCCCGGTTACTTTAATTGATGGGCAATGAGTGTGAATAACGGTTACCTTAACGGCTAGTTCACTGTATAACGGGTATGACAGCTGTTTTGTCGAACCGATCTATCTTTGGAGTTACCGAGCTCTACGATGGACCGGGCTCAGTATTTAGGCGACTATGAGAGCTTTCCGAGTTATATGACAGAGTACCTGCAGTCAGGTAAACCGAGTACTTTACCGAGTTAAATGTTTTGTTCTTGTATCATTGAACTAAAGCCGGGCACTATCCGGAGGCATATTCCGAGGCATGATCCGAGCCATGAGGCATATTCCGAGGCATAATCCGAGCCGTGAGGCATATTCCGAGGCATAATCCGAGCCATGAGTATCATAAGTCCCCCCCTCATGCACATGATATTTATGTCATGTAGGCGGGAAGGTTTGGAGTTTTATGGGGGGAAAAATTCAAATGTCTGAGCGGGACGTGAGCTGTCGAGCGTGATTGACGCTTCGATTCTTGTGAGGGGACGTTTCCGGTTCCCTATGCCATTTATTGTGTCTCTTCGGTGTTCGTGACCGCCAAAAGGGGTATCCTATGGGAGTGTGCCAAGTGTCGTGTTCTTATTGAGCGCTCGGTTTTGCCCTGGCTTATAAATAGGTTAGATGTTTGGGTATTTCAGCTGCTTTGCACTCTTGAAGCTCTCGATTCTCTCTAAATTTCTTCTCCTTGTTCTTGGTGTTCTTCGCTTTCCGGCCTTCTTTCCGGTGACCGTGCGTCGTGTTAGCGTCTTCAGATCATCTCTCCCAAGTGATCCTGCCGATTTCAGGTTAGTCTACTTTCTCTTCATCATGAGTTTCTCGGAGGACTCTATTGAGAGGATGGTGGAGGAGGGTCTCGCCGCTCCAAGCTCGGGCAATGATTCGCCCCCTTCTACTAGCTCTCGCCCAGAAGGCCCTTCTGCTCGAGTGGTCGATCAACCGAGCTCTAGATCAGGGAAAACCACAAGAGATATCATTCGGGTGGGAAGTATACGTTCAAGTATACTTCCGATCGAGTTGGAAATGCTGAGATCAAAGCACGATATTCCTTCCGAGTATGCAATGGAAGCTCCGGGTTTATCTACTCGGGCCAATGCTCGATATCCTGGAAAAAGGAAGATTATCGTTTACGAGGCCAACTTTGAAGCCGGGGTGAATCTTCCTTTAACAGCTTTTGAAGTCGACTTCCTGAATTATTATGATATGACACTCGGGCAAGTTCATCCGAATGCTTGGCGAACACTTTCAGCCTTGCAAATATGGTCATACGAGCATGATATCAATTTAAGCATCCGCCTCTTCCGAGCCACCCACAAAGTAGGCCTTCGGATTCATGGAGAGGACCATAATTATATCCAGGCTCGGCCTGGATATAGTCTTTTCGTGGGGAATCCCGAGTCATTGAAAAAATGGAAAGATCGTTTCTTCATACTGAAGAGTCAGACGGATTTCCCTTTCCGGACTCAATGGGGTCGGTATGTCAACAGGAATGACAACCCCATGATTCTGAGTGAAGAGGAGGAGAACATATTGGCTCGGTGGAAGGTGCTAGCAGCCGAGAAGGTTGACATTAATGTTCAACTTCAATGCGGTGTCCCTCCTCCACCTCCAAAACCGAAGCGAAAGAAAAGAGGTAGATATATTCATTTCTATTTTCCGAGCTCTGATATGTGTCTTATTGTTTCGTTTTTTGTAGTGATGAAGAGGTCCGGAACGCCTTCGGTTGCCGAGGTCATCAAGGCAAAGAAACGAAAAGCCCTTGCTGGGACTTCTACCTCTGCCGCTGCTCCAACGGTTTCACCCAATCCTGAGCCTAATGTGACTGAGGGTCAGGGCATGGGTGAAACAAGCCCTGTATTGGTCGTGGACCGTATTGATTCCGAGCCTGCCTCCATCGAGACTCCTATTTCACAGCCAACTGAAGGCCAATCTGCCCCCCAGGAAGGGGCTGCTCCATCTTCTGATCCTCGCGTTGTGGCAGAGGATGTGAAGGCATTTTCCGAGGAGGTAGTGAGATTTTGGCAAAGCCGAGGGGATTATTGGTCAAAGAATAGGACCGAGTTCACTACGTTCGCACACCGAGTGGCTTGCGTACCTTCTGAGACCGCCCCCTTGGTGAAGGTCGGGGCTGAGCAGTTGGCCGAAATAATGAAGAGGCACGAGATAGAGGTAATTCTGCTATACTCCGAGTCTTTCGTTTGATGATAACAGTTGATTAAAAATCTAAGTGTTTGTGCAGGGGGCTATGATAGCCGGGGCTGCCATCGCCAAAATGAACAAACTTATAACAAGCAAAAAGAAGGAAAAGGCAGAGAGGGATCGGCTTCGTGATGAGCTCGGTGAAGCCTTGTCCAAGATAGAAACTGTAAATAAGCGAGCTTCAGAGGCCGAAGAAGAAATGCAAGCCCGGGCAGCTAAAGTGCTAGTAGAAATGGAGAGGGCTTCCAAGGCCGAAGCGGATCTGAAGAAGGCTCAGACCGAGCAGGAGGCACTTGTGAAAGAGAATGCCGAGCTGAAGCAGATTGTGGCAGACTTAGAATATAAGATGGTCGATATGGCTGCTGATAAATGTATGTCGTTCGGCGGTAAATTGATTCAGTCAGTTAAAGACCGATATCCGAACATGGATTGGTCTTGGCTCGAAGATGTTTACCCCGACGATTAGTTAGGATTCAGCTTTGTACATTTCCTTTGAATTAATAAAATTTTGTTTTGTTCGGCAGAATCGAATGTGTTCAATGTTTGAATTTCTTTTGTTCGGTAAATCGAGTATAACAGATATTTGAATATCTTTTGTTCGGTAGATCGAGTATAATAAAACTTGGAAGTTTGAACTTCGAATGCCTTAAATGAATGTAGACAAACAGCTCGGTAAAATATGACAAACTCACTGAAAATATTTTTTCAAATGAGAGACGTTCCATGAGTGGGGGAGCACTTTTCCCGAGAGGTCTTTGAGCCTGTAAGCCGATCCTTGGACTTGATGAATTTCATAAGGGCCTTCCCAGTTTGGACCGAGCTTTCCCACTCCACCCATATTCTGTGTAGCAATGATTTTTCTAAGGACCAATTGACCGATCTGAAAAGACCGATGATTAATATGCCTGTCATGATATACAGCCATTCTTTGTTTGTAAATAGCCGTTTGGACGAGCGCTGATTCCCTGACTTCTTCTAACCGATCAACATGGTATGATAAGGCTTCGTCATTTGCTTGCTGTTTGTATGAGATTACCCGAGCACTTGGGACCCCCGATTTCGCAAGGAATCACCGCTTCGGATCCGTATGTTAGTGAGAAGGGCGTGTGCCCGGTTGCTGTTTTGACTGATGTCCGGTATGCCCATAGGACGTGTGGAAGTTCGTCAACCCATAAACCTTTGGCCTTATCCAGTCGCTTCTTTAGACCTGCTAGAATAGTTCGGTTTGTGACCTCCGTCATTCCGTTGGACTGTGGATGATAGACCGAGGTGAAGCAGAGTTGAATTTTTAGCTCAGCGCAGAAGTTTTTGAAGGCTGAGCAATCGAATTGCTTGCCATTGTCTGAGATAATTGTGTGAGGAATCCCAAACCGAGTTATGATATCTTTCCGAACGAACTTGATGATGTTCGCTGGCGTGATTGTTGCTAGAGGCTCGGCTTCTACCCACTTCGTGAAGTGATCAACTGCCACCACCAAGAATTTCCTCTGGCCTGTAGCCATGGGAAAAGGACCGAGGATGTCGATTCCCCATTGGGCGAATGGCCATGGACTGTATATCGGTACTTGGCGAGTCGATTTGCTGTGCAGAATGTTGCCGTATTTTTGACATTTATCACATTTCTGAACGAGTTCCCGGGCATCTTTCTCCATTGTAGGCCAGTAGTAGCCCTGTATGAGAGCTTTCCGAGCTATAGCTTGCCCGCCTTCATGAGCTCCACAAATACCTTCGTGTATTTCTCTGAGTACATAGTCCCCATCTTCCGAGCTTAAGCACAAAGTCCATGGGTGTGAGAATGAGCGTCTGTACAATTTTCCATCGAGAATGGCGTATATTGCTGATTTCCGGACTATCTTCCGGGCTTCAAGTTGATTGGATGGGAGAGCTCCAGTGTCCAGAAACTGATAGATCGGTAATCGCCATCCGTCCATTATTTCGTTAAGCTGAACTTGATACGTCTCATAGGATGGCGATTTGATGATGCAAAATATGACCTCCAGTGGGGGGTTTTGAGAGTTATCCGATGCCCTTTTTGCTAGGGCGTCTGCTTCTTTATTGTCATTCCTCGGGATCTGCTCGATAGACCATGCGCACCCGGAATTCTTCAATTGGGAGAGTAGGAGAATGGCGAACTCCTTATACCGAATCATATTGTCTTCCTTGGCTTCGAATCTACCGAGTATTTGATTTACCACTAGCTGTGAGTCAGAAAAAATGGCAATTGAGTCCGGTTTAACTTCCATCGCCAATTGTAGTCCGAAGCATATAGCCTCATATTCGGCTATGTTGTTAGAAGCTGGAAAAGCAAGTTGGGCCATGCCTTTGATGATGATCCGTCCCGGGCCTATCAGTATTATTCCGACACCTGCTCCTTCGACTGTAGAGGCGCCATCTGTGTATAACTTCCAAGACCGGGTATCCGGCTCGGGTGGTGGGGTATGCAATTCAGCTATGAAGTCTGCTAATACCTGTGCTTTCATAGATGGTCGAGCTTCATATCGGACATCTAGCTCGCCTAACTTGGTGGACCATTCAGTAAGCCGACCTGATGCTTCTGGGCGTTGCAGTACTTTCCTCAAGTTTGTATTAGTCCGGACTATTACAGTATGTGCCTGGAAGTAGGGTCGCAGTTTGACTGTCGTAGTGATCAAGGAGTACGCCAGTTGTTCCAGGATGGGATAGTTGAGCTCGGCTCCTTTCAGTACCTTGCTGACATAGTAGATGGGGTACTGTTGGTTACCTTCCTCTCGAATGAGCACAGATCCGACAGCTCCTGGTGTGACAGCTAAGTAGAGGTATAAAATATCCCCGATTTGTGGTCTGCTCAATAGTGGGGGCGAGCTAAGAAAGGACTTGAGATCTTCAAAGGCTTGCTGGCACTCCTCGGTCCATTCGAAGTTCTTGAGATTCTTAAGCGCTCCGTAGAAGGGAAGACAACGTTTGGCCGAGCAAGAAATGAACCGACCCAAGGCGGTTATCTTACCATTGAGAATCTGCACTTCCTTCATCGTCTTTGGCGGGTGCATGTCGAGTATTGCTCGGATTTTCACAGGGTTTGCTTCTATACCTCTCTTCGAAATCATGAAACCCAAAAACTTTCCGGACTTGACGCCGAAGGCACATTTTTCCGGATTAAGCTTTAAGCCACACTGCCTAAGAACTTGAAAAATTTCCCGGAGCTCGGTGGGAAGAAGTTCTGAAGACCGGGCCTTGACAATCATGTCGTCTACGTAGACCTCCATGTTCCGACCTATCTGTTTGGCAAACAATTTGTTCATTAACCGCTGGTAGGTTGCGCCGGCGTTCTTCAGCCCGAATGGCATCCTTTGGTAGCAATATGTGGCCTGGTGAGTGATGAAGGCCGTTTTCTCTTCATCTTTCGGATTCATTGGGATCTGGTGGTATCCGGATGATGCATCTAAGAATGCATATTCTTCGAACCCAGCAGTAGAGTCTACGAGTAGATCAATGTTTGGCAAAGGATAGCTGTCTTTTGGGCATGCTTTGTTGAGGTCGGTAAAGTCTACACACATACGCCATTTTCCGTTGGACTTTTTTACTAGGACTACATTCGACAACCAGTCCGGATACAAGACTTCTCGGATAAATCCGTTCTGTAGGAGGACCTCGGTTTCATGCGACATGGCTAGCTGTCGTTCTGGTGCATGATTTCTCCTCTTCTGTTTGATCGGTCTGGTGCCCGGCGAGACATTAAGGGAGTGGCATATAATTGACGGTGAAATTCCTTTGATGTCTGAGGGCGTCCAAGCGAACACATCAGAAAACTCTTTCAGGACTTCGATAAGCTGCGCTTTATCTCTTTTGATTGCTCCGACCTTTACTCTTTTGTCCGGGCTTAACTGAATGTCAACAAGCGAGTCCCCTGGCTCGGCCCTTGTTTCGATAGGGATGTCGAGGGAGTCTAATGGAAGGGCCTGATTGGCCTCTTTTAGCATGGTCAGGTATGTTTCCCGAGCAGCTTTTTGACTTCCCCTTAGAATGGCCTCGCCCTTTGAGGTCGGGATTTTGAGTATTAAGTGGCGCATTGAGATATAGGCATCGATTCCTACGAGCAGTGGTCTTCCAAATATGACATTGTAAGCTAGAGGTATATCTACGACCATGAAGCGGCTGGTGCAGGCCTGTGTTATCTCGCCATCTCCTAATTCCATGGATAGGACAACTGAGCCCTCCACTTTCACTGGTTGTCCGGATATCCCGATTAGCGGGGTAGCAACTGGTTCAAGGACTTTGCTCGGCATTTTAAGGGCCTTGAATGCTTGCGACGTGATGAGATTGACCGCACTCCCAGTGTCCACCAGAATGCGTTGGACCAGATAATCTTCCATCAACGCCTCAACAACCAGGGAATCTGTGTGCGGTTGTTTAATGTGATCGCCATCCGATTTGTAGAACTTTACTTCGTGGCTGGCTTTGGAGGAATTGGTCTGTACGGGAAAAACTTCTTTTGCTTTCCTCTTTCGCGAGTCTCCCATGGCATCATAATGTTTTCCCCCAGCAATAACATAAATTATTCCTGCTGGGGCTTTCTTATTGGAGGCGGGCTGAGCTTCTCGTTGTCTGGGAGATCGGGATCTTTCTCTTGCTCGGTCCTCTTTGACATACTGGGGGAGCTTCCCTTGCCGAACTAAGAACTCGATCTCCCTTTTTAGCTGATGGCAATCATTTGTCTCGTGACCCTTATCCCGATGGTATGCGCAGTAGAGGCTCTGATCTCGGCTCGGATCTTCTTTCATCTGTCTGGGCCAGTTCACCTTGCCGGATTCCTTTAACCATTTTAGGATTTGTGCTCTGGAAGAGTTCAAGGGTGTCCACTTCTCTTCTCTTCGTTCGGCAGTTCGAGAGACCATATAAGTTTTGTGCGAGTTTCCGGAACTTCTGCTCGGACCGTCACCTCGCCCTGTGCCCCTGTCTGATGTCCGGAAAGAATCTCGACGCGGTTCGTCATATATGAAACTATTTCGGAGTCGTCTGGCCTCGTCCATCCTTATGTATTTATGCGCTCGGGACATGAGCTCGGTGAAATCACAGGGCGGTTTCTTGCTGAGTGAATCACTGAAGTCCTGGCAGCGAGTATTGCGGATGAGGGCGTTGTTGGCTACTTCCAGGTTTAAATCTTGGATGTCCATTGCCACCGTGTTGAATCTTTCCACATATGCTCGTAGTGTTTCTCCTCTGTCCTGTCTTACCGAGTTCAAGTCCGCCGAAACCTTCGTTGGTCGGATGGCGGCCACGAACTTGGCGATGAACATGTCACTGAATTGAGTGAAATTCGAGATAGAGTGCTCGGGCAAGTTCCGAAACCAAATCTGGGCGGACTCTGTAAGAGTCTGGGGGAAAATTTTGCATAGGGCACTATCATCGGTTGTGAAGACGAGCATAGTGTGATGAAACTGATCTAGGTGAGCTCGGGGATCCGTGCTACCATTGTATTTAAGCAGACTGGGCAGGCGAATATTTGGAAAAGGAGTTTCCAAAATTGTTCTGCAGAGGGGCGAGCGGAAGTTACTGTGGTATTGGAGGGTGTTTCGGTTCTGGTATCTTTGCATTCGCTCTTCAAAGAGCTTTTCGAATTGCTCGGTTGTGAGAGTTATTGTGGCTCCGGGAGTTATCGCTGGTAAAGGAGCCGGGGTATTTTGAGTGACTTGTGGAGCAGGGGGAGTGTAATGCCCTGGGGGCGGAGTATGAATTGGCGGTGCCTGGGCTGCTACTGCAGCCAGAGTGGCAAGGAGGACCTGAGCAGTTTGGGGAGTCAGACTGGGGATATTGGAAAAATGGGAAGTTTGGGGAGGTTGTATTTGTTGCCCGAATAGCTGGAAAGGGATTTGTTGGGAGAGTGGGGGAGGAGTTTGAGATGGGCTTGGAGGTGCCGCGGTAGTGTTCAGGTCTGGAAAAAGATCCATGAGAATGCTATGATCCACGCTCACCGCACCAAATGATGACCGAGCGAATTTTCCGGGCAAGCAGGGAAGAATATTCCGAGCTTCTTCTGAGCTACGTCCGGGCAATCACCTGAAAATAAGGTTCCGGCGGGTTTCCGACAAAGGAGACTCCGACGGTCAAGTCAGTAATTTTGGAAAGTCAAGTATGATAAAGAGAGAGTTTCTGAAATCTGAGAAAAAAGGAGAAGAAGAAGGATCCTTTCTTATGAGGTGTAGTGCTTCTTTTATAAGTCCATTACTCATGATGACCATTTGGGGCCCGGTTACTTTAATTGATGGGCAATGAGTGTGAATAACGGTTACCTTAACGGCTAGTTCACTGTATAACGGGTATGACAGCTGTTTTGTCGAACCGATCTATCTTTGGAGTTACCGAGCTCTACGATGGACCGGGCTCAGTATTTAGGCGACTATGAGAGCTTTCCGAGTTATATGACAGAGTACCTGCAGTCAGGTAAACCGAGTACTTTACCGAGTTAAATGTTTTGTTCTTGTATCATTGAACTAAAGCCGGGCACTATCCGGAGGCATATTCCGAGGCATGATCCGAGCCATGAGGCATATTCCGAGGCATAATCCGAGCCGTGAGGCATATTCCGAGGCATAATCCGAGCCATGAGTATCAACTAATAATAATAATAATAATAAGTATTTATTCAAACATTAAATATATGGAAAAGAAAAGGCAAGAAGCAAAATGCAAACCATAAATGATAGAAAAAGGTGTTAACTTAAAATAAATAACAAAAAAATTGTAAGTTTAACATTATTTTAGTTTAAATATTTTGGGTCCAAAGCTTCATAGATATAGGCCCACTCTCTTCTTTTGGGGCCGTCATTTTCACCCAACTTGTCTGTTGGCATTTGTTTTTTTTTTTTCTTTTTCTCCTATCAAAACGGCAGTGTTTTAATGTTTTGTCAAAAGAATCGATTTTTTTCGTTTCACGGGTTAGCCGGTTTTTTTCGGTTCAATCAGGGTCAATCCGGTTTTTTACTAATCCGATTTTATATGTTTTTAAAATCGGATCAGTAGCCGGTTCCTGATTAAACCGGCCGGTTCAACCGATCCGATTTTCAAAACATTGGTTGTAGCAGAAGATGAAATGTTACATTAAATTTCTTTTTTATGAATTAAAAAATAAAATAGTGTACTGAAATTTGAACACTTATTTAATAAAAAAAATGAGAAAACATGTTTTTTGTGTTTTCTATACAATATTTTAATTTTGAAAAATTCAGAAAATAGTTTTCTAATTTTTTAAATTGGAAAATATTACAACTAAACAGCATTTTTCATTTTTTAATTTTTTTAAAGTAATTTTCTAAAAAATTGGCTTTATTTTTCAGAACTAAACAGTTTCTATGTATTTTAAAAATTATTGTTTATCTTAATCAATATTATTTGATTTATAAGATAAACTAAAGTCATTTAATAACTATATACTTCTAATAAAACTGTTCAATATATATAAAACCATGTATAAATGTATGGTAGGCATATCCTTAATTTCCCATCTTCCCACCCCTCTTGATTTATATTTTCAAGTTAAATCTGATAGGTAAGATATATACGATTTTTCGTGACCTATAGAAAAGAACACATGATTTTTTGTAGTTTAAAAAACTGAATAATTTTCGAAATATTAAAAAAACAAAATGATGAAAGTTATCCAAATATGCATTCATTTGTTTTTTTCAACAAGCATAAGGATAGCATTGCTATAGTGTATACACACACTTACGATTCATTCGGTATAAAATAATTTTTATTTTTATTTTTAATTCAATACGACGGTATTCACGCGTCATTAACGTGCGCACTGTAGCATGCGGAATAAAGAAAATGCCTGTGGGTAATGGCTGAGACGATTGGATGATTAAATGGGTCAAAATTGGAGAACCGTTCCATCGGAAAATCAAATAACAATATTATTATAAAACGGCGGATGAATCTTACTTTTATATTTTTCAATTGAGAAAATCTGTACATAAATTAAATTAAGATATGCTGAAATAAATTTCAACCTTCTAGAAGCAAAATATTCAAAGAATCAAAGTGCATTCTGTTCAATGAATTCTATTTTATGCTAGAATAAACTTGGGAATAAAGATAAACTTCAACGCAGGGATAGATCCAATTTTTTACTCCATCCGTTTAAAAATATAGCAATTTGAATCCAAATTCGAATTCAAATAAAATTTAAATGACTCATAATTTAAAAAATTTATTAAAAAATATCTAAAATTTGACTCGAATCTATAATCAATTTTTTTGAATTAAATTTTATTTTATATCATATTTATTTATAAATTATTATTTAATTAATTATATATATTGATACTACACTATTTTATTAATACTTTCATTATAATTTTATATAAAAATTAAATTTAATTAAAAAATCTAATTGTTTAAATTTTAAACTGTATGCCCTAATCCATTTTCGACATTTTCTCACTCCATGCCCTGATCTATCGTTATTTTGTTGGTTACGGCTTATTCATTATCTTGCATCGCCATTGTTGCTTAGTTGTACTCTTTCGATTTTTTTCTCATCAAAACATAGCATCTTAAATTTAGAAAAGAATGTAACGCTACAAAAATTTTGAATTTGTAAATAGTAGATTTTGGTCCATGAATAGAGTCATTGGGACAAGAATAATATTTTTTTCGAGTTATGAATAGAGACAAACTCAAGAATCAAATTTGAGGCGAAAGCATGCAGTGGATAATGACATGTTTGACTAACAGTCAAAGTGGATCTAAGATACAAAAAAATGAGTTTTTTTAATTTAGGTGTAATTTTGAAAAAAAAAAAATAGGGTTATTCTAAAGATATTTAGAGTTGTGGGGTGTTAAAAACCGGCACAATTATGTGCCGATTTTTATCAAAATGGGGCCAGCCGGTTTGACCGGCTGGTATGCCAGAAACTGGCACCTTTGTGTGCCGGTTTGTGTTAGAAATCTGACAAAAACCGGCACACAGAGTTGCCGATTTCTGGCACATGATTTGACATTGAAATATTGCTTGCTTGTTTTGTAAGGAAAAGAAGGTGATTTCTTTTCTGTATAAAATGCAAAATGAGGAAATGGGATGCCATTGGAGCTAATCTCAACATATCCTTCAAATTCCTCTCTTCCATCGTTATTTTTTTTTTTAATATTTAGGAAAAACCAAATAAATATAATTATAATAACCATATATTTTCCATTTGATACCCAACATAAACTTCTTGTCTTTTTTTTTTTTTTTTTTTTTATTTTTTATTAAAAAAAATGAAAACTTATTTTCCTTTTATATATATATAATTTTATTACATTCTTTTACTTGATAGATTTATTTTAATCCCCGAAATTAGCTAAAAATTGATAGTAAATTTTGAATTAATAGTAACCGAATTACGTTTGAGGTCAAATATTAAAATTTATTTATTATTTTTTTATTAAAATATGATATTTTCTCATTGATTTTTTATTTAATTATATATAAATTTTTTATTTTCACTATAATTATTGTTTTTTTTTTTGTTTTTATTTGATTATCACATATAGTAGTTTGGTTTCTTTTAATGTAGAGACTTATTTTATTTTATTATGATTATCATAAGAAGACTATAATTATATTTTTTTTTGTAAAAAAATTTAAAAATTTATTTGATTAATTGAATGTTATTATTTAAGTTCACTTATACCTTGTCTAAAATTTTCACATATACTTATTAGCATTTTAAGCATTGATTATCTAAAATATTATTAATATAAATAACAATTATTGTAATTATATTGATAGAATATATAGAATATTAAGAAAAATATAAAAGAGATGGAAAATAAAAATACTGATAAAAGAAGAGAACCAAAAATGATTTTCAATTTTCAATTTTTCATTTTGGAAAATAAAAAAATAGAAAAATAAGAAATAAAAATGAAAACTGGAAAAAAAATGGAAAATATTTTCTAAAACTAAATAACCCCATAGTTTTTTTATTAGAATTAAACTTCTTATCTAATTCTATATATAAAAAACAAACTTCTTATCTAATTAAAAAAGGTAAATAAATTTAAATGAAAAAATTTATTGTCAATTAATGAGAAAAAAGATAAATATTTTTCTCAATATATAAAAACTCATAAATTAACACTGAAAATGAGAAAAAAGATAAATATTTTTCCTAAAATCACACTAAAAACTTCCACTTTACTATATATAAAGACTATACAAAATTTCCCCTAAAATAAACAAAAGACCACGTGTTTTTTTTTATAGGTCACGAAAAACTATATATATCTTACCAATCAGATTTAACTTGAAAACATAAATAGAGAGGGGTGGGAAGATGGGAAATTAAGTAGGAGTGAGAAAAAGAAAATCGAATTTTTAATTAACCAAAAAAATTGATTCGAAATTAAACCAATATTAAGTTAACTAAATTAGAAAATTTAGGGTTACAGTGTTTACTTTTAAAATCGGTGGTTAACCGTTGACTAATGGTGAACCGATTTATATACATTTTATATATGATATTTTAATTTTTACACTTAAAATTTCAATATTTTTATAATTTATAAGTATTATGATACATGATTTTTTAAAATATTATTATAATACATATTTTTAGGCAAATAAACATTAAAATTATCTTTTTATTACAATTATTTATTCATTATATTGTGATGACTAGACACCTCCTATGAGTTCGGTTATGCCTTATCCCTGAATTCGGACATCCGAACTGATATAAATAAGCTCTCAATAACAGCTCGATCTATCCTAATAGATCGGAAAGAGTTTGTCTCCATGAGTTATTAGGATTGTCAGAATTGTTCAAAGACTTTCATTCCATTACAACGCGGGTTCTTCTTGTTCAACCTCATCTAATCAGGAATCAACCTTATCTAATCGGAAATTAACCTTATCTGATCAGGAAATATCCTTATCTAGTCAAGGTCTTTGAGTTCTGTCCCAATTAGGACTTTCAAGTCTTGTCCTATTGGGAATACTTATTTTCTGCAAAAGTGGACTCCTATTTCAACATTGATTCCTAACTTTATAAAAGGAGGAATACATATATGTTTCTCTTCTTGATTTTTTTCCAATTACAATACACTTACCTTCGTCAATCTTCTTAACTTGACTGTCGGAGTATCTTTTATCGAAAAACCCGTCTGAGTTCTGTGTTTTTAGGTGACCTCTCCTAGTCGCCAGCCCGAAAATTTCAGACTGTCATCATTTGGTGCGGTGAGCGTGGACACCTTTCAGATTCTATCAGCAATGGATCTCTTCCTCGACTTAACCTCTACTGCTGCCCCTCCGATAAACCAACTTCCATTAAATCAACCACCTTCAGTTCAACTATTTGGAAAAACAATACAGCCCCCACTGGTTCAGTATGAGCCAGTTCTGCCATTACCGGTTTAAAAACCTTTCTATCAAGCATAACCTTAACTTATCCGCATCCCAACCATCCTTGGCATTACCTCACAAATAGCCCAAGCCTTATTAGCCACCTTAGCCGCTGTGGCAGCACAAACACCTGCCCCTCAAGCATCTCTTCCCACTAGCCTCCACACCTGTCCCACCAGCTTTTGCTACCACATTGGCCCCGGGTTCCACTACGACCCTCACCTCAGATTAGTTTGAAAGGATTTTTGAAGAATAGATGCAGGTATCAAAGCAATTTCAGATCGCCACTAGCTAGGGAGATTTTGGCTACTCCATTCCCTAAGATCAAGTTATCGAATCTACCCAAGTATAATGGCAGTACTGATCTCCGAGCTCACCTGGATCAATTTCATCACACTATGCTTGTCCACACCTCTGATGATGCTGCTTTATGTAAGATCTTTCCCCAAACACTTACAGAGTCTGCCAAGATTTGGTTTCAAAATTTGCCCGAGCACTCTAGTACAAGCTTCGAACAGTTTAATGATATGTTTATTGCAAAGTTTGTGGCGGCTATTCGACCCACTAAAGTCTCAGCTGACCTCAATCTAGTTCAGTAGGATAAGGGCGAGACATTATGAGTTTATGCGCAAAGGTTCAATATTGTAGCAATGGATATCCAGAACCTAAACTTGGAGGTAGCCAATAATGCCCTCATACGTAACACCCAGTGCCAGGACTTTAGTGACTCGCTGAGTAAAAAGTCACCAAGGGATTTTAATGAGCTTATGTTCCGAGCTCATCAGTACATCAGGATGGATAAAGCACGCCACCTCTATAATAGCTCTCAGTACGAAGATATGAGTAGAGATTCATACAGATCGGGCCATGAGAGAGGCAATGGGAGAAACGATTCAAGGAATCGGGGATCAGGTGGCTCAAATAGGGCTTTTATAGTTTCAGCGCGATCTGGAGAACAAAATGATGATAGGTGGACGCCATTAAATGCCACAAGGTCTTAAATTTTGAAATGGATAAAGGAGAACGATAGGGTGAATTGGCCTAGACCTATGAGGGAAAGCTCTAATAGAGATTAAAGCCTCTATTGTGCATTTCACAGGGATAAAGGTCATGAGACGAATGATTGTAATCAGCTCAAAAGGGAGATCAAATTCCTAGTTCGAAAGGGCAAGCTTGCCCAATTTGTAAAGATGGGTGATAAGGGCAGAAACTGATCTCATTCATCTTAGAGACAGGATAATAGAGCCAGCACAAGCAAGAAGGCTCCAATGAGCATTATTCATGTTATTGCGGGTGGCAAACATTATGAAATTTTTGATAATTCTAGAAAAAGTAAAGTAAAAGAGGTGTTCTCCTTGGACTCCAGTTCTCCAGTAATGATTTATGAAGTAAGGTTTTCGGACATGGATGGCGATCATGTTAGACAACGGCACACGGACTCTTTAGTGGTCGAGGCCCTGATTCAGGACTATTTGGTCCAGCAAATTTTGGTAGACACGGGTAAAGCTCATCACTATGCAGGCATACAAGGCGTTAAAAATGTCTACCAACATCTTGGAACCAGTGTTAACCTTACTCGTTGGGATATATGGTCAGCCGATCAAGGTAGAGGGATCGGTAAAGTTATCTTTATAGCTCGGGGATGATGAGGTAGTTCGTACTTGTACCAGTTGCTTCATGGTAGTTGATATTCCTATGGCTTACAATGTAATTTTTGGAAGGCCATTACTAACCGGGGTGGATGCATACATTTCTATGCAAAAGCTATTGTTAAACGTTCCCTCTTGAGGAGGCATTGCGGTGCTTCGGGAAAATCAGAAAGTAGCTTAGGAAACATACGTTACAATGTTGAAAGAAGCAAACCAAGCACTTCTGTTGGATGCCTTGGATGTTTCCACCAATGATGCTCGAAAAACTGAGCCATTGGACTCGCAGGAAGTTGAGCTCGCACTGGACAAGACAGTTAAAGTCGGGGCAGGCAAAAAGGGGGAAGAAAAGGCAACCCTCATTGCAGTATTAGCAGAGTTTGTGGATGTGTTTGCCTAGTAGCCCTCGGACATCAAGGGCATATCTCCGAGAGTAATATGCCATTCACTCAATATCAGACCAGACTATAAGCCCGTCAAATAAAAAAAGAGGAACCATGCTCCCGAAAGGCAGATAGCAATGACGGAGGAAACAAATACTCTGCTGAAAAATGGATTCATACGTGAAGTTCTATATTTGGATTGGTTGTCCAATGTGGTTCTAGTAAAAAAGGCTAATGAAAGGTGGAAAATGTGTGTCAACTTCACAGACTTGAATAAGGCTTGCCCTAAAGACAGCTACCCACTGCCTAACATTGACCTTTTAGTTGATTCAACAGCTGGGTTTGAAGAATTTGCCTTTCTAGATGCCTTGGCTAGTTACCACCAGATTCCAATGAATCTAACGGATGAAGAGAAGACGACATTTATTACCCATCAAGCTACTTACTGCTATAGGGTTATGCCTTTTGGGCTAAAAAATGCAGGGGCTACATATCAGAAGTTGATGAACAGGCTGTTTGCTCTTTAGCTTGGGAGGAATATGGAGGTGTATGTAAATGATATGATAGTGAAAAGTAAGGCATCCACTGATCTGCCCACCGAGTTCATATAGACTTTCTTAACTCTCAGAAAGTTTAGTTTGAAGCTCAATCCAAAAAAGTGTGCTTTTGGGGTACAGTCCGGGAAATTCTTGGGATTCATGATTTCGAAGAGGGGAATAGAGGCCAATCCGGCAAAGATTCAAGCCATTTTAGAGATGAAACCACCGAAATCCATCAGAGAAGTGCATAAGCTTAATGGAAAGGTAACAACCTTGGGCAGGTTTATCTTTTATTCAGCTAGATGCTGTCTTCCATTTTACAAGACACTCAAAATTTTAAAGAAGTTCGAATGGACCCTAGACTGTCAACAAGCTTTCGACGAGCTAAAGCAATTTCTCAGTACACCGCCATTGCTAAGTAGGCCTCAATTGGGCGAAATTTTGTATATGTACCTTGCAATTTCATCTGGAGCCATTAATTCAATTTTGATTATAGAGGAATCCAGCAAATAGTTTGTAATTTATTATACCAACAAGGTGTTGAGGGGTGCCGAACTAAAGTATCCCATTCTGGAGTAGTTAGCCTTGGCACCGGTCATATTATCCATTAATCTCTGGCTTTATTTTCAAGCATATACTGTGGTAAATTGAACAATTTCCAATCTCAGAAAAGTGCTCCAGAGGCCAGAAACATCCAGAAGGCTCACAGAATGGGGCAGCTCGTCTCGATGAATTTGATGTTCGGTATGAAGCTCGACCTTCAATGAAAGCTCAAGTTCTGGCTGAATTTGTGGCCGAGTTGTATGCTCCACCTCTCGAGCTGGAGACCTGCTCTTGGAAATTATTTATAGACGGAGCATGCTCATCTGAAGGGGCCGGCATCGGAATAGTCCTTATTGGACCAGGGAGGATAACCATTAAAGGAATGGCTCACATAGAATTCCCAGCCTCTAACAATATGGCAGAATATAAGGCTCTTCGTTTTGGACTGTAGCTCACTATTGAGGTAAAGCCTTATTCATTGGCTATCTTTTCTGATTCGCAGTTGGTTGTAAGCTAGTTGCTTGGCAAATTTAAAGCAAAGGAGAACACGATGGTTCGGTATAAAGAGCTTGTTTCTATTTTACTATTTCAATTAGAGAAAATGGGGTGTGCAAGGTCGATTGAGCAAATACCTCGTATAGAAAATTAGGGAGCAGATGCTCTAGCCAAACAGGCTTCTAGTCAGAATAAAATATCCACGGCAGACATAGTGTGGTCCGTTATAGTGACACCAACTTATGAAATGTACAGGATTCAAATATAAGGGCCGATGGATGGTTGGCATCCGCCTATATATTAGTACCTTAGTGCGGGAGTTCTCCTTGGTGATTAGGTCGAAGCTCGGAGGATTGTTTGGTGGTTCAGCCGGTATGCCATCCTGGATGATAAGTTATACAGGCGATCATTCTCACATCCTTGGATACTTTGTCTGAGTACTGCAAAGGGTGATTATATACTCAGAGCAATTCATGAAGGTATCTGTGGCGCGCATGAGGGCGCACAAGCAATAGCTGGGAAAGCTTTGTTGTAGGGGTATTATTAGCCCAGGATGGAGAAAGATCCTAAAGAGCTCATTTAGAAATGTAATAAATGCCAGCAATTCAGCAACATACTACATCAAAAATCCACTCCTCAAGTGCCCATTTACAGCCGTTGGCCGTTTGCTCAGTGGGGAATTGATATTCTTGGACCTTTTCCATTAGCCACCGAACAACGAAAGTTCTTAGTAGTTGCAATTGATCATTTCATGAAGTGGGTAGAAGTAGAGCCACTGGCTACAATTACCCCTGCAAATATAATCAAGTTCATTCAAAAGGCAGTAATTACAAGGTTCGGAATCCCGCACACAATCATTACTGATAATGGTAAGCATTTCGATTGCTCTTCCTTTAAGAGTTACTGTAAGGATCTAAAAATCCAACTGTGTTTTACCTCGGTATACCACCCACAATCAAACGGCATGACTGAGGTAACTAATCGAGCTATACTGGTTGGGCTAAAGAAGAGGCTTGACGATGCAAAGGGTTTCTGGGTTGACGAGCTTAATAACGTGCTATGGGTATACCAAACTTCCCCATGAGCGGTGACTGGGATCAACCCTTTTTACCTAACATATGGAGCTGAAGCAGTCATCCCATGTGAGATTGGCATTCCTAGCTTTTGAACTTCATTATATGATATTGAGGAAAATGGGGCAAATCTATTGTATCACCTGGATAAACTGGAAGAATTCAGAGAGTCCGCCTAGCTGCAATCTACAATGTATAAGCAGCGAATGTCCTCTTATCATGACCGGAATCTCAAGTCTAGGTCTTTTCGAGTTGGACAACTCATTCTGAAAAAAGTTATCGCGGTTCATACTGCATCTGGGGTGGGGAAGCTCAATCCAAATTGGGAAGACCACTATATGGTACATGAAGTCAATGGGGGTGCTTACAGGTTGAAGGATTTTTCGGGAAAGCTACTCCCCCACTCTTGGAATATTTCGAACTTGAAGTTGTATTATCAATAATAAGCTCGGTTCAGCAAGTTTGCCATGTGAGCTCTTATTCATGTTAAGCTCAGCTTGGCAGGTTCGCTACGAGCTCTTTTTTCATTATAAGCTCAGTCTAGCTACATCGCTATTTGAGTATGTTTTATTATCAATAAAAAGCTCAGTTCGGTTGGTTCACCACGAGCTCTTTTTTCATTGTAAGCTCAGTCTAGCTACATTGCTATTTGAGCATGTTTTATTAGCAATAAAAAGCTCAGTTCGGCAGTATCGCCACGAGCATTCTTTCAAATTATTGGCTTTGCTAGTTCAAGTATCGATTTACACCTTTTTCGGATAAACTTGAATTATTAAATTTTCAAATTTTCAAACGCTTTGCTCATAACAGCTATATCGGTGTCTGAGCACAAAGTATTATTTATGCAGGCTTATGCAACAATTATAATAAACTTGGAAGATCAATAAGGCAATTATTCAATTCAGAAGAAAGGTCATTTCATTAATTAAAAAAGTAGTTACAATTCAAAAATTGGCAATAGTCTTAGTCCTACTTATTCATCCAGATAAACTTCATCCAACCGGGACCAGTCTGCATTTGGATGCCGGTCCTTCACTGCTTGGATGATTTTAGCACCGAACGCAACACATTTGTCTGCTACTAGGTTTATCGCCTGATCCTTAAGCTCGGAACACCTGTGTTCCAGCACATATTTTTCTTTATTGGCTATTTCTTGTCCACGTAGCTCTTGCTCCAAGTTGGATTCAGTAGCCTGACTCTTCTCCCTCTCTTGGTTCAGACTGGCTTTAGCTATAGCAGCTCTTTCTTTGACCTAAACTAATTTGTCTTTCAAGCCGAGCATTTTATTTTCGGCCTTTAGAGCTCGCTTCTTCGCTGCCTCTACTTTTGACCCAACTTCACCAAGTTGGTGTCAGAGCTGAGACACCTCTTTTTCCTCCCTTTTCCAAACAAGGATAAGCTTATTCATTTTGCCGATAGCAGCTCTTCCTAGTATGCACCCTTGAAAATGAAAAGTTATGTACATTTCAAGTTAACCGAATACATTAAAAGTTTCGAGCCAATAAAAGTTACCTTCACTTATTGCTTTTTCATAGCATAGCTCAGTTTCTCGGCACTCAATTAGAGTAGAGATGTGGCTATTGAGGGAACGCATGCGGTCTGATGAATGAAGGTGGTGAAGTCTGGGTTCTCCTTCGATTAGGACTCCCTTGTCGTCGCTAGAACTTGCGAATGTCTTCAGCAAGAGTCTTCAGTTCCTCCGCCCATGACCTTGGGTCAGGAGTATGTGCCTATTCCCTGTTCTCGGAGGGTTGCTAGAAAGTTTTAGCCCAAGTTTGAGTCGAGTGGGGAGAGCTATTGGGCACCACTATGGGTACTGGTGAGGGAGACGCTGAGGTTGACATCGGGCTCTGAATTGGAGCATTGGAGCTCGGGGAAACGATGGGCGAGCTCAAATTTAAAGGAACTGGATTGGTTTCGTCGGCCGCAGCGGCAGACTGGCTTCCTCTAGCTTTTTGGCCCTTCGCATTGATGAGTTCGGCCAGGCTTGGTCGAGAACTCCTTTTTATAGCTACAACAAAGCAAACAATAAAAAATAAATTAGAATGTAAGAGCTAGAAATTAGGAGGTTTACCCTTTTTCTTGGAGTTCGATTTTGATGGTGGTGGAGGTATTCTACATTGAAGCTACAGATTAATGTCAGTTTTCTCTTGGGCTAGCTCCCTCCATTGAGCTAGTGTATTTTCCTCAGCATCATTGAGATACAAAGGGTTATCGTTTTGGTTGACGAACCAACCCCACCGAGTCTTGAAGGGAAAGTCAGAATTGCTTTTTATCATGAAGAACCTATTCTCCTAGTTGTTTAGGGACTCCGGATTCCCAACAAATACTCCATACCCAGCTCGAGCTTGGATATAATTATGGTCCTCACCATTAGCCCGGAGTCCGACCATATGCGTAGCTCAGAAAGTACGGATGGTGAGATCTATGTCATGTTTGACTGCCCAGATTTATAGCACTGAGAGAGTTCGCTAGGCATTAGGATACAATTGTTCGATGGTCAAGCCATAAAAATCTAGAAACTCAAGCTGAAAGGCTGTCAGTGGAAGACTTACTCTGGCTTCAAAGTCTGCCTCATAGATAATTTTCATTTTCTTCCCTTGAAATTTGGCATTGGCACTCAAGGAAGCGCCGGCAGTGCGAATCCTGTACTCATAGGGTATGCCTAGTCTCTCTCTCAGCGCATTCATATCGCTAGCCTTAAAGATTGAACTTATGCTCCGTACCCTAGGAAGCCTTCTCGGTTCTTTTATTCCATCTTGCCTTGGTTAACTGGTGCTAGGGGACTTTGGGGGACTATTAGCGGCAAGCCCTTCCTCTACCCTCACCTTCTTATCAGAACTGTCAGAGGAACTCATGATAAAACAAGAAGAAAAGAGGGGAACAATGCAAACCTGAGATTTCAAAAAAAGCTTTGAAGTGAATCTAGAAATAGCGAGTCGAAGAACGGTTAGTTTCAGGGTATCTATGAGTTCTTCAACTCATTTTCACTCCCAATCAATTTTGTCATTATTAAAATGTTAAATATAGCCTCCAAATAAAATTTCAGTTCAGTTGGCATCCATTTGGGGCCCGATTCACTTAAACTGGTCCGGTTCAATACTGTTTGGTTCTGCCGTAAAATACAATTCCAATACTGTTAAAAATTTCTAAAAATTATTTTAAACCTTTACACTTCCCACATTACACTTTTTTAATCTCATTTACTATTTTTAAAAATTTGGAAAAAAGTTTGGTCAAACCACGGTTCAATTGAACCGAACTAGAGGCAAACTTCAGTTTGACTTTTGGGGACCTATTTGACCTAATTTTTGCACCAAATTTCATCACTAAACTCCTGATAGTCCACAGATCAAATTTGCCAAATAAAATTTTTTTCATGAACTGCTGTTAGACCGAACTGAAAACACACTACAGACTCTAGAATATACCCTAAAAACTTTTAAGCTAACAAGCAGGCCATTACAATTTTGCTTTATGTTGTTAAGTGTTAGTTAAAATGGCAGCCTCACCAAACAAATGCTGCTATAAGAACAATGAAGCATAAATATAAATATAAAATTTAGCTCAATAATATAATCCCCTTGTGCAAAAACTGGTCAAATAAACTTTCAACATGAATTTAGCTGCAAGTGTGCCCACGTGATAATATGCTACTGGGTTAAATTAATCCACACTAATCAAGATTTTCTACATTTTCAAAGCTCTTTTTCAATGAACAAACTACTTTAAAAAGAGTGAATTCACAGATTTGTAAAAGAAAATCAAATGAAAAGCATTGAATTTAAAGCATATTCTCATTTGAGCATATCATCAAACACTTAGTGGGCATGAGTACAAACTGACATTTCAATAACACATTCAACAATTACATCCCTCACTTCTGTTTTACAATGTAAGAAATCACAAAATTCAAGCAACACAAGTCAAGCAAAATAATTTCTGAGGTTCATAAAATTTGGATGCAAAAGATGAGCAACGATGAAATTAAACAAAAATTTGAAACTATTGCAACACCTATATTTCGCAAAATTAACTTACTAAACTAATAAACTTGAAAAATAGAGAATGAAAATGAGAGCTCAATTTAATTTGTTCTTAATTTTGACTAAAATCTGGAATTTTTGCAAAACTTGGGGAAAATCAGAATTTGTCATGAATAACGAAGAAATGTAGAAATGAGAAGAACAATAATTTGATTTAAAGCTCTTAAATGACAATTAAATTAAAATTACTTGAAGGTAGCTTGATTCTCCAATAAAGATTGAAGGAAATTGGAGAAAAAATTTTGAGAGAAACTAAAGAATAAGAGAGAAGTGAAGAAAATAAAAGAGAGAGCAGTGCTTAAAACTGACAAACAATGCTTTTTAAAATTGACACCCAAAAGCATAGCTATACTTTGAAAAGAACATTGCTACGTTTTTAATCCAGCACGCTGTATCGGCATTTTTCAAAAGAAAGCACAGCTATGTTTTGAAAAACACAACTGTGTTTTCAAAACTAACCTTAAAAATTTGCTGCCCGCTGTGTAAAACGCTACTGTCTTGGAATTGCCAATTTACACAATTTGCTGCACAATTGAAATTTCTTTTAATTCTCAACTGTTAAATTCCAAAAAAATAAAACAAACCAAAACTAAAATAAAACCAAAATTAAAACCCAATAAATTAAACATTCTAACAACAAATTAATATTCTAACACACCAAAAATTTAAATCTTAAAAACAAAAATTAAAAAATAAACAACTAAAAATGAAAACGCAAAACACAAAAATACAAATAAATGATAGAAAATTAAAGAGAAAGGGTTAGAAAAGTTATGGTTTATTGAGTCCCAGCTCGACTTATGTTACTCTCGAGTGGACGAGCTTATGAACCAAATAATGGTCTCTTTAGTTTGTGCTCCTAATTTTTCCCTCATCAGCAAGAGAAACATGTCGAATGCCATCAAGGTTGGAAATTCCATGTCTTCGACGAAGTATGACTCCACCTTGGGTTCACTAAAAACGAACTCCACTGGCTCTTCTAGCCTAAATAGATTCTTCAAATGGACTGAATTCAGTGCTTCCATTTGAAGATTGCACAATTCTTGCTCCTTTGGTGTAATATCCTACACAAGAGATTCAAACTCACTTTCCAAACAAACACTAGACTTGTCTTAAAAAATGAATTGCTCCTCTTTTTCTTCATGTAACCCAACCTTAAGATAACTCAAATGTTCTGTAAGTTCCTCATGTACATTACTCAACTCTCCATTAGTACCACCATCACCTTGATTATCCATAGTGACAATAAAAAACTCAAGCTTGGACTCCAAATTTTGGATCCCCAATTCTTGACTCTTTAATAAGTTCTCTTGAGTTTTGATCTTCTCCTCTTGATAATTAATTGTAGCATTCCACTCTTCCTTCTTTTCTTGAAACTGCTTCTCTCGACGCTCTATATAGTTTAGAAGGACTTTGACTTTGGAAAAGTTAGACTCTTGTGATTCCCATGGAGAATATGGATCTTCAAAGGATAGTGAATAAGAAACTGCTGAAAGCGCATGCAATTGTCATAATTTTTGCGTCTCCCTTATTAGATCACTAATTTTTGCTCTCAAAAGAACCAACTCATAATCTTGGACATTATCCCCCATCATTTGAAAAAGCTTTAAAACCTTCCCGCAAAGATAAACACCAAATCAAAATAAAGAAAAATAAAAATCTCAGACTAACTCAATTAATGATATTTAACAAACAACACCGCTGTTCCCGGGCAATGATGGCAAAAACTTGACCGGTGTTCAGCAAGTGTACTGAATTGGTAAGTAATGTAGCGAGTATAATTAAGACCCGCAAATATTAAACCCAAGGGAAAAGGGATTGTTAAATTAAATATCAATTGTTGAGTGAAATTAATTTGAGATGTCCCAAAGTTATTTGGTGGGACGTTCTAAGCTAAGTAGGAAAATAAAATTATAAAATAATAATTAAATATAAAAATATTCATAAAAAAAATCAAACAAGGGTGAATTGGATGCTTAGGAGATTCTATCCTCATAATTTGCAATAAAAAATGGGTAAAACAACACAATCATGTAATTCTAGACAATCCATCTAAACCCAAGCCTACCAAATCTGGACTTAGCTATTCTAATCAATAAACTTATCAAATATGGACTCAGTTATTCTAACTAATAAACTTACCAAATCTTGACTTAATTTAGTGATTAGCATCAGTTTGAGTTACTAAATCCTAAATTTGAGATAACCTACCATTCTAAACTCAGCTATCTCAAACCCATTTATTTCTCAAATTTCAGAAACTAATAATTTCAATAGCTATAAATCTAGCCTACCATTCTAGACTTAGCTAGACAAATAGATACAACTATTACCAAAATAGAGTATTTACACATACAACAATTTTCGGGCTTAACTCCAATCATCATCATAAATGCATATATAACAAGAGAAATAAAAATAAATCATGCAAATATTCATTAAAACCTAATATCCAAATACAAATATGATTCAAAAATTCCTAAGCACTAAGAACTACTCTAACATCAAGAATATAATCATAAAATAAAGAAATTTAGAGTTTAGATACACCCTTGATGAGAGAGAAAATAGATCTTGAAGCTCCTTCTTCTTCACGCTTGAAATCTTTCTTGAATCCCAAAATATAATTCTAAATTAGATTAATATAAATTATTTAAAAACAAAACTGAAATTAAAATTAAATTTAGCCTAAGAACAATATTTAAGACGAAGAAATAAAACCTAAAAGAAAAATAAGAAAAGTTTGCTATTAAATCTATCTGGGTCCCTTTTTTCTGAAACGTGAAACGATGCCTATTTATATTCTATAGAAAAGCATGGCTGTGTTTTGGAAAACACAACTGTGTTCTTGAATAAATTGTGCGCTTTAAGCTGCCTTACTGTGTGCGTGATTTGGTGAAAACTGGAATTCATAGCTGTGTTTTGGATAAAACGCAGCTGTGCACTGGGCGAGAAAACAAGTGATGCTAGCCTTCTTTGTGCGTGCCTCTAGCTGTATAACACAGCTGTGTTTTGCACGAAAAAATAGCTGTTTCCTGGGCTATCCACGCTAGATGGCAGAGCTGTGCTATGAAGAATCATAACTGTGCTTTCTGGCAATTTTGCTCTCCTTTATCAATCCTTTATAAAATCAGTCCCGCACCTCCAATTTAGCTCTGAACTAAAATAAAACGGCTGAAAACATCCCAAAACTTATTAAAAATTATAAAAACATTATAAACTAATAAAACAACATAAACTAACTAATTAAGACTAAAAACAAATAATGAAAATACATAATTATGCCAAGAAATAATCCAAAATATAAATATAATTGTAAATTATCAAAGAACAAGCTAGAAAAAATAAAAAGCAAAATTAGGAATTGAATAATAAAAGATCCAAAGGCAAAAAGAAGGTGAATGCTTCAAGAATAAAATGTTTCAATTACCAACAGAAAGGACATTATGTAAAAGAATACACTATGCCTAAAAAGGTATAATATACTGACTTAAGAGTGAGTAAAATTAGTGTATCTAGTTCTGTGTTTTTATCTGAATTTCATCCTTTGTGGATAATATATTAAGGAGCAATAGATCATGTAACAAAGATTGGAGATGCCTTTGTTGAATTTCAGTGAATTTGGATGGAGCTAAATGGATTTATGTAGGAAACAACACTAGAGTGGCAGTTCAAGGGATTGGCGTGTGTAGATTAGTCTTGCGTGAAGGCCGAACCCTAATCCTATATGATGTACTTTGTGCCTTAGATATTCTTAAGAATTTAATTTATGTACTTGCATTAGTAAAACTTGGTTTTAATTTATTTTTTAAGGATATTAGTATGTGCTTGTGCTTAGATGATATTTATTATGATTCTGGTTTTGTACTGAATGATTTTTTTGTTATGAATATCGATCATGACTATTTGAATAAAACTATTTTTTTATGTAATTTCTTCTTTTTCATATGGTTATGAGAATAATGTGAAATTATGGTATGCTAGATTAAACCACATAGGGTAAGACCGAATGAGTTAGTTAGCCAAAGTTGGTTGTTAGGTGACTTAAATAAAGTTGAATTGCCTATTTGTGAGCACTGTCTGAAAGGAAAAATGGTTAGAAAACCATTCAAAAAAGGAACTAGAGTTGAATTTTCATTACAGTTAATTCATTCTGACGTATGTGGTCCAATGACTATAAGGTCAAGGCACTAGGCTAACTACTTCATCACATTTATAGATGACTATACTAAGTATGATCACGTCTATTTGATTTCTCACAAGTTAGAAGCACTGAGTTGCTTCAAGTATTATTTAAACTTAGTTGAGAATCAATTAGATAGGAAAATTAAGCTTTAAAAACTGATAGAGATCAGGAATATCTTTCAATTGAAATTAAAGCTTTATGTGATGAAAAGGGGACTGAGCATCAATTGTTACTCCCCAAAACTCCATAACAAAATAGTGTTGTGGAAAGGACAAATAGGACTCTCTTAGATATGGTTAGGTCTATGATGGAAGAGGCAAATTTGCCAATCTTCTATTGGGGAGATACTTTATTAACTGCCACATATGTTCTAAACCGTATGCCCTCCAAGTCTGTCACTTCCACACCTTATAAGTTGTGGATTGGTCGACAACCTGTCCTAAACCATTTATGACCTTTGGATTGTGCTGCTTACATCTGTGACACTTTTAGTATTTTTTATAAATTGGGACCTAGAGGTAAAAAGAAACTACAAGAAAATTAATGATTAATGACAAAAATTTTGTGGGAAATAAAATTACCGACGAAAAAATTAGTCAGAGAAATGGCCGTTTATAAATTTACTAACGAAAAATGTTTGGTTGTCGGGAAACTAACCTACGGAACGAAGCATTTCATCATTAATTTTTGCGATGGAAACATATATTTCGTCGATAATAAAATTAACTTTTTGTTGATAATGTTCCCTATATAATAAAGCATTCCGTCGATAAATCGTCTGTAATTTTACCTATAGAATTAATCATTCCATCGATAGTTTTAGAATGCTGATAGAAATAAATTAATAGTTAAATAAAACATCAAAACAAAGTAAGTAATAACTTAATCTCAAACAAAATTCATTGTAAACCACACATAAAAATTGTATATATTTCAATTACATAATTTAAAATCCTAAAAAAGAGCTCCAAAATCTATATTTCTACCTGGATTGGAGGTTGAGAAATCTTATGCTAAAGGCAAATACAAAAGCAAAAAACATAGTGAAAGCAATCAAAACTCCAACTACATGTCCCATGAAATTTGGATCAAATCCAAAATGTTCTTATATGTACCACTTAATACTAGGATTGGGTTTAATTCCTAGAGTTTCAATAGTGTCCTTTATATCTCAGTACTGTGAAATGATTACTCTATACACTGTCCAAGCAATAGGGCATATCTAATAGTACCACACCCACCATTTGGGAATTTTCTGAAATTTCAAACCAAGTATGTGATTAATGATTGTCAAATGTTAAAAAAAGATTGAGAAGGCAATGATAATTTTAGTAACATATAGGTCTTGTGTAACAGCCCAATTTATACTCTAGTAGGATTTGTGGTGTCCTGATAAGTATGAGGATGTGTATTAATAAGAGAGGACACATTGGAATGAGTGCTAGGCTTAGTGAAGAATTTGTGTGGAGGTTCGGACAAGTCATGGAATAAGTGGTCTGAGCGAGGGGACTGTTGCGAGCGCGATAGAACACTCTAGCAAAAATCTGATAAAAGTTGGATTTAGGGTGCAATTGAGGACCCAATTGAATAAATAAAATAAGTTTAAGTGACTAATTGGTAAATGTGCATGATTAAAGTTAATGGAGGTTAATTAGTGTTAATTAAATTCAAATTTTAATTAATGAGGATTAGAGAAGAGATAGTGGAATCCAAGTGTCATCCTTTGGCTTTGCCACTTCAGCATTTGCATGCATTGGAGGAGAAAGAGGTGGATGGCATGCATTGGAGGAGAAAGAGGTGGATTGGCATGCATTGGAGGGAAGAGTTAGTGGAATCCAAGTGGCATGAGCTGCCTTAGTTCCCACATGCAATATAAGCTTTGAAGAAGAGAGAAAACCTCATTCTTTGCATGTGATCTTCAGCTGTTTCCTTTCAAAATTTCTGTCCTTCTTCCTCCTCCTTCTTACGTGATCAATCTCCTTCAACTTCTAATTACATAATTTCTGTTGGGTGATCAAGTGAGTGATTAGTAGAGTGAAGTTTTTGAGTTAGCAAGGTAAGTGTTTAATTGGGTTATTCTTCATCCTCTTTTTGAGATGGGAATTAATCCCCTTGTTTCCAATTCTGGAATTTGGCTATGCATGTGATGGTGGCTATGAGAAAGGAAAGGGAAAGAGGATTGATGATCAAGGTGCCATGTGAGCTTAAGTGGAGCTGAGGAAATTGAGGTTTGGGAACTAAATGTGTTTTGTATGTGTAAATTAATTGACTATGTGTTAAGACTATTTGTGTTATGCTATGAGATGTTTGAATTGAAGAAAGGAATGCATTGAAGTATGATGATTTCTATGAGTATTTTGTACCCTAAGAGTGTAAATTGTGTTTTGTGGTGTGTTGAATTGAGGAAATGAACATGTTGAGTGATAATGAATATCATGAGTTTGATTGAACTAAGATTGAACCCTAATTTCGAATGAACTATGAATTGCTGTGTTTATTCTAATGAATGAACTTTGCTAAGAAAGTGTGTAACACCCCTTATCCGTACATAGTAAACCATACCGTGAACCGGTGGTTCACGACGACGGTCAAGGGCATTACCGAACAACCAAGTAAAACTTATAAACCTTTAAGCTAAGATATGAATTATAAAATTTCTTTCGTTTTCAATAACACATTATGGTTAACTTTAGATTCATTACACAATCACACCACAAGGTATAGCTTTTCCAGAATTTACTACAGATAAATCATTTACAAAACTAAATTCACTTATACAAACTTATTATTTATAACTACCAATCTTGTATACATTTCGAAGACTATACAAATCCTATTCTAAATTCCTTTCATAGTCTTGCACTGGCCTGGACTGCTGCGGAAGGACCCTCGAACGACCCGATCAATGGTACCCACACGGATTAAAAGAAAATCCGTGCTAAGCATAAAGCTTAGTGGAAAACATATAAATATAGACGACCACTAAGAAGAGTCGTCAGATAAGTTCAAAGAAAAACATAATACAGAAAGTATAATCGTATCTATCATAACAAGTTAAATATTTTCTAGTAGGTTATCAAAATAACTACTCACTTCGTGTATCAATGTTAACAAATCACTTATGTAATAATACACTTTTTTGCATCATATACATGTCATTTTGTTCACTTATTTACATTCATTACGGTTCCCAAAATTCATTTCATACAAT
The DNA here is from genome assembly GCA_947683425.1 of Excoecaria cochinchinensis. Taxonomy (NCBI): domain Eukaryota; kingdom Viridiplantae; phylum Streptophyta; class Magnoliopsida; order Malpighiales; family Euphorbiaceae; genus Excoecaria; species Excoecaria cochinchinensis. Next base: position 1,131,161 of record CANTUQ010000110.1, read on the forward strand.
TTACTTACACAGGTCTTACCATATAACTTTCTAATCAATGGAGTATTAGATCACATATACCAATTTATACAAAGGTATTATCCTATTCATAAACAAAGATTCATACGGAACCCCTAAACCCATGAGTGCTTAAAGCACTAACCCACTTCACACACATAGGTCACATTCTTGTGAACTGCTTAATCCCATACTTGCATACCAGTCATCATATATTTTGATCAATTCACATCTTATTATTTGAATCACATACTCTTGTTCATTTATTGCCTGCTGAGTCAAAAGGGGTGGATAACGAGTACACATAGATACCCGAGGGTATCGATATCATCACATAACACATAGATACCTGAAGGCATCAAAACATTCTTTTCATTTTTGTTCAATAACGTATTCACATAGAATCTTAAGAAAGATTCAACAGAAGGATCGCAAGGATCCAATCGGGGGACCTGATCAGGGTCCAGAATCATACACATAGCTGCAGCAACACATAACTCTATTAGGCATGCCTAACTATCCACGACTCGACTAATGCAGGCTAACACATACTTGTTTCTTTTAATAATGTACATATTATATTTTCATACTTTTCATAACTACATACACTTATTATAGTCATATAACAATCTTACGCATAATTCATACATAAGCTAAAGCAATGGCTCATATAAAATATAACCAACCATAAGCTTTAACTACAATCATAATTTAATTATTTAACGACTTAACAATTTATTTCAACTATAGCTTACATGGTATAACATGTCTTAGTTTATGCACTATGTCATATGTAAATCACAAGTTCCAACGCATGTTCAAAAGTGCAACACATGCATTTATATCATAGGGGAGAGTCGCGCTCGCGACCGTAGTCGCGATCGCGATAGACACTAAATGGCCCCTGTCGCGCTCGCGACCATAGTCGCGATTGCGACAGAAAATAAAATGGCCTCTGTCGCGCTCGCGACATCTGTCGCGCTCGTGACAGAGTCAATCATCGCACTCATATTATTCTTAATTATATGAACTTTACATAAAACATATTTATTCTTGTATTGCCCACTGTTAATTTTATAAACACTACTTCTTCAACCACATGCGTAAATCTTAAGAATTCCAACATAAGGAACTCGTACTATTCAATTTATTAAGGATTAATTATTACTTAGTCAATCATATAAAATCGTTTGATATTTAATATACGAAATATCCGTTCAGCTTAAGTTAAGACACACCTAAACATTCATTTAATTCCATCTTAATATCACATACAAATTTTAAGTTATAAATTACCCTACTCATGACTTGAATCATTAATAGTTCTACAAACTTGTATAAATCGGCACCTACATGTCACATTTCCAAGGCGTTTAGCAGAATTTAGTTGATACATTATCTTCTATGTCTGAATAAGTTTCGATGCTTTAGTTCGGATTTAGGAGGATATCCCAAGCTTCCTACGTATCCCAAAGAATTGGGAACCAGAACCCCGTAGTTCTACAAGTTTAAAGTACAGATTATAGAATTTCACTTCAAATCTCTTATCAGAATTTAAATCAGGTTAATATTGAATGTATTCGGAAGTTTTTGACTTGTTAAATCCTTAAGTACCTTAGTCAATGTTCTTATTTATAACCTTAGTTTCTTGTGTTCCTAAGTGAGAGCCATTTATTTACTCTTTTAAAAGTTCTAAACATGTAATGAATATGTCTCATAAAGTTCTGACGAAGTTCGGGTGTATTTACGGAAGGGAAAACATCATAAAATATACAAAATAGAAGAGGGTAAAGGTAGGCAAGGGTTCCTACTATCCAAAAGGTTCAAAAGAAGGAAAAATACACTTGTCGAGCAGATTCTGTCACGCTCGCGACAGAAGCTCGCTTCAGGTTTTCCCAAGAGCAAATCAAAAGACTGATTTCCACTTCAAACTTCAACCGCATTAACCGACCTCTAAAAATCAATTTTAGGCAAAGTGTCCTTCTTAACAAATGAGCCTTAGGATGTTATCGTTAATATAGAGCAAATCTCGTGTCGTTTGGACATCTAAATAATTAGATATTATCAAAACAACCTATACTGCTCCCCTGAACCCGGCCAGAGGAGATACCTCTATTTCCGGTCCACTATTGGGACACTTAGAGCTAGAATTCGCTCAAGCCTATTTCTAACAAATATGTAGGAATATGTCTTAGATTTAAAATGGAACTGGTCTCATATCGATTGGAGTTCGGAAACTCACAATACATCCTAATAACTGAAGACGGGTCAAGTGTATTCTAACACAATTTTCACCCAAAATCCTATTCACATGCACGGTTTAGCAATTTAAACCAACACTCACTACCATCATCATATATTATCATCAAAACATTCAAATAACTCATATAACCCATAAACAAATACAAATTCATATATATAACGAAAAAGTTTCCAAACCTCTATTCATTTGCTCCTTAATTGCTCAAATAACTGTACACCTTTGATTTCTTCCTCTTGCTTTAGCTTCTCTTGTTTTTCCTCAACACAACCAACAAAATTCAGAATTACACTTAGAATCATACACACTTCTACTCACGTTTAAAGAAACGAAGAAAGGGAGGGGAAAAAGGATCAACCACTTACCTTTCTTAACCCAAAACTTGCATCCAATTACTTGAACTTGAGTAAATCCACTTTGGGCTTGAACTAAGGGGAAAATGGCGTGAGGAAGGAGGAGAAGAGTCCTCCCTCAATCTGATTCCCTCATTTTCACGGTCAAAAATGGCCTAATTGAAGTCAAAATGATTTAATTAAAGCTATTAATTCCATTCCTATCTCAAATGCCACATGTCACAAGTTGATTGGTCCTTTCAAGATATTTATGCCAAACTTTATAATTTAACCTCTTAACTTACCTTCTTTCTTCAATTGACACAACATCTTTCCATTTCATACATTATCCCACTTAATTAATTAATTCAATCAATTTAATCCTTAATTATAAAATGACCGAAATACCCCTACCTTACACAAATAAAACTAGTCACATTCTCTATTACAATTAATCACTTCCATCATCCAATTACACATTTTTAGTTAACAAAATAATTCTTTTCGCGTCATTTAGGGCACGACGATATAACTGTCCAATTTATCGACACTTGCCGAAACTCTCAAATTAATGACGGTTGTGCCCCTTTTAGACACTTCCGTCTCTATTTCAACCACATTCGGTTTCCGATACACCCTAAACTTATCCTAATTCGACTAGGGCATATTTGGGGTGTTACAAAGTGTATGTGCTGTAATGTGCACAATTAAGTTAGGGAAGTGTATTATGAGTGTGATGATAAAATGATACTAAATAGGTTAGTTTGTACTTAATGAGCTGGAAGTGTAAAATTGGGTTGAGATTTATTTGGCCTACCTTAATTGTAAGTGTTATAACTTGAGATGAATAACTATAAAAATAAATGGGGATGATGGGATTAGGTTCCTATGATGTGTGTCTATAATGTCTTAGAAATATTCATGCCAAATTGAGGGCTTAAAAGTCTGTAAAAGTGAATTAAAGATTAACTAATTCTGTAGGAGGGCCTTTTGGAGCATGTTAAGTTCCTTGGGCCATAAATCCTTGTGTTTTAATCAAATTGAGATGAGAATTGTGCCATATGTAAGTTAACATATATATGAATAAATTATTAATGGAGTATGTTGGTTAAAAATGTCGTTGAAGTTGGTTTTAGAAGTCATGTGTATGAAATGCAAAAAATGTACATGTAGGGTAAGTTTTTGTGTAGGTCTCTCTTGGCCTTTGGTGACTCTTTTGCCCATAGATCGAGTTATAGTACTCTAAATGGGTTTCTTTAAAATGGAGCTGAAACCTAAGATCCACATCTAAAAATGTCTAAGAATATGGTTGAGCTAATTCTAGCTCTACGTGTCCCAAAAAGTGGAAAAAATATAGGTATTCCTATAGTGGCGGGTTCACCAGAACAATATAGGTTGTTTAGGTCATATCTAACGATTTAGATGTCTAAATTAGCTGAAACTTGTTTCATTTGAAACTTAACATCCTAGGAAACAATTGCTAAGAAGGACACTTTGCCTATAAATGAGGTTTAGAGGTTTGTTTTAGGTGATGTAAGTTTAGGATAGAAAGCAGTCTCGTAGAACAACTGATGGTAGCTACTGTCGTGAGCGCGACAGAGGTCGTAAGCGTGACAGAACAAGTTATATGAAGGATTTTCTTCTCATTTTAGAGCCCATGGTTGTCATGAATCAATTCCCCACCTTTACCCTCAACTAATTTGTATATTTTTATGTGTTTTTCTTCTCGAATCGAACCTGTATTACACCGAAACATTTCAGAGGTTTATCCAATGTGTGTTGTGGATTATTAAAAGATTGTTAGAATTATTATCACTGGAAAAATGCACATGAATATAACTAAGATTGGTAGTAACCTAATGAGGTAATAATGTATACTTATATGAAATAGAATTTAGTTAAGTTGAATGACATTTGAGAATTGTAATACGTTAATCTATATGAGCATGTATAATATAAACAAGTATACATAATTATGGGTTGAGGTTAAGTTCTACACATATGAAGGATATTAAATGAAATGAGTTTGCTTAATGTGAATATGAACCATATGTATGTGTGTAATGAGGTTGTATTGTATATGAGGAAAATATGAGTATGATTGAAATGAATGGGATGTGTAGGAGTATGACTATATTTTTATAGCAAATATGTATAAATATGATATGTTAGCTGGCATGTAAATTGGAATGTTAGGAATTTGGTTTAAGAAGTCATTGACAGGCACAATTGAATGGGTGAGTAAATTGTCAAGACTGAATTGTAAAATCATAGCATTGTTAGTAGTATAAGATCGTCCTTTAGCAAACAATGCTTAATTAGTTATCTAACGAAAATGAATTATTGGCATCTTTATTGAATAGTTTATGAATGCATCAATATGCTAAAAATAAATGACTGATTTGAGAATGTGCCTAGGAAGACTTAAAGGGCATGATTGAATAGATAACTAATATGGCAAACTGAATTTTAGGTTGATGCATAATTGGAATTAAGATGATTGAAATTTGATATATTAAATAGTAATGCATGGAGAATGTGTATAGGGGAGATGTCTAAAATTGGTATCAATGAATTCATAACAAATGCATTAATAAATTGTTAATAGATCACATTAGATAAAAATGGGACTAGAACAGGCCATGAGAGTTGCATGCAAAATGGGTGAAAAATAAGATGTGAGAAGTGAGGGTTGAAGAGCTTGGAATCAGAAATTCCAGTTCTATCGCGAGCGCGACAGAACGCTCTTATGGCGAAGTGGGTATTTTATCACGAGCGCATGCTAAGGGCGAGCGCGATTGAGGTGAGGCAGCATCCTATCGCGGGCGCGATGACTATCGCGAGACAGAATCAAACCTCTAAGTCTGTCACGAGTGCGACATGGGTCGTGAGCGCGACACCTCTGTATGATTGAAATGTTTTCTTATTTGCTTCTAGTTTTGCTAAAGCATATATATGAATGATAATTAAGCATGTAACACCCCGCCATCCCCGTTGGAAGGATACCGGAGTGCCACGCGGGCAAACACATATACTCGAATCCACATACACATGTATAAACAAAAACCAAATGAGATGTAAAGAAACTTTTAATCATTTAATAGTAAAACCTTTTTACATGTAACATATATCAATATCGTTTTACAAAAAGAGGCTCGTAAGCAAATACATATACAAAAATAATATTTGTTCCTTTACAAAAGATTTACTTTGCTATACACAAGCCATATACAAAAATTATAGCGGAAGACTTCAAATAACTTCATTCAAAAAGACTCCTAGTGGCCGACCTGCAGATATCTGACTTCAAATCCTAACTCGCCACCTGCACGGGAAAAGAGCCCGTGCTAAGCGATAACGCTTAGTGGGGAGGAACAAAACAGACATACAACATACATATACAATATTTATAACAATACAATAATCTACTGATTCAAAATCAAAGTCATCGATAATACATGTAAACATATCACCAAATTCCTTACTTGACAAGCATAAATATAAACATTGACATGCATAAATATATACATTACAAGCAATTAAATATTCAAATCATAATTTTCATCATTCCAAGTATACAGATACAAGGTGCATAATGTAAAGCTATGTAAGAATTCATATACATCATATACTTGTAATCATGTCAATAATGCATTTCAACATATGCAACACATTTACACATATAGCCTGATTAGTCTAAAAATATTCTCTAGAAGTGGATGCGGTCAATTGGATACTGATAGGACACAGTATCCCAAGCATATAGAGACATGAGTCTCAAACATGTATTTTTCATATAGAGGCCGAAGTCTCGCATTTAAATCCATATAGACCCATACAGGATCGAAACAAGGATCCAAACGGACCCACGTAAAACGTTTTATCATATAGCAGCTGCACACACACACTGACCTAAGTAAGCGCTTACTTATCTACTACTATGACCATTCAGGCTTAAAACTCAATTCAACAATTCAAGCACCAATATCAATATTAAATACAACTAAATGCAAATACATATTTCACGTGTACATGTGTCTAAATCAAAATTAGAAACATTTAAATATATCCAGTATCAATTATTGGAGGCAGAAGTACAAATAATTCACATTCAAGTCAAGTTATGTTCATGTAAAATATAAACTAGTAAATTATGTACATTAATTATTTAATCAATTATACAACTCAATACTAAGCAATTATTAATTACTATTCAGATTTTAAACCCAAACATTTGTCATGTAGTGCAAAAACTCTTGAAAAACAGAAGTTAAAACTTCATTTTTAGAAAAACAGGGCAGCAGGTAGAGGCCGGTCACGCCGTGACCATTCGTCACGTCTCGTGACGCTGGTTTCTCGCAAGCGCCACGCAGAGGAGCAGGCAGTCACGGCGTGACCATCAGTCACGTCTCGTGACGCCTGAGAGGAGAGGAAGAGAGGTCACGAGATGAAATCTCGTGACACGCAGGGAGACAGGCGAGGTCGCGAGGCGTGATGCTCCATCACGTCTCGTGACTTCCCAGGGGAGGAGATCACGGCGTGATGCTCCATCACGCCACGTGACCTTCTTCAGGGAAGAGGTCACGGCGTGATGCTCCATCACGTCTCGTGATCTTCTCCTCACACACTTCTTCTTCTCCAAACCAATTTTCAGAAATTCCAGAAAACGTGAAAAACCAGAAAATCCAGAAAACAGAGTACTTCTAAAATCCAATACTCTACTTTATCTAAAACCCTTTTTCATGCAATCATGATTCGAATACGTACCTTCAAGTCTCCAGGGCACATTCACAGCAATTATAACACAAATAACACATTTTTGCAATTAAAACAGAGGCAATGTCAGAATATCAACTTCCCAGGATTTTCACATTCAACTCATGCATGTTCATCTCATTTACATATTTAACATCCTTCTTTTCTACAGAAATCATGTATACACAGTACATATTTCATGCATTTCGATATATAAACACACAGAAACCACGTTTATATCAAAACAGCAAACAGGATCAAAACACAATAAAGGACATACACTCCCAAACCTGTTACTGAAGTCCCAAAAACGTCCACTGTACTCTTCTCAATCCACCACTTTATCTTTTCCTTTATCTAACCTCTTAACTTCAGATGCTTGCATACAGATAAAACCATAATTCATTAACCCAAGACGAGAAAAAGGAAAAATCAACCATAAAAATCCTATAGAACCAGTGCCACATACCTTCTGAAGCTTCTAACACAACCAAACCCTAGCTCCTCAACAAAATTACACACATTCAAATGATAGAAAGAACAGAAAATGGAGAAAGAACAGAATGTTGTTTTACGTGAGAGAAAACTAGAAAAGAGAGAGAACTTTTTCAGTCTTTTGTTTTCCAGCCAACTAAACTTTTCTCAATCTTTTCTTTTTCCCTCACCACGTACACACACTCTCCTTCCACTTGGCACACATGCACATGAATCACTATCCACTAATCTACTTAACAAATTACTAACAGCTTTTTTTTTTTTTCAAATCTTCAAATAGGTCCTTATAAATTTCTTTTTGCTCACTAACTAAACATTTGCAATTAAACACTATTATTTCCTTGCAATTAAATCCTCTTTTATTAATAAATTACTCAATTGCCCTTAAATTGCCAATTAGAATTGCTAAATCCAATTAGACCACTTATGGGGTGTGACAACTCTCTCCTCCTTAAGAAAATTTCGTCCTCGAAATTTCCTTGCTTATCCAAACACATCTCAAATACCAAAACCAAACGAAACAAAACTTAACATATAAACACTTACCCGAAGGTCCGGCAGCACCCGTTACATTCTCAGCAGTCATAGCATATGCCCGATGCCTAGTATGATCCTCTGTAGCACCGGGTCGTTGCACCGTCTCAGATGGTGCTCTCGGATGTCTACTTCCTTCACGATTGCTTTGGATGACATTAGATCTTTTACTTTCTTGCTGGTTCTGGTCCACTTGTCGATCAGGGCAAAATGCAAACCGATGTTCCATACTTCCACACTTGAAACAGGCGCCGGTAATCTTACAACATGTACCCCAATGGTACCTATGACAATGCTCACACTCTGGTGCTCGGTTTCCCTTGCTAGCATGCGGTGCCACACTTCCAACTTCTGAAGGTACCTGAACAGACCCTCTATATCCTTGCTCAACTGGAGCACCCTTAGACTTCTTAGTACTCGCAACTCCCCCTTCTGGTGCTCTCCTCTTCTGTGCCATCTTCTGTTTAATCTCCTCAGATTCCTCTAACTTCATTGCTGCAGCCACAAGCTGATAATATCCCACTGGTTGCAAGACTACCATTGCAGACAAAGGACCTCGGTATACCTCACGAAGTCCCTCAAGAAAATGTCTACATCTGAACTCGCCAGTCAACAACTGCTCGGGCACATACTTACTCAGCCTATTGAATTCCTTGTCATACTCACTCACTGTCATACCTCGCTGCTTCAAACTGATGAACTCTCTCCACTTCGCTTCTTGGTAAGCCTTCGTTATATACTTTTGCTCAAATTCTTGCTTGAAATATTCCCATGTCAACTCAGCTGGCCTCTGAGGATTCCTCATCACAAGCTCCCACCAATCATAGGCTGGTCCCTAAAGCAACGATATAGCACATGAAGCTCTCTGATCCGCGGGACATCTAATCTCTTGCAAAATTCTTCCTACTCTCTTGAGCCAAAACTCAGCCACGTCTGATTCATCTAAGGCAGTCCCATGAAAATCCTCTGCTCCTCTTTTTCTTAACAATTCGATTGGAGCCTTAGGAGCAGTCAACCTATCAACCACTTGCAGTAACCCTTGCACTAATGCTGGATCAAAACCAACTCCTCTATTTGCACCCACAGCTGGTGCTGGTTCCTGTGCAGGCCTATCCTGTCTCACTGGATCACCTCCTCTGATCGGACTATCTCTACGACCCATATAGACACTGTCCATCGTGTCGCCCATATACTCACTTGGATCCGACTCCATATAAACACTACAAAACACAAGACATCTGCATTAGGCCACTATACAAAACTGACTCTCACGCATAGACTCGACTCTACACCAAAACAATCACAACATAACCCAGAATCACCAAACCTGGGCTCTGATACCAAGCTGTAACACCCCGCCATCCCCGTTGGAAGGATACCGGAGTGCCACGCGGGCAAACACATATACTCGAATCCACATACACATGTATAAACAAAAACCAAATGAGATGTAAAGAAACTTTTAATCATTTAATAGTAAAACCTTTTTACATGTAACATATATCAATATCGTTTTACAAAAGAGGCTCGTAAGCAAATACATATACAAAAATAATATTTGTTCCTTTACAAAAGATTTACTTTGCTATACACAAGCCATATACAAAAATTACAGCGGAAGACTTCAAATAACTTCATTCAAAAAGACTCCTAGTGGCCGACCTGCAGATATCTGACTTCAAATCCTAACTCGCCACCTGCACGGGAAAAGAGCCCGTGCTAAGCGATAATGCTTAGTGGGGAGGAACAAAATAGACATACAACATACATATACAATATTTATAACAATACAATAATCTACTGATTCAAAATCAAAGTCATCAATAATACATGTAAATATATCACCAAATTCCTTACTTGACAAGCATAAATATAAACATTGACATGCATAAATATATACATTACAAGCAATTAAATATTCAAATCATAATTTTCATCATTCCAAGTATACAGATACAAGGTGCATAATGTAAAGCTATGTAAGAATTCATATACATCATATACTTGTAATCATGTCAATAATGCATTTCAACATATGCAACACATTTACACATATAGCCTGATTAGTCTAAAAATATTCTCTAGAAGTGGATGCGGTCAATTGGATACTAATAGGACACAGTATCCCAAGCATATAGAGACATGAGTCTCAAACATGTATTTTTCATATAGAGGCCGAAGTCTCGCATTTAAATCCATATAGACCCATACAGGATCGAAACAAGGATCCAAACGGACCCACGTAAAACGTTTTATCATATAACAGCTGCACACACACACTGACCTAAGTAAGCGCTTACTTATCCACTACTATGACCATTCAGGCTTAAAACTCAATTCAACAATTCAAGCACCAATATCAATATTAAATACAACTAAATGCAAATACATATTTCACGTGTACATGTGTCTAAATCAAAATTAGAAACATTTAAATATATCCAGTATCAATTATTGGAGGCAGAAGTACAAATAATTCACATTCAAGTCAAGTTATGTTCATGTAAAATATAAACTAGTAAATTATGTACATTAATTATTTAATCAATTATACAACTCAATACTAAGCAATTATTAATTACTATTCAGATTTTAAACCCAAACATTTGTCATGTAGTGCAAAAACTCTTGAAAAACAGAAGTTAAAACTTCATTTTTAGAAAAATAGGGCAGCAGGTAGAGGCCGGTCACGCCGTGACCATTCGTCACGTCTCGTGACGCTGGTTTCTCGCAAGCGCCACGCAGAGGAGCAGGCAGTCACGGAGTGACCATCAGTCACGTCTCGTGATGCCTGAGAGGAGAGGAAGAGAGGTCACGAGATGAAATCTCGTGACACGCAGGGAGACAGGCGAGGTCGCGAGGCATGATGCTCCATCACGTCTCGTGACTTCCCAGGGGAGGAGATCACGGCGTGATGCTCCATCACGCCACGTGACCTTCTTCAGGGAAGAGGTCACGGCGTGATGCTCCATCACGTCTCGTGATCTTCTCCTCACACACTTCTTCTTCTCCAAACCAATTTTCAGAAATTCCAGAAAACGTGAAAAACCAAAAAATCCAGAAAACAGAGTACTTCTAAAATCCAATACTCCACTTTATCTAAAACCCTTTTTCATGCAATCATGATTCGAATACGTACCTTCAAGTCTCCAGGGCACATTCATAGCAATTATAACACAAATAACACATTTTTGCAATTAAAACAGAGGCAATGTCAGAATATCAACTTCCCAGGATTTCCACATTCAACTCATGCATGTTCATCTCATTTACATATTTAACATCCTTCTTTTCTACAGAAATCATGTATACACAGTACATATTTCATGCATTTTGATATACAAACACACAGAAACCACGTTTATATCAAAACAGCAAACAGGATCAAAACACAATAAAGGACAGACACTCCCAAACCTGTTACTGAAGTCCCAAAAACGTCCACTGTACTCTTCTCAATCCACCACTTTATCTTTTCCTTTATCTAACCTCTTAACTTCAGATGCTTGCATACAGATAAAACCATAATTCATTAACCCAAGACGAGAAAAAGGAAAAATCAACCATAAAAATCCTATAGAACCAGTGCCACATACCTTCTGAAGCTTCTAACACAACCAAACCCTAGCTCCTCAACAAAATTGCACACATTCAAATGATAGAAAGAACAGAAAATGGAGAAAGAACAGAATGTTGTTTTACGTGAGAGAAAACCAGAAAAGAGAGAGAACTTTTTCAGTCTTTTGTTTTCCAGCCAACTAAACTTTTCTCAATCTTTTCTTTTTCCCTCACCACGTACACACACTCTCCTTCTACTTGGCACACATGCACATGAATCACTATCCACTAATCCACTTAACAAATTACTAACAGCTTTTTTTTTTCAAATCTTCAAATAGGTCCTTATAAATTTCTTTTTGCTCACTAACTAAACATTTGCAATTAAACACTATTATTTCCTTGCAATTAAATCCTCTTTCATTAATAAATTACTCAATTGCCCTTAAATTGCCAATTAGAATTGCTAAATCCAATTAGACCACTTATGGGGTGTGACAAAGCATGTATGCGATTTCAATCTTATGATTCGCATGTGATTATGTAAACATGTACATGTATGTATGAGATGTATCTTAAGTATGTGTATATATGTATGTGTATATATATATATATATATATATATATATATATATGCGATCTTATGCAATTGTCATGGCAAAGTAATTGTGATGTGAACTACAATGTATGTGAACAATGGGATGAGGTATAACTGAATGATATTATAATGCTATATTCGCTATGACAATGAGAATAACCGGATTAATAATTTAGCTTGCGAGTCAAGTAGTGGATAGATAGGCATGCCTATAGGGTCTAAGTGCTGCAGCCCAATGTGTCCGATTCCTCTGGAATCACAATGCGATTTGAATCCTTACCGGATTCCTCAATGCGAAATTATTAAAAATGTTGATATTTCTATACCTTAGGGTACCAAGGCGAATGTGAGGTATCCACGGATACCAATGTGATTACTGTACCCTTGGGGTACCAATGCGATACCCGTTATCCGCATCTTTGAGTTGCAGGCAAGGTTAAAATAAATATGTGAACTAATTGAGTGATTTGAAATTATGCGACAACTATTGTGTGCGATTATAATGAGCATGTGAAACCCATGAGATGGTGTAACAGAAAGGTGATTGTCATACTATGATATGTACTTGAATCATCTATATATATATGTGCATTTGTTGATTCTAAAATATGGAAATTTTATGATTCTTTTATTATTGCGATGAAATATTTTTATGTTAATAATTAAGAAATTATAATCTTATGTATATACATATGGATAAGAATGCGATGTGCATGTGAAGAATAAGTGATAATGTGAATTCTAATGTGATTATCCAACGTGTGGGCCTATAAACAGTGAGTACGAAGCATGATAGATATCATAAACCTTGTTGCGCTTATAACATGCTTAATGAGTATACTTGAACATTATGTTATTGTATATTGTATTCTGTTCCCCACTAAGCGTTATCGCTTAGCATGGATGTTTAATCCATGCAGGTATCTAAAGATAGTGTTTTGGAAGACAGTCCTGCATCGCCAACGCCCAACACATTAGGAACCGCTGTATATGTAGAATATTTATAATATTATAAGATGTGTAACTATAGTTAGTAATGTGTAAGGGGACTAAGTTTTTGTATTAAGAAAGTTATATTTTATAAAGTGAATAATAAATAAAGACTATAAGTGTTTTGTATTGTAACGCATGGATTTTCAGAATAAAGTTGAGTGTTGTTTTGAAAGAAAAATTTATTAACCCTGAGTTTTATGTGAATGTTAATTCGTGTTCACGTGTTATTGTGTGTGACACTCCACAGCCATTATAGTAAAGTTCTACGGGTGGTTAGGGGGTGTTACATCTTGGGATAAATAATTTTGAGAAAAGATTAAAGAGTGCATAGAATACAACTGCAAATATAGCTGTTACTTGCATTAAGCAGTCATCATTCCAAATACTATCAATCTACATGGTGAAAGTTTAAATCATTTGTAAGAGGGGAGAGAAAAATTGATAGCGAAATATTCAAACAGTGAGCAATAAGTAAACAACAAATTCTCAAAATCTCAGGACAAAGAAGAACAAATAAAGCATACATATTGAGCTAGAAGTGCACTACATGATTAAAATTAATATCAGTTTAGGTTCAAAATGTCAATTACAGGTGACACAATCAATAAACTAATTACAAGTTGCACATAATCATATTATTTTTTTTTAAAAAAAAGTGTACAGATTTGTTAGTGGTTATGCCCTAGGCCAAATATTTGGACCTTTATTTATTGTTATATTTTCATTTATAAAATGGTTTTCTCCATTTTAATATATTATTGGCATGTTACTTTATAGTAATGTTTGTGAATAATATTTGATATTATTTTGATTATCCCTAGTTATTTATCACTAAAGGGCATAAAGATAAATTAAGACTAGTATGGGTTTCAATTGATTATATATGGGGATATAAATCAAACATATAGGTACTTGTTGGAGAACAAGGTACTGGATAAACTCGCTATGAGATCACTACATGGGTTAGTGTGGTAAGTAATCTCATAATAGATATGTTATTGAATCATTAAACCCAAGGTTATCACAGTTTCCTACATAAGGAACATTATGGTTTGACATAATCAAATGTTATCTTTAATCAGATAATTATAAAGGTTATGATTAGGTATGATGGGAATTATGCAGAGCAAAGTGAACAATCAAGATGGAATTTGTCCCTCTCTTATGAGAGAGACATTTACTGGGCCCTTCGATAAGTAGGACTGAGAAATGCATGGCCATACACAAATTAATTGATAGTGTGATAAATGTCATTTGAATTTATCAGTCTGCCTAGGGATTGAGAAATTACATGTTTGAATAATATGAGTGTGACATGGACCATGATTCATGTTCAAATAAGATATTGTGTGACAAAAGGATTATAATATGTTTTATTGGTTAAGTTAAAATCGAACTATCGATATTCATATTATATGGGTAGTCATATTGTCTTACTACAGGCCACTTATGATTTGTGAGCTTATGATGGGATTAGGTCCTCTGTTAATATAATAAGAACCTATTGGGTCACACATCAAAAATGTAATGAACGAACTGGATTTTAATTTTGGCAAATTTTGAATTAAAATGTGTTAGATATTTTATTCAAAATAATGCAAAGCAGTTATGAAAATATTCTATATTATTTGAATAAAGAATATTCTATCCTTAATAGTCTTTCCACATTAACTACTAATTAGGGTTAACATGTGACTATAAATAGTTATAGTCATTAAGCCCTAAATATGAGATAAATCACTTTTGGCTACCGTCACTTTTGAGAAAAGAGACAAAAGAGAAAAAAGGGTTTTTTTTGTCTTCTTCTGTAGCCGCCATCGTTTCTTTAAGAAGGAAAAGTACAAATTATTTTAATCTAGTTGCATGTGAAAGGAGTTGGCACTCCTCTACAAATCTGTTTGTTCATTCGTGGGTGTGGATACTGATAGAGGGTGGTTGTTCCATTGGAGCAGCACCTAGAGTTCGTGTCGACATTGGAGCAAATTGTTTTCATTTATGCAGGAACTGTTCAAACCGATTAGATTAAGGTGTTAATAATTTTATACTAGACTACAACAGCTTGGTAATCGTTATCCCTCCTTTTGAATCAATTGGATCACATATATCTTGTTTGGGTTTTAGATTTATTCCGCTGCGCGATAAGTTTGAATTGTTCTGTTGAGAACCCAACAGTGGCATTAGAGCCACTTGCAGATTCAATTGATTCAAACATTCTGTATTTTGTATATATGTGATATGTATGAACCTGTTAGATTGAATGTCGATCAGAATGTATGTTGATGCATAAAAATGATTTATGTTTTTAATTATTAAAAACAATCTGTTCGTATGAGATATGAACAAAATCGACTAAATGATATTTTTAACGTTATATATAAGGTTGCAAAATTCTATAACTGTTAATATTATTAACATGTTTGTGATATTTCTGTGTTAATGTGATTAAATGATTGCTAATATCCGATCAAAACTATTTAATGTGTTTAAACAAAACGCTGATGCGATCAACAACGCTAAGTCTGATCAGACATAAGCGTTAAATCCATTCGAAATTGAGAGTCATTCGATCAAAAATTATGAATAATCCCTTGTATGTCATTAAATCATAAAGCCGTATATGTCATTAAATTTATCATTCGATAATTTTAATACATCAATTTAATAAAAGTATATTATGCATGATATGAGATAACATGTTTTATTTGATGTATGTATGATGTCTTTGCATGGTGCATAGCATGGCCAATTGAACCTCATGTGGATAAGATTTAATTTTATCTATTTAATGGGTTTGCAATTTTAAATATGACCTGTGTGTCATTCCTTTTGTTGTAATTTTATTTTACTCACTAGTTGTGGTAGAATATTTTATTTCATTATTGTAATGAATAAAAAACAGCTACACGAAGACAATAAAAGAGATTAATCCGATGCCATGATGATAGAGGTGCTACATGGATGCTGTTAATAAAGACAAGTCTATGTAATAACACTTAGGATTGATCTTCATATTGGCTTATGAGGATCAAAATAGATTATGGCCATGTTATGACACGGTTTATATATTATGCATGTTTTATCAGTATGAGATGTGATGAATGATAATATATGTGTATAAGATGCCATGTATGGAATGATGCATGATATATAAATAAAAGGACATCATAATTAAAATCCCTCACCATAATTTTAAGTCATATGCCACCCATGATTAAAACACCTATCAAGACTAAGATCACCAAAATGTGGGCTCTACCAAAGTGAGGTGCATTAGGTTATCCTAGTAAGGCAGGATGGGTAATGGTGTTACCCATATGCTTAAAATGGTTAGACTTAATTAGGCTATCAAAACGGTTTTGGCCCTAAGGCATAAGATGGGATTATAACATGCCGGAACATATGATGTCAAAATCCCATAACCTAAGAGTTACATGATATGTAATTAGTAAAGGAGTTACCTACCTAAATAACTTAACTTTAAGCATCATGCCAAACCTGATTAGAGTTAGGTGAAATATGAATCTTAGCCCACTAAATTATTACAATTGTTGTAATTATAATTGAGGGTTATTATTTTAGTAGAAGTTTTATGAGAAAACCTAAAATGAAATTAGTACTAATAATAATTATCTTGCGTGTTTGTAGATTAATGGCATCAAACAATACTTTCACATTATCAATGTGGTTTATCCTTAAAAAGGACAAACTGAAAGAAAATAGCACAAACTTCCTAGACTCATTTTGAGAATTGTTCTCAAGCAGGAAAGGACGCTATATGTATTGGATGAGCCTATTCTTGATGACTTGCCTGTTGATGCCTCAAGGGCAATCAAAGAGAAACATTGAAACATGTTGATGATTTTATGGATGTTGGGTGTCTCATTTTAGCTACCATATATCCAGAACTTCAGAAGGATCTGGAGCATATGAAGGCTTATGAGTTGAGTGTTCACCTCAAGGAGACCTTCCAATAGCAAGCAAGGCAAGAAAGGTATGAGACTACCAGAGCCTTACATTCTTGTAAAATGACTACAGATGCATGAGTAAACACTTATCTTTTGAAGATGAAGGGCTACATTGATCACCTTAAGAGGCTTGGATTTCCCCTAAATTTAGAATTGGCCATGGATTTGATCTTTAATTCATTACCTGATATTTATGACAAGTTTTGTAATGACCCAGAATGTACCTTAGTCAGATTTGTATGTGTTTTGAGTACAAAAGTGATCGAGATGTGAATTGGAATAATTAAAATGGTTGTGTAGTAAATGAAGTAATCGGTATTAAGCATACATGTAAAGGTATATCTATAATTTGTTAAATTGTAACTTAAATGTACTAAATTGAAGGAATTAATTAAGTATATGGGCCAATGTATGAGGAGGAATTAATTAATAGATGAATGTGTGAAGGAACAAAAAAGGATCAAATTGGGCATTTGGCATAAAAATCAAAGAAAGAACCAATTGTGTGTGAACAAGTGTGATGTGTGGATGAGGATGAAATGAAAAGTTGGTTGACCAACTTTAAGCAAAATTTAATTTGGCCATTTTTGGAGGATTTGGCCAGCCATTGGGAGAGGAAAGAATGAGATTTCTCCTCTCATTCCTCACGCCAATCTCCCTCCCAAATTCAAGACACAAGGTTGAATTTTGGATTCCCACAAAGTTCAAGTATTTTTAGATGGAAGATTTGAATGAGTAAGGCAAGAAGTAAGTCTTCTAGTTTATTATTTTTCTTTTTCAATGTTTATCAACTCTAATTGTGAGATGTGGATGGTTTTGATGAGGAATCTTAATGATTATGGCCATGGAAGAGAAGAACAAGCAGAAAGAGAGCAAAGTGTAGCAAAAGGGAACATCAATTGGGGTTTGAGAATTTATATGTTTTGACCATGTGAATGATGAATTGCATATTCCAAAGTGTATATATATGCTTTGTGATGTTAAGAATTGAATTTGGTGGCTGGATGTGTTGAATTGGTTGAATTAGAGCTTGTTAAGCTAAGAATGGTAAATTCTGTCTCAGATTGACCTTCAATGACTATTTTGATTATAAGTTGATTTTTAGAACTCCAAATTACATAATTCTAGTTATGTTAGAACCGGCCCATCTGTTCCTATAAAAGTCATAGAAATAACCATAATTTATTTGTGACTCTAAGGGCCTCAAAATTGCCCATTATAGTAGCTAAATTCTTCAGGTGTGTCTTTGAAGTAGTGTAGACATTTTTAGGCATATCTCTTTGGTTCTAGCTACAAATGACTTGAAATTTTTGCCATTATAAAGTAACATCCTAAGGATTAATTGTTGTGAAGGCAAATATGGCTGAAAAGGATGTTTTCTATGTGATTTTGGATGAGAAAGTTGAGTTTGCAATCTGTTTAGGTGGAAAAGAGTTGGTTTCAAGAGTTACTTAGGGTCAGCTTGTCCCTGATGGGCCAATTGGTCAGGGATGGGCAGGCCAAGTGAGGGACATCTATGGTATCACTCAACCCTGTTTTTACTATATGATGCATTTTTTCTTCCCGAATCGAACCCAAACTTCACTGAAACTTTTCGGGACTTATCCGATACATATTTAGGGTTATGTAATGGATAAAAAAGTGGTTAATGATTGGAATATGATCTAATAGAGTCATGATTATTAATAATTAATGAAGGATTTAAAGGTATATTTGAGATGTTAATGATTTGGCATGCCGTATTGAACATTTGTATGTAATGCAACTATGTCATAACTTGCTAACATGACAAGTTAAATATATGTATGTGTAAACATATGCCTGCATGAGTCCAGATGAAATGGTATAACTTCGAATGTATATAAGCTTATTAATTCAG
Organism: Excoecaria cochinchinensis; assembly: GCA_947683425.1. Lineage (NCBI taxonomy): Eukaryota > Viridiplantae > Streptophyta > Magnoliopsida > Malpighiales > Euphorbiaceae > Excoecaria > Excoecaria cochinchinensis. The sequence goes on from CANTUQ010000110.1 coordinate 1,150,527, forward strand.
TTGGTTAAGTGACAATAATTATGGTTTGAGTAATATTAAGCACGACTATCATCGTGAATACATATAATTAGGATTGAAAATATTATGTAAATAATTAAGTATTGAATGCTAAATTTCTTGTCAAATGAAGCCTGAAATTGTTTGGAATGATTAAGCCCTTTATTTTATATTGTTAAATAACATAAATAAATATATGTATTGAGCATACATAAGATCACATGGAATGTCAAGGTAGTTAAAGAGAGAAATAAAATGATAATATGGAAGATACTTCTGTTTAATAAGATATACTAAAGAGTATTTCAAGTTGACTATGTGACAAGAAGTTTAAATGTGTATGATCATTATATGTTCATAATGAATGACTATGAATGTAATGTGTATGGTATTGACATAAATACTATAAGAATATGACAAAATTAAGTGTATAGCCTGTGTTAGCCGAGTCGTGGATAGATAGGCATGCCTATAGGGTCTTTCATTGCTGCAGCTTATGCGTTGAACCCGATTGGGTCCCTATACATCTCTGGATCCTGTTTGGATCTTTATGTGTTTTGGATCCTATTTGGATCCATATGTGTAATTGTATCCTTTGGTACCTATGCGTTGCAACCTGTTATCCACCTCCTTGGAATGCAGGTGATAATTGAATAAAAGAGTACTAAATGAATAACATAGAGATTTTGATAAATGAACGTATTTATATGAATGAATCCTTACATATATATTAATGTATCTTTAATTAGTTGGAATTTGTTTGAGAATTAAATAAGTACTTGAATTTATTAATATTATAAATGATTTATGTATTAACTTTAAAATGATTTCAATATGTCATCCAAGTTAGTTCCTCAAATAATTCTTAATTCATACACTTAAAACATTAGCATAGACGTTTATGATAATATATATATATCATAGTCATAACACTTATCAGGAATTTGTGCATACAATTATCACATTTGTGTGTTAACTTATTTAAATCATCGTGCATTTAACCAGTCATTTCATTAACTATACCTTTTTACAACATTTCACATTTCACATCACTTCTTTCCATTTGACACATACCATTTATCGTATTTCTATACTCATGCAATTAATAGTTCATCATACCTAGCTCAGAAGAGACATAAGTTGTACAGTCATTCCAAGATTACTGATGCACACAAATTTCATAATAAAATCAAAGTCAATTTCCTATATTTATCTTAGTTCACTTTTCATACTTATTTAATTAAATATATATATATACACACATCTTAGCAATTATATGTCTATCCTTCTCACATTGTGAGATGTATAGCTATAATGTAATCTACAATTCATTCCTTATAAACTGGGTGCATAAAGAATCAAATATGTAAGATAGGCACGATTATATGACTAAATGGTTCTTTGTGTTATTTAATTGTAGTTGTGATATGGAAGCTTGATCTTATATGAAATATTTATGTATGAGCTATTAAATATATGTTTTTATATGATTTCGATAATTGCATACATTTGTATGTGTTGTTGACGACTGCTGTGAGGGGTCGTCCATCTCATATGTATTCCCCACTAAGCTTTAAGCTTAGCACGGGTGTTTCAACTGTGCAGGTCTGGAGATAGAGGTGTTGCTAGGGACATTTCGCAACAACCAAGGCCAATGAGTCCATAAGAGTGTATTGTCTGGTCTTTGTATTATTGATGTAATGTAAATGAATGACTTATGTTTTCTAAATGAGTATTGTGTAAATGAATCAGTTTTGGAATATATTAAACCACTTATAAGAAATGTGTATCTATAAAGTGGAAATGTAATTTTGTAAATTGTGATACGTGAAAACTATTTGTAATAAAGACATGTTATATTTCTGCTCTTTGTTAATTGGTATTGTATTGAGTGTGCTGGTTTGGGTAGCATCCTTCGTTTGTCATCATAAACCGGCCATGTGAACATACGGTTTGGTATGTATGGGTAAGGGATGTTATAAGTTTGTGATGAACTATAATTTGAATAATATGGAGAAATATATTACTGAGCTATATGCGATGCTTAAAACAGTTGATCAAAGCATCAAGAAAAAGCCTAATCATATATTGATGGTCAATAAGGGAAAAGGGATGAAAAACAAGGGTAAGGCTAAGGCAAGAGTTACTAGTAAGCATAAGACATAAGCTAAGCCTAAGCCCAAGGCTAAAGCTCCAAAAGAGGAAATTTTCTTCCACTGCAATGAACCTAGTCATTGGAAGAGGAATTGCAAACTCTATTTTGGAAGAAGTGAAGAAGAAGAAGAGTAATGAGACTACATCTTTAGGTATTTATGTTATAGAAATTAATTTATCAATTTCTATTTCCTGGGTATTAAATATTGGATGCGGATCTCACATTTGTACAAATGTGTAGGGACTTAAAGGGAGTCACGAATTGAAAAAAGGGTGAAGTGGACCTATGTGTGGGGAATGGAGCAAGAGTTGTTGCATTAGCCATGGGAACTTATGAGTTAACTTTGCCCAATGAGCTTTTATTAGTTTTGAGCAATTGCTATTATGTTCATACTTTGAGTAGGAACATTATTTCAGTTTTACATTTGGATGATGAAGGTTATTCTTTTCTTATTAAGAATAAGAAATGTTCTATTTATTATGATGACATGCTTTATGGTATTGCTAAATCATATAATGGCCTTTAAGTCCTAAATTTAGAAGGATCTAATAATCAGGATATCTATAACATAACTATAAAGAAATCCAAACCACATGATTTAAATACGATGTATTTATGGCATTGTTGCCTTGGTCATATAAATGAGATACGTATTTCGAAGCTCCATAAAGATGGACTTCTGGAATCATTTGAAAAGTGAAAATCTTATTTATTAGGCAAGATGACTAAGGATCCCTTCACTGGATATAGTGAAAGGGCTACTGACTTATTAGGCCTAATACATACTGATGTATGCGGCCCATTAAGCATAAATGGTAGGGGAGGATTTCAGTACTTCATTACATTCACTGACAATTTTAGTATGGCTATGTCTATCTAATGAAATATAAACATGAATCATTTGAAATGTTCAGAACTTTTCAAAATGAAGTACAAAATCAGATTGGTAAAACTATTAAGGCACTTCGATCTGATTGAGGTGATGAATATTTAAGCCAAGAGTTTGATGATCATCTTAGAAATTGTGGAATTGTTTCACAATTAACTCCACTAGGAACACCAAAATAGAGTGGTGTATCTGAAAAGAGGAATCAAACTTTATTAGATATGGTTCGATCTATGATGAGTCAAACAAATCTTTCTTTATCCTTTTAGGATTATGCATTATTAGCTGCGTTCACCTTGAACCGTGTTCCATCTAAAGCGGTTGAAAGGACACCATATGAGATATGGACTACGAGAAGTCCTAAATTGTCTTTTCTCTAGATTTGGGGCTATGAGGCATATGTCAAGCGACAAGTCTTAGATAAATTAGCACTAAAATTTAATAAATGCCTCTTTATGGGATATCCTAAAGAAACTAAAGGATATTGCTTTTATAATCCCTCTAGGAAGAAAATGTTTGTTGTTTGAAATGGTGCCTTTCTAGAAAAGGAGTTTATTTCTAAAAGAACCAGTGGGAGTAAAGCAAAACTCGAAGAAGTTCAAGAACCGCAAGATAGCATAGAACCGTTGATGGAAACCCAACAAGTTTCACAAACAGTTATGGAACCTGAACCTATTACACAAGTACGACACAAATCTGATAGGAACTTGAGAGATATGGATTTCTCGTGTCAGATAGTCATGAAGTAATGTTGATGGATCAAGTTGAGCCTACTATTTATCAAGATGTTGTGTCAAGTCTAAAATTTGAGAAATTGCTGGAAGCCATAAAATCTGAGATGCAATCCATGTATGATAATGAAGTTTGGAACTTAATTGATCCACCTGAAGGAATTACTACCATTAGGTGCAAGTTGGTTTTCAAAAGGAAAACTAACATGGATGGCGAAGTACATACCTTTAAAGAAAGGCTTGTTGCAAAAGGTTTCAAACAAACTCATGGTATCAACTATGATGAAACCTTTTCACCAGTCGCGATGCTTAAATCAATAAGGATTCTTATCACCATTGGTGTGTATTATGACTACAAGAGATGGAAAATGGATGTCAAAAAATCGTTTCTTAATGGAAACTTACTCAAGGATGTGTATATGACACAACCTAAGGGTTTTGTGCATCCTGAGAATTCTAGAAAGATATGCAAGCTGCAAAGACGCATTTATAGATTGAAGCAAGCTTTTCGGAGCTGGAATCTTCGTTTTGATGAAACAGTCAAAAAGTTTGGATTCATAAAAAATGAAGATGAACCTTATGTATGCAAAAAGGTTAATGGGAGCGCAATGTTGTTTCTTGTATTATATATTAATGACATATTACTCATTAGAAATGACACCCCTATCTTGCGAAAGACCAAAGAATGGTTAGGGAAGTCTTTCTCGATGAAGGATTTGGGCAAAGATGCTTATATCCTTGAGATTAAGATCTACAGGGATAGATCTAAAAGGATAATTTGCTGAGTCAAAGCACTTATATTGATAAGGTGCTAAATAGGGTCAGCATGCAAATTCCAAAAGAGGATTTAGCCAATGTCTCATGCAATTACTCTTAATAGATTTAATGTCCTATGACATCTGATGACCAAGATTGCATGAGTATGTTCCCTATGCTTCGGCTACAGGGTCTATCATGTATGGCATGTTGTGTACTCGACCAAACATTTCGTATGCTTTGAGCATTAAGAGCAGATACCACTCGGATCCCGATGAGAGTCACTGAGAGTCATTGGACAGCCATTAAGAATATCCTTAAGTACTTGAGAAGAACTAAGGATGCATTCTTAATATATGGAGGATTGGAGGATGAGCTGGTGGTAAATGGTTAAACTGATGCAAGGTTCCAATCTGACAAAAATGACTATAGATCGTAGTCAGGATATGTGTTTGTGCTAAATGGAGGTGCTATGAGCTAGAAGAGTTCTAAGCAAAGCACAGTCACTGACTCTACAACAGAAGCTGAGTATATAGTAATATCAAAAGCAGCTAAGGAAGCAGTTGGGATCAACAAATTAATTACTAAAATGGGAGTTGTCCCTAGTATCACAAATCCTGTAGATCTTTATTGTGACAATAATGGTGCTATTGCACAGGCTAAAGAGCCCAAATCCCATTAAAGATCCAAACATATACTTAGATGTTATCATCTCATTCAAGAAATCATTAAAAGAGGAGACATCAGGATATGTAGAGTACCGATAGATGACAACATTGCTGATCCACTCACCAAGGCTCTCCCACAAGCCAAACATGATGGACACACTAGGTCATTGGGTATTAGATACATGTATGATTGAGCCTAGTACAAGTGAGAGATTGTTAGTGGTTATGCCCTAGGCCAAATATTTGGACCTTTATATAATGTTGTATATTCATTTATAAAATGGTTTTCTCCACTTAAATATATTGTTGGTATGTTACATTATAGTAATATTTGTGATTAATATCTAATATTATTTTGATTATCCCTAGTCATTTATCACTAAAGGGCATAAAGATAAATTAAAATTAGTATGGGTTTGATTGATAATCATGAGTTTATTATATATGGTGATATAAATCAAACCTATAGGTACTTGTTGGAGAACAAGGTACTAGATAGATCTGCTATGAGATCACTACATGGGTTAGTGTCATAAGTGATGTCATAATATATATGTTATTGAATCCTTATACCTGAGTTTATCACACTTTCCTACATAAGGAACATTATGCTTTGACATAATCAAATTTTATCTTTAATTGGATAATAATAAAGGTTATGATAGGGTATGATGGGAATAATGCAGAGGAAAGTGAATAATCAAGATGGAATTTGTCCCTCTCTTATGAGAGAGATATCTACTGGGCTCATTGATAAGTAGGACTGAGAAATGCATGGCCATGCCTAAATGAATTGATAATGTGATCAATGTCATTTGAATTTATCAGTCTACTTAATGATCATGAAATTATATATTTGAACAATATGAGTGTGACATGGTCCATGACTCATGTTCAAACAAGATATCTTGTGACAAAATGATTATAATATGTTAGGTTAAAATCGAACTATCGATATTCATATTATTTGGGTAGTTATAGTATCTTGCTAGAGGCCACTTATGATTTGTGAGCTTATGATGGGATTGGACCCGCTGCCAAAATAATAATAACCTATTGTGTCACACATTGAGAACACAATGAACGGACCGAATTTTAATTTGGGCAATTTTGAATTAAAATATGTTAGATATTTTATTCAAAATAATGTAAAGCAGTTAAGGAAATATTCTATATTATTTGAATAAAGAATATTCTATCCTTAATAGTCTTTCCATGTTAACCACTAATTACAGTTAACGTGTGACTATAAATAGTTATAGTCATTAAGCCCTAAATATGAGATAAATCACTTTTGGCTACTCACTTTTGAGAAAAGAGAGAAAAGGGGTTTTTCTTGTCTTCTTTTTCTTTAGCCGCCATCTTTTCTTTGAGAAAGAAAAGTATAAAATATTTTAATCTAGTTGCACGTGAAAGGAGTTGGCACTCTGCAGATCCGTTCGTTCGTTCGTGGGTGTGGAAACTAATAAAGGGTGGTCATTCCTTTCAGCAATCAAACGAGGTATCTCATAATCACACATCCATATCAACCGTGGTTCTGCATGCCGACAAGCTGGCACTGATCACACTCCTCATCACCTCAACCGTGGTTCTTCATGCCGACAAATTGGCAATAATCACATCCCTATGAACCGTGGTTTTGCATGCCGACATGTTGGCGCTGATTACACTCCTCATCAACTCAACTGTAGTTCTTCATACCTATAAGCTGGCAATAATCACATCCCTATCAACCACGGCAGCAGGCCACTCCTGAACCCCCTTAAAACCAAAATAATAATAATTTTTTATTTAAAAAGAATAACAAGGAAATCATCACTTCTAACCTTCTTGCTTGTGAATAAGCATCATTTTCATCACTGGGTAACCTTGGTCTAGGCTGTCTTAGGACTCGGTGTCTACAATTGCCCCCAGTTTTGGAGAACGTAGTGCATGGGTGCCTAGGTGAGTCAAAACTCAAAGAAGGAAGGAAGAGACACGTGCCTGAGACAGCTATCTTTTTGGTCTAAATGAAGTTGTTGGGGGTAGTTATCGTCAATTTGTCAACGTTTTAACCCTTGTCATTTTGGCATTGAACCTGTGTGGTGTCTAGCTCCTACCATTATGGTCTATAATTGACTTTGATGTGGTGTCTAACCTTTGTTGTTGCGGCATCTAACCTGTGCGGTGTATAGCCCCAGCCATGTCGATATCTAACCTGTTTATAAGGTGTCTAACCTCCTTCGTTGTGGCATCTAACCTGTGCGGTGTATAGCCCCAGCCATGTAAGTATCTAACCTATTTATGCAGTGTCTAACCTCCTTCGTTGCGCGGAGTATAGCCCCAGCTGTGTTGGTATCTAACCTATTGATGTGGTGCAATGGTATTCAGCATTTCTGTGTCGATGAGTTAACCATTTATCTGAATGGCAGTTAGACATTATTGTTGTGTGCCTGAACGTCTAAATAAATGCTTTAATTGATTGCATTAACCTGTTCTGGTGGTATGTGAATCATCTTGTTATCATTATCTTTCATTTACTAATATATCCCCTTATTTTCGTTTTTTTTTTATTGATTTTGTGTGCTATTTTCATTATGTTCAATAGTAAAAATACGATAAACACAAATGTAAAGTTATACCATAAGTGGAATTTTAATACATCATAAAGTAATATAAATAATATCTCCCTGAAACGCCCTCTACAGAGGATGATAATCTGTGAGCTCATCTAGGCTGCCAGGCTGAGCTGGAGGAGGTGCCGACTGATGCGTGATGTCCTCAGGTGGTGGCCTAGATGATGGCTGATGGAATGCTCACAATCTGACTTTCGCCAGCCTGTCTAAGAACAGGTTAGCCATGCTCGCAATGGTGTGGAAAAGTTCCTAATAATTAGAGGCTATGCCTGATATGGCAGAAGCGTATCCATCAATGTGATACCCTAGGTCATCTCGAATAATAGGAAGGTCCCTCTCCAAATCCTCACGCAGATCCTTCATGCCCTGGGATATTCCTACAGAAGTCTCCTCTAAGACATCCATCTGGTGTCGGGTGGCGGCCAGCGACTCATCCATCACCTGGAGGGACTCATCAACCCTCTGTGCTGTCGGGGCCTACGAAGCTATCACAGATCCTTCTATCCTATCTAAATGCCTACTGATCTCTCCGAACCCCTCTACTATCTGCTGGCCCAATAAAGTGAGCCTATCATTTGTTTGTTGGCTCAGTAGGTGAAAGTTCCCTTCTGTGCACTGGCTTAGTAGGTGAAGATCGTCCCCTATACGCTGGCCTAGAAGATGGATCCCCTCATTATTACGCTGCCCTAAAGCGGCCAACGCGGACATCATATCCTGGTGCATAGATTGGAATAACATTTCTGGAGTAGGCTAATTCTGCTCTGTCCTAAACTCAGATGACAACAGGGCTGTGGAAGAGGATGCCCCCGAATTACCTGGCCGACTGTAAGGGGGCCATCTCCGGGAAGTGCAGAAGTTGAGATCCAAAACCTGTGGTGGAGGAGTGGTGCGGGCTCCACTCTCATGTAGGATCTACTGTGGAGGGGGAGTGCTGAGAAGATCTGCGATGTCTACATACCCTCCCCATTTTGCGGTGTACGTGGCTCTTCCTCCTCTGGTTGTAGGTGATCATCCCTCGAAGTACCTACTATATCGGGGAGTGGAGGCAACTTGCAGAGAAGTCTGGTCTCTGTCATACTAAGTAGTCTGTACTCATTTGGTCGATCCGGTATCGGCTTTACCATACCTATGTAACCAGCGACAGCAAGATCAACAGCTATATCCCCATCCAAGTGTGGCCTGAATGTACTGGGGTCATCTCTCAGGTGAAGGAGTAACCTAGTCACCACCCTTCCAATGCATATGTGCCTAGTGGTCCCCCGCTTGGCTCTAACCAATGCGGCTAAGATCTCGTGGGCAATATTGAGCTGCTTACAAATCATCATTGCCCATAACTCCAAACCTCAGTGGCATTTATAGAACCATGACTCCCGACTCGGCCAAGTAAGCTGTTGGCTAGTACCTTCTGGATGTATCTCAAAGCCTGTGAATGCAATAGGGTGCTCTTGGCCTGATTATAATGGTAAGGGACACCCGGTGTTGCGATCTACTCCCAGCAATACATAGGGATAGTCCTATCTGGTATCAAGACCTGATCTCCTGTCAAGAGGCTCATCGCTTAAGAAATATCCTGGCGGCTCATCTGATGATAATGGCCTCTAACCCGAAATGATATAGCTCCAGTCTCTATATCTGGCCTCCGGTACCCCTTGTACTGTAGCATGGCTAAGAACTCCCTAGTGATCTCCGGGTATGTTCGGTAAGCTAGTTTCAAGAAATCAGTCCATCCAATAGATGCTATCAGGGCGCTTATCTCCTCCCACATGCCTATCTGCTGTAGAAACTACCTGGACATGAATCTACTAGGCACAAGCTTCATCTGACATAAAGTCTCAAATTTCTATCTCTAAGCATTTGTCATCCCTTCCGGAGGTGGAGGTGCATTAGGTCTCGGGTGCACTCTATGCTGTCGAGGCATCCTGAAAAAAAATTGACAGTTAGTTTATGGAAGTGTGCCAGATAAATTAATTAGCATTATTTTATCGATTATTTTGCTATGTTAAACTCATTTTTCTATGCTATGAATCTAAGAAAATTTGGACAGCACTTTAACTGAAATGCGCCAAATTTCCTGTATACATACAACAAATTCGAACAGGGTTCAGGCCCCAGACAACCAATCTCAATATCCCAATTATATACATTTTGCATATTACAAGCAGATAACTCCACACGCTCTTTATTAAACAAAATAACAACTAGTGGTGTAATTTTTACTTATTTGCATTGGTACATATTATTTTTTTACTGATAATCTAAATAAGCGAGAAAAAGAAAAGGAACAACACCTAGTTGCATAACAAGAAACTTTACATAAATACTTTATTTCTATTACATTACAACATATACACGTTTATCATCATTTTTACTTCATTTTTCTTTTTCTTTCTCCACTGGTTTACGTGGCTAGTGAACAAGGTATGTGTTTCTTGAGTTCAAATTTTTTTACTCCTTGAATATATTCTTAAGTTCAATTTTTGCCATTGAAGCCGTTTATTGAGCATTTTCCTGCAAACAAATTATATATGTACAAAAAAAAAAAAGCTATGCTGGTGGGAATGCATGAGTCTAAAAATGCATGAAAAAGTGATCTAATTTTTTAAGATGGGCCAGACTGGTTCCTCTCTTTGCCCATAAATAGACTTTTCTCCTCTTTGCTTTCCATGTCACTTTCTTTTCATTCCTTTGGGCCAGAGCTCTCAACCAGGTATTTTCTTTCGTCTTTTTTCCTTCTAGTTTATTTTTCCTTTTTACTTATCAAACTTATTTATTTCATATCCAGTTATTTGAATATGTCAATGCCCATCCTTAATAAATTGCGCCGGTTCCTGGATGATCCCAAGACCTGGGAAACTAGCGCTTTAGCCCCTTATTCAAGTTTAAGACTTCTAAGAAGGATCAAGTTAGATCGAGACCTTTTATTGGCTGCTATCCGCTATTGGGATCCCCGATTTCACGTTTTTCAATTTACTCACCAAGAACTGTGTCCCTTGGCCGAAGAATTTACTGCAATTATCGATGTAAGGTTTTCTCTTAGTACCTTTCCTTGTGTTCTAAATTATGGACCATATCAGCCTAGGGATGTGGCCTTTGCCTTGGGCATATCACCCTCTAAGGCCGCTCGACTAGTTCTTAGATGGGATTTCTTTTCCCTAGAGCCCATATTTGATGCACTCAGTGACTTTTCAGATGTGCCTTCCTATCGAGTTAGTGTAGTTTTATTGATCTGCTTATCCAGATACCTGCTGGTGACCTCAGACAAACCATTCGGCTACTATTGATTGTTTAGCATTGTATATGGCTTTCACCGCAGGCTAAACCCTTTTCCAGTCATTCTAGCCGAGACGATCATTGGCTTGGACGCCCTCTGCATTGACTCTACCGCTTTTATGACTGGGAGTCCCTTATTACTTCAGGTAACATACGTCATTATTTTTAAAGGTATTGCACCCCTTGTGGGTTTTCACACTAACTTTTCTTATCGAAAAATGCATCCCATTAGGGATTTTCGCATAACCCTATGCTTTATTTTTGCCTGTAATCGATCCAACTCATTCCAGCGGCTTTTTCACTCTATTTTTTGTTTATTTATTTTTTATTTGTTTATTTATTTTTTTAGGTGTGGCTACAGGAGAAGTTAAGGTTATTGACAGAACCCCCTCCTAGGGTGATCAATGCACACTCACAGGTACATTTTTTCCTTAGATAGCGGACATATCAGTTCGAATCTCCTTACGAAGGCTTTATATGGAGGACAGAGATATCAGCTTCATGAGTCCCTAGATGTGTCTTGACTACGTAACTCAGGACGGGCCTTTGGGGTGTGTCCCATTGTGTGGGCTTCACAGGGCCTCCTTTTGCATCACAGCCCATTGCGTTCGTCAGTTTGGTGGGTGTCAGACCATTGTGAATCTGCCGCTAGCTTTTCATGGTGGAATCTTATCTTCAGCATTTATTACTGGCTACTATGGACTTTGAGCGCAGTTATCCTTGAATACGACCATTCCGAGGGCTGAGGATTCTAATTTTATGAGCTCGCCAGAGTATAAAAAGTGGGTGAGTAGCCCTGTTGTCGATAACAGGATTAATTGGCTTAAATTTTTGCTCAGAGTGTCTTTTTTGATAAGTCCTCTCCGGTTTTCATGATTGAATATTTTCTCTCAGCCCATAATTTTTGCTCAGAGTGCCTCTTTCAATTTTCACCCTGACAGGGCGCCCAATTTTAGCAAGGTCGCCTTTTTTAGGTTTTCGACCCGCAGGACATTTATTCCCTTCTTTTGATATTTGGTCTTTAGCCATAGAACCTCTTTAATCTATCAATATTGACCGGATCCTTGAACTCGTTCCCATCGCTGTCTGTTAAAATTGCTGCTCCATTCGACAGCAGCCTTTTTAGCACAAACGGACCTTCCAATGTTGGCCTAAATTTCCCCCGAATATCTGGTACTCCTGGCCTCATATGCTTGGAGACTAGGTCTCCTTCTTTTAGCGGGTAGTTCCTAACCTTATTACCGAATGATCGGGCTAACCTCCTTTAGTAGACCTAGTTGTGATAATAAGCTCGCAACCTACCCTCATCTAGCAGGTTCAACTGCAGTAATCGTTGTTGCGCCCATTTTACTTCAGGAATTTTGGCTTTCATAACCACTCTTAGAGACCTGAGCTCAATTTCAACTGGAAGAACTTCCTCTGTTTCATATACTAAAGAAAATGGCATTGTGCCTATCAATATTCTGATGGTAGTTCTGTAGCCCTATAGTGCAAAAGGTAACTTTTCCACCCAGTCTTTGTAATTCTGTACCATTTTAGGCAAAATTGTCTTGACATTCTTGTTAGCTGCTTCAACTGCTCTATTAGCTTGAGGTTGGTAAGGGGAGGACTTGTGGTGTTGTATTCCATACTTCTGCAATACCCGTTTAGTTTCAGCTAAGAATTATACCCCATTATCAAACACGATATAATGTGGGAGGCCATAACTACATACCAAATTTCGCTCAATAAATCTAGCCATGTCTCGGGCATCTATCTTCTTAAAAGATTTAGCCTTGACCCATTTGGTAAAGTAATTGATGGAGAATATAATGAACCTGTGCCCAGTAGGGGTGGTAGGGCATATCTCCCCCATAATATCTATCCCCCAAGCTGTAAATGGCCATAGCGAGGATAAATTATGTAGTTCTGACACTGGCACATGCCTCAAATCCGCATATTGTTGGCACAGCTGACATTATTTTACAAACTTTGAACAGTCTATATCCATAGTGATCTAATAGAACCCCTGGCGCATTATTTTCTTTATTAAGGATAAGCCATTTATGCGAGCTCTGCAAATACCAGCATGGACTTCTTCCATAACCCTCTTAGCTTCTTTCTCCGCTATGCACCTTAACTGAATGCTGTCTGCTGGTCTCTTGTATAGTATACCATCCACATTGAGAAATTGATTGCACAATTTTTTGATCATTCTTCGATACTTTTTAGAAGCCTCTTTTGGGAATACCGACCTCTGCAAGTAATTCTGAACATCATAGTACCAAGGTTTTCCATTAGTGACTTCGATATCCATCACTTGTTCATGTTCAAAGTAAGGTATTTGCAAACTTGAGATCAATATGGGTTTCATAACCATTCCTTCCAAGTTATCCCACATGGACACCAGAGTTGCAAGGGCATCGACCAACTGATTCTCATCTCTAGGGACAAAATAGAAAGTGCAAGTTTCAAACCGACCGCTTAACATGTGGAGGTGCTTTACATATGATACTAATCTTTCTTCTTTAATGGACCATTCTCCTCAAATCTGATGAATCACCAAAGATGAATCTCCAAAAACCTCTGTAGACTTTGACCCTAGGGCCAAATGAGCCTCCAAACCGAAAACACATGGTCGTACTCGGATTCATTATTAGTGGCTTTATATCTTAGCTTCTTAGCTAGTGATAACTTTTCACTATCCGGGTTTATCAGAATGATCCCAACACCTGCCCCTTTGTTATTAACTACTCCGTCAAAATAATCTGCCATTCCTGAACTATAATGGCATTGACATCTTTGTTTGGGAAGTTATACTCAACCTGGTCTCCTTTAATAGGGTGATAGCTAGGAATTCAGCTACAGCTCTCCCTTTAATGGTTTTCTTAGTGATGTATTCTATATCGAACTCTTGGAGCAGTATTAACCACCTACCCATCTTTCCTAGCAAAGAAGGCACGTCCTGAAAATATCTCAGAGGATTCTGTTTGGCGATTGCCTGAACACTAAATGAGTGGAAATAGTGTCTCAACTTCTTCGAGGCCCAAATTATTGCCAAATAGATCTTCTCGACTTCAACATACCCAGCCTCGTAAGGGAGGAACTTTTTGCTGAGATAGTAGACTGCATATTCTACACTGAACTCATCTTCTTGAGCCATCATAGCGCCTACTAATCTACTTTCAATCGTTAAATAGAGGATTAGTGGCTTAATCGGCAGAGGTGGCCTCAAGACTAGCGGATTCAAGAGATATTCCTTAATAGTATTGAAGGCCTTCTAACAATTGTCGTTTCATTCAACAGGTTGGTCCTTTCTAAGAAGCTTGAACACTGGCTCACAAATCGAAGATAGTTTGGCTATGAATCGACTAATGTATTGAAGTTTTCCCAAAAAGCTTCTAACATCTTTCTCCTTTTGGGGCGTTGGCATTTCTCTAATTGCCTTGATCTTGTCGGGATTTATTTCAATTCCCCTTTGACTTACTATATGGTTAAGCAATTTTCTAGAGATGACTCCAAAAATGCACTTCTTAGGGTTAAGGCGAAGGTTGTACTCATCAATTCTTTGAAAGAACTTCTCCAAAGCCTCAAAGTGACTTTCCCTAGTAGCCAACTTAATCATCATATCATCTACATACACCTCCACTTCCTTATGAATCAAGTCATCAAGAATCTTAGTGGCCATCCTCTGATAAGTCGTGCCTGCATTCTTCAGTCCAAAAGGCATAGCCCAATAAGCAAATATTCCGCACTCAGTGATGAAGGCCGTCTTAATCCGATCTATAATCCTGTTAAGGATCTGGTTATATCCAGCATAACCGTCTACAAAGCTGTACATCATGAAAGAAGTTGCACTATCTATTAAAATATCAATATGGGGTAGAGGGAAATCGTCCTTTGGACAGGCTTTGTTCAAATCCCGATAATCCACACAAACATGAACTTTCCCATCCTTTTTAGCTATAGGAACTACATTAGCTAGCCACATCGACTATTGAACCTCTACTAGGAATTTAGCCTCAATCTGCTTACGAACTTCCTCTTATACCTTTTGTGCCCATTCTGGCCTAAGTCTTCTAAGCTTTTGCTTGATCAATTTAGGCTCTGGATAAGTTAGAATTATGTGTTCAGCAGTTTTTCTATCAATCCCTGGCATGTCTTCATAGGTACAAGCAAAGACTTTTTCATATTTTTTTAAGATTTTCTCGAATTTTAACCTCTCTTCAGGAGTTATCAAGATTTGCTTTAGGTTTTCCAAATTTTTGAATTAAATGGAGTTGTATCAGTTGAATTAATGTCAAAAATGAATGCACCATGTGTATGATCATGTGAAATGAAATCATCAGAAACATCGCACAAGTAAGCAAAATTATTTATCTCATTAATAAAATTGGAATTGCACACATTGTCATCATTAAAAAGTTTTGAAATAAAAAGGACATCTAAATAACTACGGTCTTCTTTATCCGTTGATGCAGACGTTGCAGCTGAAAGGTCACTATTGTCTTGACTTGGTGATGGCTTTCTGACTACCTCTGGTGGAGCTTCTGGGTCTTGGATCTTTAGGTTTTGCATTGGTGCTTCAATTCCTATTTTTCTCTTCCCCTTCACCCAAGTGGCAAATAACTTGTTAGTGTAAACCTCTTTCGGCTCATTTTTGTCTTCGATGGTGCTCTGGGTCATAATTTCTTCATCCCAAAAACCTTCCACAACCTTGATGGTCCCATCGGCCCAGTCAAACACATCATTAAAAACTTCGAAGCCTGGGACAATCTGTTTATTGATAAACTGAGGCTCAGCCTCTCCACAATAACCACAAAGAGGGGCTGCGAGCATGAAGCTTTCCAGAATATGAGGAATATCTGCTAACTTCTCTTTTCCTTTACCACTTACACCTTTATAGCCTAGTCCTCTTCGGTCCTTCTGACCCTTCGTTGTGACGGGTGACTATAACCCTTGTAAATTCTTGCCCAGACCGGCTCCTGGAAGAAAGTGCATTCGCTTCATCATATTTACTGCTTGGGAGCTACCTTCTGAACCTCCTTTTTTATCGATTACTGACATGTGGAAACCATTGAATGGCTGTTTGGAGATTTCTAGTATAGAAACCTAATTTTCCCTAGCGGCCCTGATAGTTAATACTTCTCCCTCATGCGGTATTTTGATCATCTGATGTACGGTGGATGGCACTCCTCCTAATTTGTGAAACCAAGGTCTTTCGA
Source organism: Excoecaria cochinchinensis (assembly GCA_947683425.1). Taxonomy (NCBI): domain Eukaryota; kingdom Viridiplantae; phylum Streptophyta; class Magnoliopsida; order Malpighiales; family Euphorbiaceae; genus Excoecaria; species Excoecaria cochinchinensis. The sequence goes on from CANTUQ010000110.1 coordinate 1,166,809, forward strand.
GTAAAGCTGAGAAATTAGCGGGGATTGATAAGACTACAAACTCTGTTTCTATTTAAATGGGCCCAGTCTTGGCCACTGCCTTAAAAGTTCTTGAGGCCTATCTTTGGGAGCTATCATAAGCTGTGATGGTTAAGTCAGATCCGCTCAACTTGTTTTCAACCAACCCAAAAGCCGAAAGTACAACCGAAAGGCATATTGTAGACACCAGGTCCTGAGGCAGCCCAGATTAGAGTTACCCTATGATGATAAGGTGCCTTGCTACAGGCAAAAAGGTTGAAAGTCGTGATTTTCTCATCAAATTTGCATTTTAGAGTGAAAAAATTGAAAAATAATAAAAAAATATTTTAAAAATTAGATTTGAAAAATGGGGCTTAGAAATTACAATATTTTTAGTTTAATTGAAAAAAAAAATTCAGAGCGGCGCATCGCGTGCGAGGCGACTCTCACGCGCGACGGGCGCCCGACGCTCGCCAGCGACAGGCGCCCGTCGCTAAAAGTCCGAAATTGCCCCAAATTGCCTTTTTTCTGATTTTTTCACCCAAAATCCGTTTTTTATCCCATTTTTTCATGGTTTTTAAGGATTTATTCAATTTTTAAAATTTCAAATAAATAATATCTGATTTTATTAGATTTTATCCTTTTAATTATCTTTATTTTCCCTATTATCTTCATATAAAAAGAATAAGATAAAAAAATAAAGGGGGGATTTTTCTTAGGTCTTTTTTGGATTTTTTTCTCTTCTTCTTCCTTTCAAACTCTCTCAAAAATTTCCAGATTTTCCCCACCAAAAGGAACAAAAAATTCAGTTCATCTTTTTCATCTTTTTTCTAATAGAATTTCTTCTAAACATATATTTAGAAGGAGTTTTGTTGGTTGATTTAATTTTTGAGACAAATACAACAATTATTTGTTCTCAAAATTCTTTTTTTTTCTTTTTTATTTGTGTTCAATTAAATTTTTTTCATTGATTTTTCTTTTGAATCTCTTTTTGATGAAAAGTTAATTTTGAGACAAATAAAACAATTGTTTGTTATCAAAATTTAATTTTTCATTTGATTTTCTAAAAATAAGATTTTTTTGTCTCAAGACAAACAAAATAATTGTTTGTTCTTGAGATCATCTTTTTATTATTTAACCAATGAAAATCATTTTTTTGATCAATATTATTCTTTAGGCAAAGAAATTAATTTTTTGTCCTTAAAAAATTTTTGATCATTTTTTTCAATCTTTTCCGGAATAAAATTCCAACATTATTATTTTTAACTCTAATCTTGCAAGACACAAACAAGGAAATCAACATCATGTTTACCTTCATCGAATCCGAAACTCTGAGGGTAAATATTTTGGGCTTGATGCTTTTATTTTATTTTATTTCTGTTCATATTTAATTTATTCATGTATATTTTTATTACTTTCATTCATTTATTTATTTTATTTGTTTTATTTAATATGTTCACATAGTATTTTATTCTTGTTCATGTGATTATTGATTATTTTTAATTCTTATCATGTAATTGATTTATTTTGCTTTAATTTATCATTATTTTTAACATATAATTAATAAATTCATTTTAATCGATATTTTTACCATGTAAATGTTTTATATTAATTGTGATTATATTAATTAACCATGTCATTCATCTAATTGCTATCGTTATTTTATTATTCATTTTTTATCATTGTCATTGTCATTTATTCATTCATTTATTTATTTTCATTATACATCATTATTATTATCATGTTCATATTTTTACATATTAATTCATTAACATGTTATATTTTATTCCAATTACATCTTTTAATCCATTTGTCTTTCAAAATACATTTTTTATTTATTTTAAATTGTTAATATGTTAATTCATTTGTCATTTTGATATCACCTTATTTTATCATTTATTATATTTAATTGATTCAATTACTAACATCATTTCATTTTTGTTTTATTTTTTATTTCACAACTTATTTTCCGCTTGGGCATTTTTGCAAGCATACGAGGGGATCTAGAAGGCTCGTTTAGGTCAATTGTTTTATTTGTAATATTTTATTTATTTGTCTTATTTGTTTTGTTATGTAATTTTCTTATAAAATTGTTTATTTAGTCCTGTTAGAAAGAAAATCACTAAACATTTTTTATTAATTAATTTGGAATCTTTCCTAATAAAAATGGGACCAATGTCTCAGTTTTCTCTATCCAATATCATCACATTAAAAATTGTTTTATAATAAAAATGCATGTGAGGACCAATGTCCTCATGGTTAATGAACATCCCGTTTTATGTATGGTTTGTACTTTATTTACAATAGGGGTTGTATTCCGCCCCTAGTTTTATTGTAATTTATTTTCATATGCTTCATTTTTAATTTTGCTTTATTTACCGCTTTTTCTTGAGTGGACAACCTGCGCTTTAATTAAATTGCATTAAAAATGAATGAGAAATGGGGTGAAACTCTAAATTCAAAAATCAATCATAAACTTAACCAAGGTATGAATAAATGGGAAGTCCCGAACCCACTCTGGTCTTAGGTTTAACGAGGTTAGAGGACCATCTCAATGTTTCATTGGGATGGGGCCTCTAAAATATCTCTTGTTGCCCACCAAAAGGCCCAACTCGAATAATCCTAGGCTCCACGGGGTTAGAGGATCATTCCAATGTTCTATTGGGATGAGGTCTCCAAGATTCTTCTGGTTTTCCCAAAATGGATATATATGCGCCGTATTAGGCTCACTGAGGCTAGATGACCTTTTCTAATATTTTATTGGGTGGCGACTCCAAGAAACCTCCTTGTTACCCAACATAGATGCACTTATAATTCGTTACAAGTTTTAATGAACCTCTCTCGAAAGCCCTAAAAGCTTGCTGTTCGGGGCACCCCGGGGTTCGACGCGCGTCACACGTACATTTATAGAAGAGCCGTCATTAACCATTAAGCAAGTAGTATGCTTGCCATTAATTTATGGTTTGATATACAATGGGCAATTGTGTTTGCTGCCTTCAGCTGGTAAGTCGGCATGAGTATAAACTAAGTTTTCCCCCGAACCCCCTTTAACTAGGTCCAGTAACTCAGATGGCCAGATAGTGGTGGCAGCAGTGGACTCATATAAGGCTTCTGCTAACTTCTGCCTATGTGATGGGGATTGCCTCAGCAAATCCCAAATGGATATCTAGGCTGTTGTTTTCTTTAACTGTTTCGTTAACCCATCCTTTTTGAGCTCTTTTCCTGCAAGCATAGGCGCTGGGTCTTGAGGCCTCTCTACCTCTGGAACTACCCTACCACTTCGAGTTACAGCCCCAACCTTTCTCTTTTATTCATCCTCTGAATCCCAAGGACTTGCAAGTTCTTCATCTTTCTCACAATCTTTATCTTCTTTTACACTCTCACTAGTGGACTAACAATCTATTGCCGCTATGGGAATCCCTTCATCATTCATTTTACGACCAATAGCGATATACTCATTACCATATAAACCTTGCAATGCGTACCATTCGGGCAAGCTAGACCCAATCATGCACACTGGTGGAGGAACCGCATGGTTACCAGACTTCTTTTTCTTCTCCTTCTTTTTTGGATCCGTGATTTGCTTATTGTCAATGAGATCTTGGATCTTGTTTCTCAGGGTTCTACAAAAGTGTGCAAATGATAAGCACAAAACTGATCCCCACTGTGTCTTAGCTGACCATGGTTTCTAGCTGGCCTTGGCTCTAAAGGTCTTAACTGCCCTTCTTTCATTAACCTTTCCAAAACCCAAGTTAGAGGTCAACCCAAATTCGAATAATACCTTTGGCCTTGGTTAGATTCTGTGGCCGAGACCTCAGCTGTCCTGCCACTCTTGCTATTGCTACTACTTTCAATGCTAGACGATCTATTTCCTGATTGGTTCCCGAAGTTTTTCCTAACAAAGCTATCTTGGCTTGCCTTCTTCTCTAGGTACTCACTTTCTGCTTCGATAGCTATATCCTTTAGAGACTCCCAATCTTTGAGCCCCTCCTTGAGATATGGACTCACATTTTGGATGAATAATTGAATCTGATCTGAAGTATCCAGCTTCCTCCTTATCTCTATTACTTGATTTCTCCACCGAGTAAGATCCTTGTGGAATGACCCATTATATCTCTATTGAAGTAGCTCCAAATCCTTCAAACTAACCTCTATTCGAGTGCTATAGTCATACTATTTGAGAAAATCTTCAGTCAACAGGTCCCAATCTTCTCTTGCTCTCTGTGATGCGCGCCGAACCCCAAGGTGCCCCAAACTGCCCGCTTTCAGGGCGATCGGGGGAGGTTCATGAAAACTTGTAAAAAATTATAAGTGCATCCATTTTGGGCAACAAGGAGGTTTCTTAGAGTCGCCACCTAATAGAACATTGGGAAAGGTTATTTAACATCAGTGAGCCTAAGAAAGCGCTGATATGTCCATTATAGGCAAGCCGGAGGTGTCTTGGAGGCTTCCACCCTAATGATAGGATGGTCCTCTAGCCTCACGCTTGGGCAAACCAGAGGTGTCTTGGAGGCATCCACCCTAATAAAATATTAGGATGGCCCTCTCGCCTCGTGGCGCCTAGGACTGTGTAATTTTGAGCCTTTTATGGGACACAAGAGGTGTCTTAGAGGCCCCATCCCTATAGAACATTGAGATGGCCCTCTCGCCTCATTGAGCCCAAAGACCAGAGAAGGTTCAGGACTTCCCATTTATTCATACCTTGGTTAATTTTATAATTGAGCTTTGAATTTAGCGTTTCATCCCTTTTCTCATTCAATTCGGTGTAGTTTAATTAAAGCGTAAGTTATTCATTCAAAGGAAGCGATAAATAAAAGCATAATTAAAATGAAGTGTATGAAAATAAATTACAACAAAATTAGAGACGGAATACAACCCCCATTGTAAATAAAATACAAATCATACATAAATCGGGATATTGATTAAGAATGAGGACATTGGTCCTCGCATGCATACTTTTAAAAAAGTGTTAAAGGTGATGGTTTATTTGGGTATGAAAACTAGGACATTGGTCCCATTTTTATTTAGAAAAAATGCCAAATTAATTAATAGAAACGTTTTTGTGATTTTCTTTTTAGCGTGCCTAAAATAAATAATTTTATTAAAGATTACATGGCAAAATAAATGAAAAATCCAAATAAATGAAATATTACAAATAAAGCAATTAAATATCTAACCCAAATGAGCCTTCTGGATCTCCTCGTGCCCTCGCAAAATCGCCCAAAAGGAAAAATAAGTTGTGAAATAAAAATAAAACACCAATAAAATAATGTTAGTAATTAAATCAATTAAATCAACTAAGTATATAATAAGATAGAATAAGATGACATCAAAATGACAAATGAATTACCATGTTAACAATTTAAAATAAATGAGAAAAATTTATTATGAATGACAAATAAATTAAACAATGTGATTGAAATAAACAAAACATGTTAATGAATTAATACATGAAAATATATACATGATAATAATAATGAAAATGAGGATAAACAAATAAAAGAATAAACAATAAATATATAGCAATAACAACGAAAAAGAATGATAAAAAATGAATAAAAGAATGATGAAAATAATTAAACAAATGACGTGATTAATTAATGTCATCACAATTAACATAAAACATTTACATGGCAAAAAATATCAATCAAAATGAATTAATTAATTACATGTTAAAAATAATGAGAAATCAAAGCAAAAATAAATTATTTACATGTTAGCAATAATAAGAAATCAATATTTACATGAACAAAAATAATATATTAACATATTAAATGAGACAAATATAAAAGCAATAGAATAAATGAATAAATAAAAATAATAAAATATACATGTTAATCAATTAAATATAAACAAAATAATAAAAAATAAAAATATTTAAGCCAAGAATGTTTACTCTTAGAGTTTCGGATTCGATGAAGGTAAAAATGATGATTGATTTTCTTGTTCTTGATTTGCAAGATTAGAATTGAATAATAAAAATGTTGGAATTTTATTCCAAAACAACAAATTGCAAAGAAAATAATGAAAGAAAATCAAAAATTCTTTAAGAACAAAAAATGATTTTTATTGATAAAAATATTTTTAAGAACAAACAATTATTTTGTTTTTCTCAAAAAAAATATTTATGGAAAAAAACTTTTTTTAAAAAAAAATCAAATGAAAAATTAGATTTCAAGGATAAACAATTATTTTATTTGTCTCAAAAATCTATTTTTCATCAAAAAAGGATTCAAATAAAAATCATTGAAAAAACTTAAGTGAAAAAATTATTGAAAGACAAAAAGTATGAAAATTGAATTTTTAAGAACAAATAATCACTTTATTTGTCTTAAAAATCAACTTTCCATCAACAAAATTCCATCTAAAAATCATTTAGAAGAAATTCTATTGGAAAAAAAAAAGAAGAAAAATAATTGAATTTTTCTATTTCTATTATTTTGTTGGGGGAAAATCTGAAAATCTAGAGAGAAATGTTGAAGAAGAAGAAGAGAAAACTTAAGAAAACCTAAAAAATAAACCCTAAAAATTCCCCCTCAACTAGTTTCATCATTTTCTTTTTATATTAAAAAAATATGAAAACCTAACTAATTAATGAAAAAATCTTAATTAAATCAGATATGAATTATTTTAAATTTTTAAAATTGTAAAAAGCCTTTAAAAACCCTAAAAAATGGGATAAAAATGAATTTTTGGGTGAAAAATCGGAAAAAAATGATTTTCGGGCGAATTGGGCATTTTGCGGCGGAATAGGGGTGACCGACGCTTGTCGGCGCGCTCGACGGGCGTCGGCCAGGCGCCCAGCGCGGGGACGCACGCTGCGCATCGTTCGCTGGCGCTGCGCGCTACCGCGCGTCGGCATTCGCCGAATTTTTTTTTATTATTATTATTAAAAATTAACTAAAAATACTACAATTTCTAAATCCCAATTTTCAAATCTAATTTTAAAAATATTATTTATCATTTTTTATTTTTTCACTCTAAAATGCAAATTTGACAAAGAAATAATCACTTTCAACCTTTTTGCCTGTGAGAAGGCATTTTATCATCATTGGGTAACTCTGATCTGGGCTATGTCAGGACCCGGTGTCTACAGTTGCCCCCAATTTTGGGGAAACTAGTGCACTAGTGCCTAGATGAGCCAAAATTCAGAGAAGAAGGAAAGAGATGCGTACCTGAGGCAGCCCTTACCTTTTTGCCGTGTGAAATGTTGCGACTTGTTGCCGTTGAACTGTAGTGCTATCCGACTGTGGCTCATCTGCAATCTTTTCTATCGCATTGTCTCGCTCGCCTTCGGTCGGCTTGCACAGCGTCTGTGAGATGCGGTGTCCTCTAACCACAATCCCGTTGCGATCTGTTCTATCGCGTGTGCCCCGCTGTCCTCGTCTAGGCATGCACGGTGGCTGATCTATCCCGCTGGTCTCATCTCGGCTTGCACGGTATCTGTGGGATGCAGTATTCTCTAACCACAGTCCCGTTACGATCTGTTCTATCGTGTGTGCCCCGCTGTCCTCATCTCGGCATGCACGGTGGCTGATCTGTCTCGCTGGTCCCATCTCGGCTTGCACGGTGTCTGTGGGATGAAGTACTCTAACTACAACCTCTGTTTGCAATCTGTTCTATCGCTGGTGTCCCACTAGCCTCGTCCCGGCCTGCACAGAGTCTGTGAGATGCAGTATTCTCTAACTACAACCTCTGTTTGCGATCTGTTCTATTGCTGGTGTCCCGCTAGCCTCGTCTCGGCCTGTACGGAGTCTGTGAGATGCAGTACTCTAACTACAACCTCTGTTTGCAATCTGTTCTATTGCTGGTGTCCTGCTAGCCTCGTCCCGGCCTTCACGGAGTCTGTGAGATGCAGTATTCTCTAACTACAACCTCTGTTTGCGATCTGTTCTATTGTTGGTGTCCCGCTAGCCTCATCCCAGCCTGCACGGAGTCTGTGAGATGCAGTATTCTCCAACTACAACCTCTGTTTGCGATCTGTTCTATCGCTGGTATTTATCTTGAACCTCTTCTTTTTTTTTCTGCAAAAAAAGGAAAAGCAAATGTGCAGGGTATTTAAAAGAGGTACTTACCTGTGGTAGTACATACCAGTTGGGGCCGATGTCAGACGGGTGCCCCCCTGAAGGACGGTTGGTTTTTTCCCAAATATCGATCCCTCTATCATCTCCAACGTAGCCTCCTTATTGAAAAGACCTGCATACTTCTCAAGAGGGTGAGAGAATTTGATGTTGATCCTCTAGAGAGGAAAAATAGATTTGAGTCTCCTCAGAGGAAAATTAGATTGGAGGTTTTGTTGCTTGCCTGCAGGCGGATAGGTTTTAATGTCTTTGGCGACTCTTAACATGATTTTTGGTTTTTGTTTTTGTTTTTGTCTTTTTTTTTTGTTGTTCCTGTTGTTTTTTGGGATTTTTACATTTTGGATGTATTTGAATTTTTACAGTATATTGGATTTTCAAGGCCTTGAAAATATCTTCTTCTTTTTGTTTTGTTCTGTTTTGTTTTTTTTTGTTGTTGTTGTTGTTTTGTTTGAGATTTTGTACATTTGTATTTGGATTTTGTACATTTATTATGTGATGTGTAGGAACGTGCCTCTTATGATAGAGAAACTTACCTAATTGCCCCCGACATGGCATGCATGAATAGGCTTGCTTTTCTGGATAGTGCCTAATGACATTGAGCTAAACCCATCTCTTGGATCACCTTGGATTGAAGGGATTTGGGACATTTTTTTGAAAATAACTTAATGCTCCGAAGAGACTGAGAACGTCTTGGAAAAGATTTAAAATGCCTTAAGGAAAGGACTTAAAGATAATGCTCCGAAGAGGCTGACAATGCCTTAATAAAAGGACCTAAAGATAATGCTCCGAAGAGACTAAGAATGCCTTAAAAAGGTCTTAAAGATAATTCTCCGAAAAGACTGAGAATGCCTTAAAAAAGTCTTAAAGATAGTGCTCTGAAGAGACTGAGAATGCCTTAAAAAAGGTCTTAAAGATAATGATCCAAAGAGGCTAATAATGCCTTAAAAAAAGGTCTTAAAGATAATGCTCCGAAGAGGCTGATAATGCCTTAAAAAAGGTCTTAAAGATAATGCTCTGAAGAGGCTGATAATGCCTTAACAAAAGGACCTAAAGATAATGCTCCGAAGAGACTGAGAATGACTTAAAAAAGGTCTTAAAGATAATACTCCGAGAGACTGAGAATGCCTTAAAAAAAGGTCTTAAAGATAATGCTCCGAAGAGACTGAGAATGCCTTAAAAAAGGTCTTAAAGATAATGCTCCAAAGAGACTGAGAATGCTTTAAAAAAGGTCTTAAAGATAATGCTCCGAAGAGACTGAGAATGCCTTAAAAAAAGGTCTTAAAGATAATGCCTTCATGGGCTTATATGATTTCGACTTGCATGAGCTTTATCTTGAATTCATCTTGCCGAAGTTGTCCTTTGGTTTGGCCTTTTCCCTGTAAAGTTATTGGCACAAAAGTATGTACAAAAGATTGTGTGTGCGTAATGTGTGTGAAATGTACACATAAAGCTATATACACGAGACACGAGCAAAGGATTAATGTACGAGAGTTATGTGTGCATATCTATACGCATAAAGGATTGAATGCACGTGAGATACATGTGATATGCAAAAATGGATAAACCACTTCCCAGGTGGTTAAGGGATTCATTGAGGGTACTGCTCGGCTGCTCACATTGTCTGATGCCCCCAAGGTTCTAAAAAAGCATTGTCTTGGCTTTACGGACTCTAACCCATAATCTTTTCAAAGAGAACTGACCCGTGCGCATCTTTGCCCCTCGGTCAATGAGGATTTTGCCCCCAGGACTCTGAATCAAGTTCTGCCTAAAGGAAAGTCATTCGAAGTAATGCCACCTTATCGCTCCAGGCGTCAATAGTCATTGCTTTAAAGGTAGTGCGTCCCTTGTGGATTTTCACACTAGCTTTTCTTAGCGAGAAATGCATCCCTTTGGGGATTTTCACATAACGCTGTGCCTAATTTTTGCCTGGAATGGACCCAACTCACTCCAGCGGCTTTTATTCATTTTTTGAAGGATAGACTGTCTGTTTCCAGTTCACCCTGCCCTTTGGCCTAACTTTTGCTTAGAGAGCCAGTCAAGGTTTTCATCTCCAACGGCCTTTTTTTTCTTTCTTTTTTTTTAAGAGTAGGAGGAAGATTTGTCACAAAAAAAATTGTTATTACTGCCTTGAAAATTGCTCCAGTATATGTCCTTATGCCTGCAATAGGTTTCTCTTAACCATTTAATTGCATGTTTACGCCTAGCTTATGCATGCATTTCTATCTCTATGCACCATATAGCAATAAGAACGACCATGACTAGACATGTGATACAAAAACACTAGCTTTATTCAATCTCAATGAGTAACACCCTAGGTACATCCTACTCCTATTATCAATCAACCCTCTCGGGTTTTCTTGATTGAACATTTTCTCTCAAGCCTCTAATTTTTACCCAATGTGCCTTTTTTCGGTTTTCACCCTGACGAGACACCCATTTTTAGCAAGGCCGCTTTTTTTCGATTTTTGACCCGCGGGGCTTTTATTCTCTTCTTTTGATTTTTAAGTCTTTAGCCATGGACCCTCTTGAGTTTGTCAATGTTGACCGGTTCTTTGAAGTTATCTTCATTGTTGTCCATTGCTGCTTTCTTGGATAATAATCTCTGAAGAGCAAAAGGACCTTCTCACGTTAGCCTAAACCTATCCCGTATGCCCTGAACACCTGGTCTCATTTGCTTCAAAATTGAATCTCCCTCTTTCATCGGATCCTTTCTGGCTGTTTTTCCAAATGATCAAGCAGAATGTTTTCTAATAGATCTGACCGTGGCGATAATCCCATGACTTGTCCTTGTCTGACTTGTTCAATTGCTGCTGCCGTTGCTATGCCCTGTCGGCTCCAAAATTTGGGCTTCTATGACTGTCCTTAAAGATTTGAGCTTTATATCTATCGGCCATATTGCTTCTACCCCCTGTGTCGAGGAATAATAGATGACTCTTGAAGAGGTTCCAATGGTGGCTCTCTAGCCTCGAAGTGCAAAAGGGTCATTTCTCTGCCCAATCCTTGTCTCTTGATCTTTTTTGCTAGCATTAAATCGTTCATATAGCCTGTACAAATTCTGGCATGAATTTCTTTCATGACCCTTTTAGCTCCTTTCTCATCCAAGCATCTCAACGGAATGTCATCGACTTACCGTTTGTATAGTACACTCCTTAGACGATTTGTTAATTAGTGTTTTGGTCCTTTTTTGGTAGCCAAGAAGAATGGCATGGCATGGACATGTGTAGATCAACGGGATTTGAACAAAGCTTGCCCCCAGGAAGGCTTTCCTTCTCTCTCTTTTTTTTTGTATTTTATTTTGCTCTTTTTTTTTGTTCTTTTTTTCTTTTGTTCTTTTTCCTGTTCCTTTCCTTTTGTTCTTTTTCTTTTGTTCTTTTTTTTTTCTCTCCCCCCTTTTTTTTTCTTTTTTGGATAAGCTTTGTTCAAATCCTAATAGCTCGTAGTTTTTCGCTCTTCTTGACTATTAGGATGACGCTAACCAAGCCAGGTGTTGTATAAAGAATTCGGCTTCATCTCAGCTTTTGGATTTCTCCTTTTGACCTTTTCTGCCCCTTCTGGCCTGGGTCTTCTGAGCTTCTGCTTGACTGGTCCATGATCGGGGTATGTAGGAATGGTGTGCTTGACGACTTCGTGATCATCTCCCGGCACGTCTTCATAGGTCAAGGCAAAGACTTCTTCAGACTTTTTTTTCCTTTTTTTTATTCTCTCAAATTTTATCTCGCTTTAGGAGTCAAATTGGATGCAACCAAGATTACTATTTATTGAAACTGAATAAAACAGTGTTTAACCCAATGCCTTAATCATGATTATCATTTATGCTCGATGCGATAAGATATAATAATGCATATATAAGAAAAGCCCATATTATTAAAATAGAAAAGAGAAAGAAGTGCATAGTTCAGGAATACACTTTTAAAAAAAAGAAAGGCATTGTAATAACTCTAATTCTTTCTTTCTTCCTCCAGGCCAGACACCAATTCTTGAATGCGATCCCTTAGAGGACGATAATAGTCTATTCTACGCCCTGTGTACTGGTGATACGCACAATACCAGTCTGTTCTGTGCCTAGGCTTTCCTTGACTTGGGGCAAGCCCAGCTGGCAAGGGTTGTAACTTCCCTTTCTTGATGAGACGGGTGAAGTGCCAAGATAATGGCTTGCCCGAGATAGTCAGGTGTTTGGGAGTCGTTCCGGTGGTTAAGACTTCTGCTGCCCCATATTGCCCCCATTACCACTGCTGCTTCCCTTGTTTTTACCCAAGGCTAGGTTTGCAAATTCAGCTATTTTATCCAGATGCTCAGCCTCAGCGTCCTTCAGCCCCTTCATTTTAACCCATCCTTCAAATATGGGCTGGCATTCTTAATAAATAGCCTGATCTGGTCTGGAGTATCCGGCTTCTTCTTCATTTCCATTACCCGATTCCTCCATCGGGTTAGGTACTCATGAAATGACTTATCTGCCTTTTGTTGCAGTAGCTCTAGATCTTTCAAAGTGACCTCTATCTTTGTTCTACAGTCATATTGCTGGAGGAACTCCTCCGTCAGTAGGTCCCAGTCTTCCTTTATTGTTCGTTCCAGCCCATGATACCAGTCCAATGTAGGACCTAACAAACTCAAACAGAAGTATTCAATCTTCTGCCTCCTTGTCAGCGTCGTCCCCTTCATCACCAAGGAGTATTGCTTAATATGAGCGGTGGGGTCCGATGTGCCATTAAACTTCGGGACATCAGGCATTTTGAAATTCAGAGGGATTAGATCCTCCCCATCCAGCTCCTTGTCCTCGGGGTTCATCCCTCGACCCCTTGTCAACATCTTCGCCATTGCCTCGAACTTTTCTTCCATCTTCTTCCAGATGGCCTCTTCTTTCTGGGGTGCCTTCCCCCTCTCTGACACTGGCTCTTTATATTCATCCTCTTCTAGGTCATCTTCCAACCTCTGGGCTGGCCTTATCCTCTGGACCCCTGACGTTGTTGCTCTCAAGTATATAGGTGGTGGACGAATTTCCTCTTGCCTGTCTTCTCTGTCCTCCTCCCGTTCATTTTGTCTTATGGGAGGAGGAGGTGGGTTCTGCGGCGCAACTGGTTGACCCAATGTAGCCATCATTCGGTTCTCAAATTCTTCCAACTTTTGACCCACTTCTTCTGCTATCATAACCCTAGTAGCATCTGTCCCTCTTGGTGTGTTGGCCATTTTTGAATCTATAGAGAACTGGGATGATATAGCGTGACTGCTTTTTGAAACTGAGTCAGAGAACTCTACCCTTTTTGGCAGCTCAAAGAATGGATTCTTATGCAGTTGCCCTTGGGGACCTCTTAACCACCTGGGCTGATCTGTGATGGCTACAAAACACACTCATTAGGATGATGCATGAATGACGTATAAGATGCACGATCGTGCTTATGCAACATCCATAAATCACATGCAAGCACATAGGTCCTTCCAACCTTGTTAGTCCCGCACACGAGGTCATAGTCTCTTTCCTAGGTGGGATTGGCCCATGGGTCAACAGGGGACCCGATGGATGCGTATGGTGCATGATGGAAAATCGGCAGCATAACCTCTCCTAACTAATGCACAGGCGTATGGGTTATGATTGTTATGTATTTAGGCAGTTCGAATAAGTTGACCTAGGCCTATCGGGGCATGAAAGCCTTTGATTAGGTGACCAATCAAATTATCTGGGTTTGTCCAATACATAATGATCCATACAACAAGCATAGTATTAAGGTTCATACCACTTAGGGGAAGTAACTATTTCCATTACATGAGCTTTAGTCAAGGTGATGATACTTTAGGGCTACCCAAGCATGGTCCCTGCCAATGGGTCTAGCTCATCATGAGCGTAGCGACTGGTCGGGTCTCCATTTAATATACCATGATGGTACGAGGCTTGGGCTGGTGATTATTCTTAACACTTCCCTACATTGAGTGAATGTAGAATCGTGCTTCGGGAACACACCGGGGTTGAAAGAGGGACCAAACTAGCATAGATCTAAGGCTCTAATGAGATGGAATGCAGTTTCAAAAAAGGATGAAATTTTTAAATTAAAACTCAATTGTAAATTTTAACTAAGGTAATTTCGAAGCGAAGTCTCGAGTATTGTCCCTAGTGGAGTCGCCACTGTGACGCTCGCCGAACCCTGTGGCACCCCGAACTGCCCGCTTTCAGGGCGATTGGGAGAGGTTCATGAAAACTTGTAAGAAATTACAAGTGCGTCCATTTTGGGCAACAAGAAGGTTTTTTGGAGTCGCCACCCAATAGAACATTGGGAAAGGTCATCTGGCCTCAATGAGTCTAAAATAGTGCTGCTATGTCCATTATAGGCAAGCCGAAGGTGTCTTGCAGGCTTCCACCTTAATGATAGGATGGTCCTCTAGCCTCACGCTTGGGCAAACCAGAGGTGTCTTGGAGGCATCCACCGTAATAGAACATTAGGATGGCCCTCTCGCCTCGTGGCACTTAGGACTGTGCAATTTTGAGCCTTTTACGGGACACAAGAGGTGTCTTGGAGGCCCCATCCCTATAGAACATTGAGATGGCCCTCTCGCTTCGTTGAGCCCAAAGACCAGAGAAGGTTCGGGACTTTTCATTTATTCATACCTTGGTTAATTTTATAATTGAGCTTTGAATTTAGCGTTTCATCCCATTTCTCATTCAATTCGGTGTTGTTTAATTAAAGCGCAAGTTATTCATTCAAAGGAAGCGATAAATAAAAGCATAATTAAAATGAAGTGTATGAAAATAAATTACAATAAAACTAGAGGCGAAATACAACCACGATTGTAAATAAAATACAAATCATACATAAATCGGGATATTGATTAAGAATGAGGACATTGGTCCTCGCATGCATACTTTTAAAAAAGTGTTAAAGGTGATGGTTTATTTGGGTATGAAAAACTAGGACACTGGTCCCATTTTTATTTAGAAAAAATGCCAAATTAATTAATAGAAACGTTTTTGTGATTTTCTTTTTAGCGTGCCTAAAATAAACAATTTTATTAAAGATTACATGGCAAAATAAATGAAATATTACAAATAAAGCAATTAAATATCTAACCCAACCGAGCCTTCTGGATCTCCTCGTGTGCTCGCAAAATCGCCCAAAAGGGAAACTAAGTTGTGAAATAAAAAAAACACCAATGAAATAATGTTAGTAATTAAATCAATTAAATCAACTAAGTATATAATAAGATAGAATAAGATGACATCAAAATGACAAATGAATTACCATGTTAACAATTTAAAATAAATGAGAAAAATGTATTATGAATGACAAATGAATTAAACAATGTGATTGAAATAAACAAAACATGTTAATGAATTAATACATGAAAATATACACATGATAATAATAATGAAAATGAGGATAAACAAATAAAAGAATAAACAATAAATATATAACAATAGCAATTAAAAAGAATGATAAAAAATGAATAAAAGAATGATGAAAATAATTAAATAAATGACGTGATTAATTAATATCATCACAATTAATATAAAACATTTACATGGCGAAAAATATCAATCAAAATGAATTAATTAATTACATGTTAAAAATAATGAGAAATCAAAGCAAAAATAAATTATTTACATGTTAGCAATAATAAGAAATCAATATTTACATGAACAAAAATAATATATTAACATATTAAATGAGACAAATATAAACGCAATAGAATAAATGAATAAATAAAAATAATAAAATATACATGTTAATCAATTAAATATAAACAAAATAATAAAAAATAAAAATATTTAAGCCCAGAATGTGTAACCCTCTGAGTTTCGGATTCGATGAAGGTAAAAATGATGATTGATTTCCTTGTTCTTGATTTGCAAGATTAGAATTGAATAATAAAAATGTTGGAATTTTATTCCAAAAAAATTAATTGCAAAGAAAATAATGAAAGAAAATAAAAAATTCTTTAAGGACAAAAAATGATTTTTATTGATAAAAATATTTTCAAGAACAAACAATTATTTTGTTTGTCTCAAAAAAAATATTTATGGAAAAAAACTTTTTTTTAGAAAATCAAAAGAAAAATTAGATTTCAAGGATAAACAGTTATTTTGTTTGTCTCAAAAATCTATTTTTCATCAAAAAAGGATTCAAATGAAAATCATTGAAAAAACTTAAGTGAAAGAATTATTGAAAGACAAAAAGTATGAAAATTGAATTTTTAAGAACAAATAATCACTTTATTTGTCTCAAAAATCAACTTTCCATCAACAAAATTCCATCTAAAAATCATTTAGAAGAAATTCTATTGGAAAAAAAGAAGAAAAGAATTGAATTTTTCTATTTCTATTATTTTGTTGGGGGAAAATCTGAAAATTTAGAGAAAAATGTTGAAGAAGAAGAAGAGAAAACTTAAGAAAACCTAAAAACTAAACCCTAAAAATTCCCTCTCAACTAGTTTCATCATTTTCTTTTTATATTAAAAAAATATGAAAACCTAACTAATTAATGAAAAAATCTTAATTAAATTAGATATGAATTATTTTAAATTTTAAAAATTGAAAAAGCCTTTAAAAACCCCTAAAAATGGGATTAAAAACGGATTTTTGGGTGAAAAATCAGAAAAAAATGATTTTCGGGAGAATTGGGCGTTTTGCCGCGGAACAGGGGTGACCGACGGGCATCGGTCGCACGCTGCACGTCGCTGGTGCTCCGCGCGTTGACATTCGCCAAAATATTTTTTTTATTATTATTAAAAATTAACTAAAAATACTACAATTTCTAAACCCCAATTTTCAAATCTAATTTTAAAAATAATTTTTATCATTTTTTATTTTTTCACTCTAAAATGCAAATTTGAAAAAGAAATCACCACTTTCAACCTTTTTGCCTGTGACAAGGCATCTTATCATCATTGGGTAACTTTGATATGAGCTATGTCAGGACCCGGTGTCTACAGTCTCCTATTCAAATTGTGGTACCAGTCTACAATAGGCCTAGTCAAGCTAAGGCAGAAATATTCCACCTTCTATCTTTTGGTAAGCATAGTCCCCTTCATCACAAGCGTGTACTGCTTGATGTGAGCAGACGGATCTGAGGTGCTATCAAACTTTGGCAACTCGTGCATTTTAAACCTCTGAGGAAGCATCTCCTTGTCATCCAAATCTCTATCCTCGGGGCTTATCCCCTTTCCAGCAGATAGTAGGCGGGCCATCGCCTCAACTCTCTCTTTTATCTTCTTCAAGGCGGCATCCTCTTTAGGAGGCTTAGTTCTCACTACCAAGGGTTCCTCCTACTCATCTTCTACAAAATCCTCTTCAGGTCTATGTCCCCCAACTCTTTTAGGCTCAACATGTGCAAGAGCTCTAGGCTCAGTAACAGGGGGTGGTTCTATAACTACTGCTGGAGGTGACTCCCTGATCGAAATTTATTCGGCCTATCCCATGGCAGGAGCTGCAGGTTGTTGGCCAGCTGGCAGTCTAGAGTTGCAGTTAAGTTGCCCATCATTGCCATCATTCAATGTTCAAATTCCTCAAATTTGCACTCAATTTCTTGGGCCCTTCGGTCCATCTCTTCGATGACAATAGCCAAATTGCACTTGAGTCTTGGTTGGCTATATCCATTGATAATTCTGAAGAAAGGGTTTCAGTGCTATCTGAAAGTGACTCTAAATCCCAATCCGACACTCGCTCTAGTAACTTAAAGAATGGGTTTCTCCTTATCAATCGGCCTTCAGGACCCCTAGACCACTGATTCGTACTTATGATGGCTGAAAGCCTCAAATTGTTAGCATGATGCATGAGTGACATTAAAGATACATGGTCATGTTGATGCAGCATAGACAACTACATACAAGCAAGTAGATCCTTCTAACCTTGTTACTCCTACAAAGGAGGTCGTGCAGTCTCTTTCCTAGGTGGGCTTGTCCTATGGGTCAGTGGGGAACCCAATGGGCACGTATGGTGCATGGTGAAAAACCAGTAGTATAACACTCTTAATTTAAAGCACATGCATATGGGTTTTGGCCATTATGTATTTGGACCTTTTAAACAGACCAAAAATGGGCCCACTTGGGCATGAGAGCCTTTAATGAGTGTCCAATTAATATGTTTGAATTTTTTCAATATATAATGGCCCACGTAGCAAGCACATTATTAGGGTACGTATCACTTAGTAGACGTTTCTATTGCCATTACATGAGCTTTGGTCAAGAGTGGTGTTACTTTAGGTCTACCCAAGCATGGTCCCTGCCAATGGGTCTAGCTCATCGCGAGCATAACAACCGATCGGGTCTCCATTTAATATACCATTGATGGTACAAGGCTTGGGCTGGTGATTATCCTAAGCACTTCCCTACAATGAAAGAAAGTAGGGCTGTGTTTTAGGAATGCACCGGGGTAAAATAAGCGACCAACTAGCATAGTTCTAAGGCTCTAATGAATACAATGCAATTTTTTAAACAGAAATGAAATTTTTGATTCTTAAAAACTCAATTATAATTTTAACTTAAGTCACTTTCGAAGCAAAGTTTCGATCATCCCAAGCGGAGTTGCCACTGTGACGCGCGCAGCCTGAACCCGACCGAAAATCGGGGTCCCCGGATGCCCGCTTTTAAGGCCCGGAACGGTCGGCGTCTTTTTGATCTTGGGTAACATGAGATATTTGAGAATTCCTTACCCAATAGAACATTGAGAAGTTCATTTAATCCCATGAAACCTTTAGGCACCTTTGAGCTATTTTGGAGTCACCACCCAATTTACAAGAAATTGGGAAAGGTCATCTAACCTCAGAGGTCTTAAACCAGAGAAGGTGTTCGGAACTTCACTCTTATTAATGCCTTAAGTTAAGTTATAAATGAGTTTTTTAGCAATTGAAATTCCATCTCTCATCTCAAACAATCATGCAATAAAATTAAAGCGCATTTCAAGCACTTTTGAAAAGCAAAAAAGAAAACGATAAATAAATTACAAGTGAAAAATGGGACAGAACAATCCTTCAAATAAAAAAAAGCATAAATAAATGAATGAATAAAATTTCCCCAAAATTAATTACAAGGGCCCAAAAATAAATAATACATAAAAAATAATAAAATAAAATACATAATACATAAATCGGGACATTTATTAGATTTTAGGAACATTGGATCCCTAGTGTTAACTTAAAAAATCTGAGAGTTATTTTGGGCGTTAAAAAATAGGGATAATTGGATCCAATTTTATGAGAATTAACTCCCTTTTGAAAATAAAAGTTTATTGGCTAAAATCAAGACATTAGTCTTATTTTATTAATAAGAATCCCAATTTTTATTATTGTAAAAAGAACATGAGTTTCTCTAAAACAAACGCATGTAAATACTATTTTGCATAAAACATACAAAAAAATAAAATAAAGGAAATACATAAATTAAAATGCAAACCAAATTTTGAAGGTTCATAATCTCTTGATTCTCCAGCTTGCCCAGGAACATTACTCAAAGTGAAATAAATAAGTTTGGTAGACAACAAAAACAAGAATAAAAAAAATAATGTTAGCAAATTAAATCAAATGTATAGAATATGATATAATAGAAATAAGCAATTAATGAAGAAAATACAATAAATAATTCTAATTGAGGAAAATATTTATGATTACTACAGGAAAACAATGTTTGATAAAAAACACTGAAAATTAACAAATTGTTTAATGACCAAAAGTAGAATCAAATGAAAAACAAAATTGATGCTAGATATTCTACAGATTCAACTTACATTCCATGGATCATATCAGTAAATTGATTGGATTAATCTAAGTTCATGTTGATTATAACAAACGACGACAAATAAACTAATAGTAGTTTACAGTAATTACAATGGAGAAAACAAATGAACGACACAATGTAACACCCCCTTCCCATACGTAGGAGAACCCATCCACTAGGGAGTGAGAACCCATACGAGAAGGGGTGTCACACGAAACAGAACGGTACAAAACATACATTCACATAATATAAACATAAATGTAAATAGCAAAAATTAAAGCATTGAAACCAACTGAGCATTCATTCATGATATAACAATATTCAATTACAAAACTGTTCTGATACCATCATAATTACAACATTCAGAGATACATAGCGGAAGCTTAACAAAATACTATATACAAGAGATCACTATTACAAAATAACGATGATACAAAAAGAAACTATGTCCTATCAACAATCCCACTGTGTTGGCTTGACTGGCGGCTACTCTCCTAAAAGCTATACACCTTCTGCACCTGTACGGGTGAAAACACCGTGCTAAGTGATAACACTTAGTGGGGAAACAAACAACAATATATGGACTGCCATTCACAATAGTCGTCAAGGCAAATCACATACGAAATGACATACTGAATATCATAAGGTATAATCACAATAGAGTTCCATTCATAACCATTCAAAGGTTCAATAAACATATTCATATGCCAACTGATTCATATGCTCATATTAGAGTCATTCAGATTCAAATACTTATAATCATATTCATAATCATTTGAATGCATATTCTCATAGCATAACTGAACAAATCATAACACCTGCTGACTCACAGTAGTGGATAACGAGTAAACGCGTAGCGATACCTTACGGGTACGAATCGACACGTAGCAGTTCCTTATGGGTACAAATAGAAAAACAGTATCACATTTTCTCTTTTCAAAACATTTTACAAAGGGATCTTAAACAAGATCCGTACACATAGAAGTTCGCGAGGAACTAAACGGGGACCTAATCAGGGTCTAGAATAGTACAGAGGCTGCAGGAAAAGGACTCTTTTAGGCATGCCTAACTATCCACTAGACTGACTCTTGTAGGTCAGCATAATCCATTAAATCACATTCAAGTATATCATATTGCTAATAAAGGAGAACCATGAACTTAGATATGCATAACACATTCCGTATTCAAACACAACATCCAATATAATTTGACAAGGCATAAGAAAATACAATTTAACATTAGTAGCAAATTGAAATGACACCAAATAAGATTAAGACCAATAAAAAATGAAAAAGGAATTAAAAAAACGAAAGTTAAAATCTTCAAAATTTGCAGGGCAGAGATGTTTTACACGGCGGTATGATATACACTTACCACCGTGTAAGACATCCTACACGGTGGTAAGGTAAAACCATACCGCCGTGTAACATGCCACACACAACAGGCAGAATGCTTTTACAAGGCGGTATGAAAATCCATACCCCCGTGTAAAATGCACAGCCCATAAATCCTTCAAGGCATAATGACTTTATACGGCGGTATGGAAAGTTCCTCATCACCGTGTAAAATCGCGGACAAGCAATAATAAAAGAAAACTCACGATTCACACGGTGGTATGCAATACCATACCGCCATGTGGATCGACCCAAACCCAGAAAAATTCCAGAAATTCTACCCAACTCAAAGCCAAACTCAACATACCTAGAAACTAAACATTCAACTCATCAAAACCAACTTAAAACTCACCGTAAAAACTCATAATCCAAAGAGAAACATGCAATAACCATGATCAAGCCATCCAATCCAAAATTCAGCAATTATAAATCCCAAACATAACCAAATGCATATTTAATCCAATAAAATCACAATCTAACATTTTTAGCACAATAACTCAACATCTCATAGCACTTAAACCAGCATAAACTTCATCAAACATGCTAAATTCTAGAAAATCTACCTAAGACCAAAAACATCACAATGCAATAGATTCCCAAACTTGAAATTCCTTTGCTCCTACTTAGCACCACTCCCACTAGCCTTCTCCTTTCGCTTGGGATCGCGAGGAGGCTCAACTAATCAACACACCCAAAGTCACACAAACACAACAAACCCTAGATTAAACACATTTTAACAACATCAAGAAGAAGAAGAAGAAGAAGAAGAAGAAGAAGAAGAAGATGAAGATGAAGAAAGACCTCAATAAACTTACCAAATCAACTCTTTAGAATTACCAAGATCCACTCACAAATCAGCCAAGACGAATGAACCAAGGGTTAGCAAGAGGAAGAGGAAGAAAGAAGAAGCAAAGAGGGGAGGAGGAAGGGAGAACGGGAGAGCAAGAACCAAATTCTGCTCTCTCTTTCTCTCTCCTCACTATAAACCCATCTTAATTCCCCTTTCCATATGTCCCCTTACGATTGGTGGATTTTGATAATTCACACCCTACAACCATGCATCACACACACACAAGACCAGCTCCACTAATACACATCCTACTAACATGTGAGCATGCACACACTAACACAACCCACACACTTACATCCTACAAACATACATGCGCCCACACTTATTAAAAACCCATAGAACATTCATTTTACCCAAAATGCCCTTGACACATGCCAAAACTCTCACACATGCACACATACACATAGCAAACAGGGCTCAAACCATTAGGGGAGAATCGGGGTGTTACAACTCTCCTCTACAAACAAGAATTTCATCCTCTAAATTCTCACCTGAACTGAACAAATGCGGATACTGAATCCTCATCGTCGCCTCTAGCTCCCAAGTTGCTTCCTCAACTCCATGATGTTGCCAAAGAACCTTGACCAGATGGACTTGCTTGTTTCTTAACTGTCTTACTTGTTGAGCTACAATAGCCTTCTGCTTTTCATCATAGGAGTAATCCGGCTGAATTCGAACATCTTGAACTAACAATACATGCGATAGATCCGATCTATACCGACAAAGCATGGAGACGTGGAAAACATCATGCATCTTAGCCAACTCCATCGGTAAAGCCAACCTATACGCTACCGGACCAACTCTATCCAAAATCTCAAAAGGTCCAATGAACCGAGGACTAAGTTTACCTTTCTTGCCAAACCGCAATACTTTCCTCCAAGGTGAAACCTTAAGGAAAACTTTGTCCCCGACCTCAAACCGAATATCCTTTCTCTTCAGATTGGCATAAGATCTCTGCCTATCCTTAGCCACCTTCAGATTTCGCAGCACAACTCTAATCTTCTCTTCAATGTCTCTAATCATCTTTGGCCCAATAAAAGATCGCTCGGTTAACTCTATCCAACAAATCGGAGTCCTATACGGTCAACCATACAAAGCCTCAAATGGTGACATACCAATGCTCGATTGATAACTGTTGTTGTAGGCAAACTCCATAAGTTGCACATACTGATCCCAACTGCCAGAAAAATCCAAAGCACAAGCCCGAAGCATATCCTCTAAAATCTGGATAACTCACTCGGATTGACCATCTGTCTGAGGATGAAACGCTATGCTAAAGTTTAACTTGGTACCCAAAGTTCTCTGCAACTCTTTCCAAAACTTAGATGTGAACCTTGGATCCTGATCTTAAACTATCGATAAAGGCACTCCATGAAACCGAACTACCTCATCCACAAACACACTGGCCAACTTATCCATCGAGTAATCCACTTTAACCGGCACAAAATGAGCTGACTTCGTAAGCCGATCCATAATAACCCATACTGAATCATATTTCCTCTGAGTCACTGGCAATCCCGATATAAAATCCATGGTGATATCATCCTATTTTCATTGAGGAATGGATAAAGGAGTGAGCAATCCCGAAGGGACTTGATGCACGGCCTTTACCTGTTGACACGTCAAACACTTTGCCACGAATTTCACAATAGCTCTCTTCATTCCAGACCACCAGTAGGACTGCTTCATATCCTGATACATCTTCTCACTACCAGGATGCATAGTAAAGACCGTAGTGTGTGCCTCACTCCAAAGTTTCTTCCTTAACTCATCATTCTCGGGCACACACAAGCGATCCCTATATGTAAGCACCCCATCCAAAACCGAAAACTCAAACTACTTACCCTGCTGAACCTCTTGCAAAATCCATTGCAATTTTACATCATCTTTTTGAGTGTTCACAATCGACTGTCTTAAAGTAGGCTGCACTCTCAATTGGGCAACAAAAGCCCCATCTGAATCAAATCTCCATCTGAACTGCCTCAAGAACAAAGCCGAAACCGACTTTCAACTCAAAGCATCCGCAACCACATTGGCTTTACCTGAATGGTAATCCACAATGCAGTCGTAGTCCTTGAACAACTCTAACCATCAGTACTGTCTCATGTTCAACTCTTTCTATGTGAGGAGATATTTCAAACTCTTATGGTCCATGAAAATCCTACAGTTCTCCCCATGCAGATAATGTCGCCAAATCTTCAAAGCGAAGATCACAGCTGCCAATTCCAAATCATGTGTCGGATAGTTCTTCTCGTGTGGCTTCAATTGACGAGACGCATAAGCCACAACTTTACCCTCTTGCATCAACACACATCCGAGTCATTATCTGTATGGGGAGAGATGTAGGATATTTATGGATCACAAGAGTTTAAAGTATCTTCTCATGCAGAAGGAGTTGAATATGAGACAGCATCGTTGGCTCGAGTTGTTTAAGGATTACGACTGCATTGTGGATTACCATCCGGGTAAGGCCAATGTAGTCATGGATGCTTTGAGTCGGAAGTCGGTTTCTGCTTTATTTCTGAGGCAGTTTAGATGGAGATTTGGTTCAAATGGGGCTTTGATGGCTCAGTTGAGAGTGAAGCCTAACTTGAAACAGAGGATAGTTGATACTCAGAGGGATGATGAAAGGCTACAGCAGATTGTACAAGAGTTAGTTTGGGCAAGCAGTCAGAGTTCTCAGTTCAAGATGGGGTTCTTCTGTATAGAAACCGTTTGTGTGTACCGGGGAATGAGGAGTTAAGAAGACAGCTATTGAGTGAGGCATATAGTACGGTTTTTACTATGCATCCTGGTAGTGAGAAGATGTACAGGGACATGAAACAGTTCTATTGGTGGTCGGGTATAAAAAGAGACATAGTGGATTTTGTGTCCAAGTGCCTAACATGTCAGCAGGTAAAGGCTGAGCTCGGGATTGCTCACACCTTTATCCGTCCCCGAATGGAAATGGGATGACATCGCCATGGATTTTGTTTCTGGGTTGCCTTTGACTCAGAAGAAGCATGACTCAGTTTGGCTAATAGTGGATCGGCTTACGAAGTCAGCTCACTTCTTACCAATGAGAGTGGACTATCCGATGGACAGGTTAGCCAGTATTTATGTGTATGAGGTAGTTTGGTTGCATGGAGTACCGGTGTCCATAGTATCAGATCGGGATCCAAGGTTTACATCTAAGTTTTGGAAGGTTTTGCAAAGGGCTTTGGGTACCAAGTTGAACTTCAGTACAACATTCCATCCTCAGACAGATGGTTAGTCCGAGCGAGTTATATAGATTTTAGAAGATATGTTGAGGGCTTGTGCCTTGGATTTTTCGGGTAGTTGGGACCGATATGTGTCGCTTATGGAGTTTGCCTACAATAATAGTTATCAGTCGAGCATCGGTATGGCACCGTATGAAGCTTTATATGGTCGGCAGTGTAGGACTCCGATTTGTTGGACCGAGTTGTCCGAGCGATCGGTGATTAGGCCAGAATTGGTTAGGGATACAGAGGAAAAGATCAGAGTTGTGCAGCGAAATTTGAAGGCAGCTAAGGATCGATAAAAGTCTTATGCCAATCTGAAGAGAAAAGATGTGCGGTTTGAAGTTGGGGACAAAGTCTTCCTTAAAGTGTCGCCTTGGAGAAAGGTGCTTCGGTTTGGAAAGAAGGGGAAGGTTAGTCCTCGCTTCATTGGTCCGTATGAGGTTTTGGCCAGAGTTAGTCCGGTGGCCTATAGGTTGGCTTTACCGATGGAGTTGTCAAGATTGCACGATGTGTTCCATGTTTTGATGCTTCGTCGATACCGATTGGATCCGTCGCACGTTCTGTCAGTGCAAGATGTACAAGTTCAGCCTGATTTCTCTTATGATGAAGAACCGAGTGCTATCTTAGCCCGGGAAGTGAGACAGCTGAGGAGTAAGCACATTCCTTTGGTAAAAGTGTTATGGAGTCATCATGGGGTTGAGGAAGCAACTTGGGAGCCAGAAGAATCGATGAAAGTTCAGTATCCGTATTTGTTCAGCTGAGGTAAAAATTTCAAGGACGAAATTCTTATTAGTGGGGGAGAGTTGTCACACCCCGTCTGCCCCCTAGTAGAATGAGCCATGTGTAGGGGTGCATTTGTGTTTGTTTTGGCATGCCATGAGGGGCATTTTGGTAAAAGTGCATGTATATGGGTTCTGTTAGCATGTGGGTGTGTGCATGGTATTTATATGTGACCTAGTAAGATTGTGCTAGGGTGTGCCTGCGCACATGGTTGTAGGGTGTGAGTGAGTTGGGTGTGATTGCATGTGCATAAGTGCAGCATAATAGAGCATGTCTAAGTGGTAGAGCATTGTGTGTGTGTGATATATATACATGTAGTGTGTGAGTGATTGGTTTCCACCACTAGGAAAGGGACATGTGGCCTAGGTTGGAAAAGGGGAAATTCAAAGAGGAAAGAGAAAAGAGAACAGGAATTTCTGCCTCTCCATCCCGTCCCCTCTTCTCTTCGCCTCCTCTCTTCCTCTTCTCTTTCAATTTTGGTTTCCTAGCTTGGATTCAAGCTTGTGTGGAGGGAATTGATTGCTTCTTGGGTTTGATTGGTAAGTTTCATGCATTTGTCTTGTTGTTGTTTAAGTTTTTCCCATTTTCATCTTCTCCTCTTCTTATTTTCTGGGTTTGGATCTAAGTTAGAGTTTTGTGTTTGTGTGTTTTGATGGTTTGATGCTTAGTTGAGCCTACTCGTGAGCCAAAGGGCAAAGAGAAGGTTAGATCTAGTGGATCTAAGCATTAGGAGCAAAGGATTTCAAGGTTTGGGAATTTGTGATTTATGCACTTTTGGTGATTTACTCTTTGAATGAATTTTTGGAAAATTCTGGTGTTCTTGATGTTTTTACTGGTTATTATGTTATGGGTTTTGATTCTTATTGTTCATAAAACCTTGATTTGTGAGTTATTGAACCAAATGTGAGATTGATTGAGTTGTGGTATGTATAGTGATGAGGTTGAATGGGTAACTTGATGTTATTTTGAGAATTCATGAGTAGGATCTTATATTGGTATGATTTGATGTTGTTGGATGGTTTATTAATGTAGTTTGAATGAGGAGAATTTGGTTGGAATGAGAAGTTTTGGTTTTGGCCTGAAAATGAGGTGAATTTGGCTCTACGGAAACGCATCTAGGCATGGGTCACGGTAACAACCATTTTGGTTGTGACCGTGAGGTATGTACCAGATGCATTCTGCCATGAGTTTGGACATGTCACGGTGGCAACCATTTTGGTTGTGACCATGAGGTGTCCAGATTTTGCTTCTGTTCTGGGTTCTGGACATGTCACGGTGGCAACCATTTTGGTTGTGACCGTGAGGTGTCCAGACTTTCGCTTCTGTTGGTTTCTTTAGTATGTCACGGTGACAACCATTTTGGTTGTGAACGTGAGGTACCCCAGACTTGCATTCTGCCGAGAGTTTTGGTATGTCACGGTGGCAACCATTTTGGTTGTGACCGTGACCTACCCTGTTTTTGCAATAAAATCTTACTAGGTCACTTAAGCAATATAATATATACCTAAGTAAATTCAAGGTTATACATATTATATGCCAACTAAGGAAATTACAAGTTATATGTTCAAAATCAAAATTAATCACATATACAACTTCATTTAGTATCCAATTAAATATTTATCACATCAATTTATCAAATTCCTCAATTACCCTAAACTTGATCATAAACATACAAAAATAAACATTGAAAATGATAGTAATGGTATCCACAAATCTCAATTTCCTTTCTTTATTCTTTATGCCAAATGTCACATTCTTATAAACCTCATATGTATTTATTTAATTTTTGTCAAAATATGTTCTAAAAAGATTGAAAAATTATTATTTGGGTATGTATAAATTTTTGGGTTAAAACTGTGTCGTTTGGTAAATTTTCCAGTCTGGCAATAAATGTACCGGTCTGATAATTTACTTTTCTGCCTAAATTATTTTTCACTTTTCTACTTTATAATTGACATTTTATCATTTATTACTATTTTCCATAGTCGAGTAATTTTTTTTGGTGTATCGGATCAAAGTTTGACCTTGATCAAATCCCGGGTCAGAGCTTGCACTATTCATATTGAACCCGCAATCTATTTTTGTTTTTAACTTTTAAGGCCCTATATAACCTTGATTTTACCTAAAATTACTTCCATAAACTCTCAATGAATTGTACTTCCCAATGCCCGAAAAATATGCATTATTGTCCTGAGTGGTACTATTATTCTCGGGTGATACTATTCACTATTCGAAAAGTACTATTTACAATATTTGGATTTTTGAGGGGTTAAAAGATTGGCCTAGGTGCAAAATTATTTTAAGGATAATAATTTTGCATATTCTGAGCATGATTGTAGTGCCGACAATATGTTAAAGCTGTGTAGTTGCTATAACCATAGATTTGGCATGTGCTAAAGCGATTTTGATTATTGTTGCCATTTTTATCGAGACTAATTATGTGATTTGGGTGACGACTGGGCTTGGGGGGTGAAAAGGGGGCATTATAGGAGTAGGCAATAAATTTGTAATAATTTTTAGAGTAAAATTTGAAGTAGGAAGATGAAAGTTGCGAATGAGGAGCTTATGGGCAATTAAATAGCCATGGAGTTCATAAAAACTTACAGATTTAGGCTGAGACTAAAGTTGTAATCACAAAATGAAACTCAATGCTAATATTGCAACAAATTATTGCATTGAACTTAGCAAAAAACATGGGCCGGCTTGTAAGGTCCCAAAATATATCCTAGTAGTATTATGGTATATATAGGATGAATTAATACGTGAATGTTAAACATTAAGTAGGTTAATGTCTAGTTCGAGACATAAAAGGAATTATCTTAAAAGTTAAGGGGCAAATTTATAATTATTTTTACTTAAGACATGCATGCACATTTGTACTTAAAACATGGGTAAATATGTGAATTGAGCAAAATTACAAGCCGATATGTAAAAAAAATGAGTTATGGAGCCAAAGTGTAAATACCTAAAGTTATAAAGTTCGGAATAATGGAATGTTAACATTTATTATTTTAGAAATTTACATGAAATAAGTATAAAAAGGAGAGGAGATAGCCCGCCAAATGGGAACCAAATAGCAGAATTTTTCTCCTTACTTTCCCACCAAAATACACACATAACTTATAAGAAATTGGGCATTAAGAGAGGAGGAGCAAGTAGGAGTGTTTTAAGCTAATTAAAGGTAGATATTTATGTGTTTTGTGTAGGAAATTTAACCTCCTCCATCTCTTCTTCACCCAATACATTAGAATGAACATGTTATATATTGATTTGTGTTTAATTGTGTGCACTTTGTGTTCTAGTTGAATAACAAGCAAAAGAGAAGGGTAAGGAGAAGATTTGAAAGAACTAGCTCATAATTAAGGTATGGGAATTCCTAAACCCATGTTTGTGTGTGAAATTGATATATGAATGGTTCAAGACCTAAAATTGATGTTGGTGTGTTGATTTGAGGCTAAATTATTTGGTTATATCATTAGGAGGCATTAGATGAAATTTTGGTGGAAAATTGTTTGAGTTATTGTAGGAACCTCTGTATAGCCTTTAATGTTTAGGCCATATCTTGGTCTGTAGACACTGTAATTGAGTACTATAACTTTCATGAGAGACTAGAACCCAGTTCTATCTCTAAAGTGTCCAAATTGGGGATTGAAGTCAAGTAACTTGAATCTACCACTATTTGGAGCAGTTTATAATCTTTTGGGTGTAACTCTCTCTAAAGGACTCCAAATTACATAAATCAAAATTATATAGAAACTAGAATCATAATAGAGTAACTTTTATGAAGATATTATAGCACAATTTTATCCTAAACATTCACATAAAATTTATAAAAATGGAACAAGAATTATGTCCCTAATAGGTACCTAGGAATAATCTGTAGTATGTTGGACATATCTCTCATTTTACAAGTCAAATGACTTAACTTTTGATCCATATGAAACTTAAGACATAGGACAACAATTGTTAAGAAGGAACATTAGCTTAAAAGGTCATTTATATTGAGTAAAATGCAAATTAAAATGACTTAAACTTCTTCTTTTTTTTGGCCTAAACTTGGAGCTTTCTTGCTAAAATGAATTTGAATTATGCCCGAGCTCTTTCGGATGTTTATAGCACTTGTCCAACACATAATTTATTATGAATGATGACTAAAAATACACATGAAATGTTATAACACATTAAGATATTGATTTGAATAAGGGAAAATACAAGTGATATACTTTTATGTATTTATGATAATTATGAACATATGTACATGTTTATTTCTACAATGTGAACTTTAAAAATTATCTAATATGTTCTAGTGTTAAAAATAAGGCTTGCTAGAGTCTATGTTATGGGTAAATAGGCATGCCTAGAAGGGTTTTATAGCTGCTCTTGTGACACTACGGTGTCTCCTAATATAGAGACTTATGTCTCTCTTATTTCTGATTTGTGATACAAGACTTCCTGATTATGATATATAGTTGAGGCTCTTGCCTCTCTTGTCAATATCTAATTGGTATCTCCTATTGATATCTAGTATAGGTATCTCATGTACCCATTATCCACACCTAACTGGTTTGTATTTCTACTTTGTTCAATTCTGTTCGAATCCTGTTTGCTAATTATAACTTTTTACTAGATAACAATTTTATTATTCTGGAAGGAAAGGAAATAAAATTTAATGACTAATAATGATTATGTTCTTTTCTTGAATAACTTATTATTTAGAGTATGCATTGCATATGTGTGCATGTTGGATGACTTCTGTGAGGAGTGATCATCATGTATTATTTTTCCCACTAAGCATTATTGCTTAATATGGTGGTTTTCCTCCATGTAGATTAGGAAGCTAAGGATTAGAGCTTGGGATAACTACAAGGCAAAAAATGGAAGATTATTTGTGTTGTCATTTTGAAGATCTTGTACTGGACTTTGACATAAGAATTTTGTAATGTAATAACTTCTGTAATACTTATGATTTGGATTGTATATCTAAATTTGAAACTTATGTAATTATTCTGATATAATGTTCTAAAATGTATGTATTTTTGGACTGAGCAAGCATGTAAATCACATTGATAGCAAAATAGACTATGTTATGTTGCAAGATAAATGAACCAATTTATGTTTGAAAAACTTTAATTTGCATGGAATTGATTAAGTAAGGTAATCCTATTTCCTATTAGTCAATCACTATCATATTATGATGCACATCGAACTTGCGTGTTTCCTAGAAAGCCCGCCTTTAGGGTCTGAGAGTGTTCACGTCTAGATCTTGGCTAACATGAGATATTTTGGAATCCCTACCTAATAGAACATTGGGAAAGTTCATCTAATCCCATGAAACCTTTAGCCACCTTTGAGGTATTTTGGAGTCGCCATTCAATTTACAAAAATTAGGAAAATTTATCTAACCTCAGAGGTCAAAACCAGAGAGTGGTTTCGGAACTTCACTCTTATTAATGGCTTGGTTAAATTATAAGTGAGCTTTTAAAAATTGATTTTCCATCCCTTTTCTCAGACGTCATGCAATTTAATTTAAGCGCATATCAAGCATTGGAAGAAGCAATAAAAAGCGATAAATGAATAAAATAAAATAAACTAAAAAAATAAATTACAAGATGAAAATTGGAACAAAAATATAATCTCCCAAAAATAGAAAGCTAAAATAGATAAATAAATGACATACAGAAAACGAGGCATTATTTTTGGAATAGGAACATTAGTTCCTTTCATGCACACTTAAAAAATTAGAGAATTATTTTTAGGCATTATTGAGAAAATCAGGATAAGATGTCTCATTTTGATGAAAATTAACTCTCATTTTGAAGTGACATTTTATTGGCTGAAAAGTTAGCATATTGGTCCGATTTATTATAAAAAAAAAATCCAATTTTAATTAATATGAATATTCTCGTGATTTTCAATTAAACGTGCATAAATCCTTTTGTTACCAGTGAAGCTAAAATAATAATCAAAGCAAACTAAAAGAAAATGAATGTATGAAATATAAAATCAAACCGGAAAGACTAAATCTCCTTCGCCTCCAAATCTCCATTAAGTGGAAAACACTCAAATGTGAGTGGTTTCATTAAGTAGGCAAAACAAAAGGAGCAAAATGGTTAGTAATGTAATGAAAATAAATAAATTAAAAAAAGAAATCAATAATTAACAATGCAATAAAAAAATGAATATGAAGAAATAATAAAAAAAAGATTAATACACAATTAGAAAATAAAATGAATTAAATAAAATGCATTAATATGAATAAAGAAATTAAATAAAGAATAAAAGAAAAGAATTAAAAAAGGGGAATAAAGGGATGCTGGTCCACGTTGGAATATACATGCAAAATAAGAAAATAAATAGGTGTACAAACCATGCAAACTCACGTGAAATAACCAAAAATAGAGAAAATTAACATGCAAAGTAATAGTGGCCAAGGACAAAGAAATAACCACACCAAACAAAATGAGAAAAAATAATATGATATATGATAATAAAAATACAAATAACAGTAAATAATAATAATAATATCCACATAAATTTAACAAATAGAGGAATAATTGAATAAACAAAAGAACAAATGAGTTAGTAAGCATATATATATATATATATATATATATATATATATAAAGCATAAAAGGTGGCCATAAAGTAAACAAGTAAATAAAAAATAAATAAATGAAGCCATGCAAAAGTCAAATACGTGAAAATAAATCATGCAAAAAGAAGAATCATGCAAAAGGCAAAGCAAAAAGACAAGGCTATTGTAGAATTGGCTCAAAGTGAACACTGAATAATACATGCAAAATGAAATTTAACAACTTATAATAACAATGATGATGATAATAATAATAATAATAATAATAATAATAATAATAATAATAAACAAATTTAATACATTATTATGTCAAAAAGATATTCACAAAATAATAATGATAAAAAAAATAATAAAATGAAGTTTGTGTAAGATGAAGAAAATTAAATAAATGAAATAAAGGAACAAGCCAAAATGCATATAAAACCACATAAACAGAAAATGAAGAAAAAAGGAAACAAAGAATAAAACTAAGACAAATAATATGAAAGTGACATAAAATGAACAGTAGCATGCAAAATGAAAAGAAGAAGAAAAGAATGCAATGGCCAAGCAATTGGTGCAA